>OY829545.1:25038362-25632672 GCA_963691705.1 Viola odorata | reverse complement strand
AGCAGCCTCACCCAGCCCATTCATTGACATTCCATCTTGCTCCATTAATCCACTGTCTTTATTTCCCAACAAAATTGGCCCATTAGTAACCTGTTCCCCAGCCACGTTGTCCATTATTCCCTTACCACATTCAGCAAACACAGGAACAGATTGCAGGAGGTGGTTTTCAAGCATGTTAAAATCATGTCCACCTACCTGCAACTAATCCAACACACCTCCTTCAATAACTACCTTCTTCAATCGATCCACTACCTGATCCACTAAGGAACCACCCCCACTACCTCTCTCATCCTGAACCGACTCACCACCACTCCTTATCGGTTTCGAAACTGAGCTATCCACCGTAACGACAATATTCCTGACATGGTTAGGGTTGGGACCTGGCCCCCAAGACACTGAATTTTGACGAGTGTCTCCAATGGAGAAATTATATCCGGACTCACTCCCGATGCGATTAGGCCTAAAGAATTTTTCATAAGGGATAGGTTCTTTCCCAAGAGGATCCGAACCAAAGCGGGACTTGCAGTTCTGATGGACATGCCCTAATACACCACAAAAATAACATACATTGGGTAATCTTTCGTATTCAACAATAATTACGATTTCTCTACCCAACGGGTTTAAAAACTTTACCTCAGTCACTAGGGGACGTTCCACATTGATCGAGACCCGCGCTTTCACCCAACCCGTAAATTCCCTGAGATCCTCTTCATCCACAGAGACAAACGAACCCAACCTATTTCCCATAATCGGATGTTTTCTTTGGTTCGAAGGTTCAAAGGCACATCGTGAAATCGAAACGAGAAAACTGACATATTCAGCACTACTTCCTGGAGCTGCTCATCCCCAGTAACCCTTTTGAGCACCACTAAGCTCCTATTCCACAGCCAAGGGGTCCTATCGAGCACCCGTTCCAAATCAGCCTCCAATTCAAACTTAAACAAGAATAGGTTTGACGCTATTATCGAGACCTACATCTCCCCCAGTAAGCACCACAAAGCCCTCATAAGATTGATAAATGCCCCAGCACCCCCCCCCCCCCCCCCCCCCCCCCCCCCCCCCCGAGCTAAGCCCCTGATCCCCAAATATTTTCCCGAGTAGAAAAAAACAATTAATCTCCACCAGATTTTCCAGCACCAGACCCTCAGAAACAACCCGTCCTGACTCCTCCCCACCCATGAAACCCGACCTACCTTCTCTTTCCATGGATATTCCTACGTACTTATCTATTCGCTTGAGGAGGAAGCGAGTGAATAAAAGGTTTAAAGAAAGGAAAAGAGTGACAGGGGAAGAGATGAAAGGTTGCGGATTAAAGTGTGCGTACTGCACAGTGGTGTAAAATCTAAATACCATCTTAGGGAGAGGAGTTCTACGGGATCTAGAAGTCTATGAGGGTTAGAAGATGTGGTGTAGAATTTGAAAACCAAATTAATGCTAAATCAAATTTTAAACAAATTAAAGATTTGGATAAAATCAAGCACAACTAGGAAGATAAACAGTCACAAACTAATTTTCAAAATTTTAAAGTTAAAAGGAAAGAAAGACATATAAGAAGCCAAAACAGATTGATGAGGAGGACCTCGGGCACCAAGGCTAATCGATCTCATAAGGAGATACACATGATGTTGCTAATTTTTCTGGACAGGTTGAGAGGAAAAACGGTTATTTTTTGTTTGCAATGAATACAACATTGATTTACATTTACTAGTAGGATTCTAATTCTTGAAAGGAAAATTAATAAATACTTTATTTTATAAACCTCAACCCAAACCCCAAAATCTCGTCCCGCCAAACCCCAACCCTCCAACACCAAAACCCCAATCCCAACCCCAACCCCAACCCAAAACAACGATTCCGGTTATGAGGATTCCAATTCCGATTCTGAATCCAAATCTGAATCCAAATCTGAATTAGAATCAGAATCAGAATCGAATGTTGATGAGAAGGAGGTGGGATAACAAGCAGCTTCGACTCTAGTGGGAGTTTAGAATTTTAAGATCATCAATTAATATTTTATTTAATAATTAAAACACTTATTATATTTTTTTATTTAAAAAGTTAATTATATTATTAATTATTACTGTGATATTAAAAATTAAACCCATAATTTTTGTTATAAAAATGACATGTAAATTAAATAATAATCTAACTTTATAGCTCTCTTTTTTTCTGTGACAAGACAGATGAATTTGTGCAATTTATTTTCACTAACTCATTCTAAGATTTACAATAATTACCGTATCTTAACCATTAATGGAAAATTATCAAGTTAGCTCACTAATGGCCTGTTTGGCGTTCCGGTTCTAGTTGGAAAAGTGTTGTGGTAAAAAGTGCTGTGTGTAAAGCACTTCTAGAAAAGCCACTATGTTGTTTGGTAAATATTTGTTAAAAGTGTTGTGGGAAACCAGAAGTTGTTTATGGTGTTTGGTAACAACTGCGGTTAAAACTATGGTTGAAATCTAAAATGACTATAACAGTTCATTTCAAACATTATAATTAATATTTTATATATTTATATAGATTATTTAAATCAATCTGTTTCTTTAAACAAATAATTAACAATTTATTTATAATAAGAAATAATATTTCATTAGAAAAAGAAAAAAAGTTAAATATTGACCACTTTTTGAAAATTTTACATATATAAATCAGTCACAATTACTTATTCATCATTAAACTATCAGTTATTAAGTTACGAACTACATTCATAAAATTTATTTTATATTTTTTCAATGCAAATTTTTTTTTTTTTTTTTGTGTTTATAATGAGTTGATTTAAATACCAAGTAATGACGTTGGTTGAATGTTAATAATCTAATTTTTACTCATACTAACAAAAAATTCTAGATCTCCCACTACTTTTTGGTGACATTATAATATAATATTTTCACCAATTGTTAGCTTTATAGTGACATCGTTAATTTGATTTTTGACAACATAACTTTATTTATTTAGAGTATTTTATCATTTTTGAATTAATCCAATACATACAGAATTGGCTACAAATTAAAATTGAAATTAAAAAGAAAAAGATAATTTTTTATGCAGCTAGTCGACGATCTGAAATAGTGTCCTTTGAATTGGCACACAAGTATTCCTATAGTATGTTCTTTGCTTGCATTGTGATATCAATAACAGAAATACTTTTGTTAAAAAATGCACTGGTTGTGAGCCTACCATAAGGACCAAACGTGTACTTCGCTAACAACGAAGTGATCGATCAGTTTACATTTCCCTACTTAGAATGGACAGTAGTACCACAGGCAGATTGAAGATTTGTAGTCATATATCCTAGTAAAGAAACACAGCTCCTAACATTATCCACAGAATCTTCACACTCGGCAGTCATCTTCGCTTCAAGCTACTGGTCAGGTACGGTTGTCTTCTTAGTATACCATTTGCGCCCCCCTCTCTTCAAATAAAAGAACCCGCGTTTCAGTATAGACTCAAATGCCACTTTCTCATTCTCATCCACCCAATTGATTGCAAAACCAAACTCCTGCACCCAATCAACAACTTCTTTCCTCTTCAGATTCTGCTTCTCTTTCCCAACAATGACCTGAGATGAATAGGGTTGATCAGAAACTGGCGCACGAGTGCTATCCCAAAAAACCACTGCTATTGGAATTTGTCTCTTATCACAATGCTCGTTCATTTTGGCGCTGCACAAATCGACTTGCTCTTCTTTTTGTATCCAAACACAGCAGCAGTACTTGATTAATTGCTAACCAAACAAATTAACAAGTAATTTACTGATGAAGAGCAGATGTTGCAATCACTAAAGGCTTGAGTTCTGCCAAATAAATGTCTGCAAGCAATAGTCAACTGTAAACACAACAGTTGATAGATTAGGAGCAAAACATGTAAATTATCCAGATACGTTTTCATACATACCAGCATGTGATTGAATGATGAGTTGATTAATATTTGCAGTAGCAGAAAGGGAATTTAGAGAAGAAGTATTCCAGAAAGCCAAAAGCAGTTATGGGAAAGATTAGCATGAATGCATCTTTAATCTTTTGCTCCATCTTCGCTATCTTTCTCGGTCGAATCCTTTTCTGTTGCTCAGACCAGTTAACCAGCATTATTAATGTGACATGGTTACAGAATTACTTCACAACTTCAACTAATTAACATATGTGCATCAGTATTCATACCATAAATTGATCATCACTTAAGTGCAGATTATGGTCTTTCCAGCCTTTAAAAGGCAGCAGGTAGCAAGAAGATCCACCGAGTTCATTCCCATACCTTTTCGGATTTTCTAATTAATTTAAGCCAAACCAAGTTCATCAAATCAGTAAATGTGTCTACACAGATGAGAATGGAATAAAGAACTAGAAAAAGGTATCATAGATACATTCCTTGATATGAAGTTATCAAAGTAATTCAGTGCAAGAAAAGGAGTGAATGCATCAAATCCCTCATGTCCCATAGGCAGCTGCTTTGAATGCTGAAACAAAAGCAGAAAAAAGAAAAAGAAAATGACATTCAAGAACTGGAATACCAGCAAATGCCACCAGAAATTCTGTAGCGTCAGTCGGGTGTAACACCTTTTGTACTGCCAACTGCAATGCCTTAAACCTACAACAGATAACGTCCATGTATTATTTGGTCAATAGCTAAGTACATTTGTAGATCAGAATGCAATAGAGAAAAGGAAAGTATAACAAGAATGTATCCATTAACACTCAACAGCTGGCATATTTTAGGTAGTTGATGCATTGAGATTTTCAGTCCCACAACTAAAGGGAAAGAAATCACACCTGAGTTCTTGGGCTTTAGTGACAACCCTCTCAATCTTTTTGAACTCAGCCATTTCCTCATCTATTGCTTTATATAGTTAAGATGACACATACTAGTAATATATAGTTGTAAATTGTAATAGCCATTTATATAGTTAATATGTATAAAATAAGACCATTAATTATTAATAATATAGCTATTAATTATTATCAATAAATAATTAAGGTTTCAGTTCTCCAACCTTTAAAAATATATATATATATATATGCACAATGATATCAAAATTTCCATTTGGTTTAATGGTTAACACCTCACCTACCATATTAAAGGGTAGAGGTTCAAATCCTCTTGGCTCCCACTTTCTTTTTTCCTTCTAAACTTAACTCCTCCTCATAAATACTAAAAAAATAAAAAAATAAAAAAATAAAAAAATCCGGGTCAGAACCGGAACCGGCCCGGTCCGACCCGGAAAATTCAGAACTGGTCCGGTCCGATTTTGTCCTGGCCCAGAACCTGTTATTCCGGTCCGGTCCGGTTCTAGCCCAAGAACCGGCCCGAACCGGACCGTGTACACCCCTACGTAGGATGCGTAACGAGTGATTCCCGATCTAGTTCTAGGCTTGGATTTCAGATGCGGAAGATAAACTCAATAAGTACGAGCTTAGACCTCAGGACAACCTGTGTCAACCAACGTAATCGATTTCAAGTGAGGTTCTTGATCCGATCCCGCGACCTATATTCAACCTGTGAATATCAACCTTGGGCGACGACTTAATGGAATGGATTTTCGGATTTTACTTGCTATCCTAATCGAGTATCCGGACTCAATGAGGGACAAGGTTCGTAAGGAACAATGGAGAGAATTCCCTGATTTTTATTTCAAGATAACATAACCAAAATAATGGAGAGGGTGGCTCCTTTAAATAGGAGAAACCCTAAAATCTTTATAATAAGAATCCTTTCCTTAAATTACTTCTAATTAGCTATTTAAACTAATTAAAACAATAATTAATTAAATAACCAAATAAATCCATAAATAGAAAAGTCAGCCAAATAAAAGAAAGTCAAAGGTTTCTTTTACTTTGGCGCAAAACTGGGTAGCACGGACGTAATTACGTCAGGAAGGCGACGTAATTACGTCAGGAACGAAGTGGACCTTGTTTGCGCCTTCTATTTGTGACGTAATTATGTCATGGGGCTGACGTAATTACGTCGGCATCGAGGCTGGCGGCTCGCGTCCTTCTGTTTGTGGCGTAATTATGCCGGGATAGGGCGTAATTACGCCGGAAGCAGCAAGTAGGGTGACTTGTCGCGGGCTCTTCTCGCGAAGCACGACTTCTTCGTTGCTTGTCTTGCACTGTAACTCCTTATAGATAATCTGAGAGAGTCTCGCCTGCAACTCCTTGCTCCTAGCTCGAGTCATTGGACCATTCGGTGGTAAAGGTATGCGTGGATTCGCATCATTCCCTCCCCCTTGAAGAGGATTTGCCCTCGAATCCGTTCCAGCAACAGCCTTTCCAGTACCAGCATCAGCAGGATCCTCGATATCATCACGTACATCAAACAACGCTAAGTCAGAAATGTTGAAAGTGGCACTCACAGAACCATACTCACCTGGTAAGGCAAGCTTGTAGGCATTATTGTTGATCTTCTCGATGATCTGGAATGGACCATCGCCCCTATCAGACAACTTGCCACGGCGTTGGGCTGGAAACCGTTCCCTATGTAAGTGTAGCCACACCCAATCACCCACATTGAAGGATACCGTCTTCCGTCCTTCATTTTTCTGGGTCGCCAGCTTCTCATTCATTCGCTCTATGTTGTGCTTGGCCTTCTCGTGTAACTTCTTCACCAGTTCTGCTTTCTTCGCTCCATCTAAGCTAGAGACATCACTTACAGGCAAAGGAATCAAATCCAAAGGCGTCATAGGATTAAAGCCATACACGAGTTCAAAAGGAGAATAATGAGTAGCAGAATGAATGGAACGGTTGTAAGTAAATTCAATAAATGGTAGACACTCTACCCATGTGGACACATGCTTACGGACCAATGTTCGCAATAGAGAACCCAAGGTTCGGTTCACTACCTCTATTTGACCGTCAGTTTGAGGATGATAAGAAGTAGAATAAAGTAATTTTGTACCAAGTCTCTTCCACAAAACACGCCAAAAATGACTTAGAAATTTACTATCCCTATCACTGACAATAGACAACGGTATACCATGCAAACACACAACTTCTTTAAAGAACAAATCAGCAATAGCAGTAGCATCATGAGTAGTAGCACATGGAATACAATGGGCCATCTTAGAAAATCGTGATAGGGCATCAGCCACTACATTTTCCTTACCTTGCTTGTATTGGATATGATATGGGAAGGGCTCAATGAATTCCATCCATGTCGCATGGCGTCGGTTCAGCTTCCCTTGCCCCATGAGGTACTTCAAGCTGAGGTGATCCGTGTGGACAATGAACTCCCGCGGCATCAGGTAATGCTGCCAAACTTTGAATGCTCGCACAAGAGCGTAGAGTTCCTTATCATAAGTTGGGTACCGAAGTTGGGCATCCTTCAGCTTCTCGCTGAAATATGCTATTGGCCGCTTCTCCTGCATCAGAACAGCACCAATCCCTATCCCACTTGCATCGCACTCCACTTCAAATGCCTTGTCAAAGTCTGGTAGGGCTAAGACTGGCGCCGAAGACAAACGATCCTTAAGTGTCTGGAATGCCTCCTCATGCGGTTGCTCCCACCTGAAAGTCACATTCTTTTTGGTTAGCTCATTTAAAGGGGCGGCTAAAGTACTGAAATATTTAACAAACCGCCTATAAAAACTAGCAAGGCCATGAAACGAGCGCACGTCGCTTGCGTTCTTCGGGGTTGGCCACTCCTTGATTGCCTTGATTTTCTCCTCGTCAACCTTCACACCTGCTACACTGACAAGGAAACCAAGAAAACTAACTTGTTCCAAAGCAAAGGAACACTTAGAGAGTTTACCATACAATTGTTGTTCACGCAGTGTAGTAAAAACAACTCTAAGATGTGAAACATGTTCATCAATGGATTTGCTGTAAATTAATATATCATCAAAGTAAACCACAATAAATTTACCAATACAGTGTCTAAGAACATGATTCATTAGCCTCATGAAGGTACTAGGTGCATTGGTCAGTCCAAAAGGCATGACCATCCACTCATAAAGACCATACTTTGTTTTAAAAGCTGTTTTCCATTCATCACCCTCTTTCATGCGAATCTGATGATAGCCACTCATTAAATCAATCTTAGAGAATACTTGACTACCACTTAGTTCATCTAATATATCATCTAAACGAGGTATAGGGTGTCGATACTTTACAGTGATTTTATTGATGGCGCGGCAGTCGACACACATACGCCAAGTTCCATCCTTCTTCGGTACTAAGATCACTGGAACAACGCACGGGGATAGGCTTTCTCTCACATAGCCATGGTTCAGCAACTCATCAACTTGTCTCTGTAACTCCTTGGTCTCCTCGGGATTGCTCTTATATGCTGGTCTGTTCGGGATAGTCGATCCGGGCACGAAATCAATTTGGTGCTCGATTCCGCGAATAGGTGGTAGCCCCGGAGGCATCTCATCAGGTATGACATCCTTGAATTCCTGCAAAAGATTAGCAATACCAATATGCATAGAACTCATAGGGTTAGGATTAGAAGAATTTAAGCAAAACGATTTAAAACGAAGGAGAATCAGTGGACGACTTGCGCCAAAACTGGATTTCTATAAAAGCAAGGTTTGCCTCACATCTCTCCCTTTGGCGAATACATTCAATTTCTTTTTCTCACTTTCTCCCACTCTCGCATGCTCTCTGTTTTCATGCGGGCTGTTTTGCTCACTAACACTCTTCCTATGCTCTCTATTTTCATGGGGGCTGTTTTTCTCACTTTTTCCCTCCACATGCTCTCTATTTTCATGTGAGCTATTTTTCTCTCGTTTACTCTCTTTCTTTTCAACACTCAGCCCTCCTCTCTCTCTCTCAATTTTTTTTGTAATCTCAAATTCAGCATAGGACTTGATCAACCATTGTTGATCCTCAAAAACTTCCATCGGTGTCAATGATGCAAGAGTGAACTTCTTCCCATCTTTCACCAACTTGTACCGTTTAGTTCTTCCTTCATGATTGGCTTCCCGATCAAATTGCCACGGTCTTCCAAGTAAGATGTGACTTGCTTGCATGGGGACAACATCACAAAGGATTTCATCCCTGTACTTGCCTATGGAAAACTCAACCAACACTTGCTGCGACACCTTCAATTCACCTCCATCATTCATCCATTGCAACAAGTAAGGCTTGGGATGTTTCATAGTGGGCAGCCCTAACTTGTGTACCAACAAAGTGCTTGCACAATTTGTACAACTACCATTATCGATAATCAGGGAACACATCTTCTTATTAACCAAACAACGAGTATGAAATAAATTTTCTCGTTGTTCCTCCTCACATACCTCGGATTTTGGTTGGGCGTTAAGGCTACGCCTAACCGCAAGCACCTCTGCACGTGCTGCTAGTTGCAGCTCCTCATCCGAACTATCCTCTTCAGCCCCGTCGTCCCCACAACCGGAATCATCACACTCTTGATCATCGTCTGAATCTAGATCTCCATTATCTCGTATAAGCAAAATTCGCTTATTAGGACAATCAGCTTGCCTATGACCCATTCCTTGACACTTGAAACAGATTATATCTCTAGTCAGAACTCTATTGGTTATAGTAGAAGCGTTATTACCATTGTTCCGAAAAGGTGGTGGGGTGTTTGTCGTACCCTGGGACACATAGCGGGGTGGTGCCCTTCGTTGTGAGTCATATGCACCCTTACTACTCTTCTCCCACGACTTCCATGGTGTAGTCTTCCCACTAGTTGTAGAGGAACTAGTAAAAGAGGATTTCTTCTTCCGTTGTTTCTCAATCTTGAGAGCCATGTGTAACATCTCACGAAGGTTGGTGTAATATGTCAGCTCTAAGGCATCGGCGATTCCCTGATTAAGACCACTCAAAAATCTTGCCATTCTTGCCTCAACACTCTCAACCACCTACGCTCTAGCCAGCGCTATTTCCATCTCGTTGAAGTACTCACTTACACTCCTACTCCCTTGAGTCATAGACTGTAGTCGCTGATGGAGATCACGCTGAAAATACGCGGGTACAAATCACTCCTTCATCAATGCCTTCATATCCTCCCAAGTAGCCACGGGACCAGCTCGAAGTCGGATACGGTCTTGATTAATTTGATCCCACCAATGGACCGCATAATCACTGAACTCAACCGCTGCCAACTTCACTTTCTTATCCTCTGAATAGTTGTGGCAAAGGAAAATAGCTTCCACCTTTCGCTCCCACTTAAGGTAGGCATCGGGGTCATCCTTTCCGTCGAATGGTGGAATTTTCAGTTTAATACCGCTGAGACTGGAGTCGATTCATTCTTCAATCCTAGGCTGCCGCTCATGAGCTCGTGCACGCCTATCATAATCATGTCCATCAACCTCACGCTCATCGTGCCATTGATCATGGAATGCTTGGTGCTCCTCTGCATTAGCATTCCTATAGGGATTACGCAAAGGTACACGCCTACGCTCCACATGGTTCAGTATGGGGCCAGTAACAAAATGAGTATCATCATCTTCCCCTCCACCAACAAACCCGTCTGGTAGGCCTCCAAACAAACCCCGATTGTTCCCTCCTGTCCGAGGTATATCATACACATGCCCTGCGTTTTTCGGATTGAGGTTTTGAGTAAAATGTGGGGTAGATACTTCTTCTTTCTTGCTTGAAGATTCATTCACCTTAGTCTCCAAAGTAGCAAACCTTGCCGTAAGATCCTTGAGAGCAGTGAGAATGTCGGTGTTTTCGACTCCCTCCGTACCTCCTGACATCCTGAAACTCACAACACGAACAACAACGTAAAATTGCACTAACCTAGCACTCCCTCACGTGTTTACTCTCGTGTTTAAACTCTCTATTAATCTCACCAAAATTCACTCAAATAATGCTCAATTGTTCCTGCACAAACGTTAGTTGACTCAAGAATTCCAAAGAATAAGCTTCCAAGAAGACTCTCAATGACAACTAGCTTCGAAACAATTTTTGATGTAAAATAATTGAATAGTTGCAACAAGCAATCAACTAGACTAGTATCTTACTGGAGTAGCAATTAATGAATAGGAATCAAAGGAAAGCTCAATTGTCGCAGAAGGACACAAGTAATTCCAAACCGTGAATGGATTGTGTGCACGATTTTAAAGATTACAACTTGCAACTTCAATAACTTCCAATTCCAACCACCAAATTCAATGATTCTTCTTTTTTTTTTTTTTTTTTTTGAGTTTTGATTTTTTTTTTATTCTAGTAAGTAGTAACAACGAAATCAAAATAATCAATAGGGAAAACTCCTCTTTTTTTTCACTTTAAGAACGAATAATAATTAAATAACAGACTCTTTTTGGTATTTTGTAATTCCTTCATAAACAGAAATAAACTAATTTAATGACACACAAATAACTAAGACAAGGCACACAAGAAGATTGGTTATAGAACGGATAGAAGGAGAAACCAATTTCAACAAAGAAAACTGAAAATTAAAAGATAGATACCAAACCTGAACACCTTTGCTCCGCTACCAACTGATACGATCCTAGTTGTGTAGGATTAGGGCTGTACAAGAACCGGCCCAGACCGGGAACCTACCCGGAACCGGCCTTTTTTGACCCGGACCGGACCGACCCGGGTTTTTTTTTGACCCGGACCGGAACTTCCGGTTCGGTCCGGTTCTCCACCCCTCTAAATCCGGGAACCGACCCGGATAACCGGTAGAACCGGAAGTATATATATAAAAATATATATATATATATATGTACAATAATATCAAAGTTTCCATTTGGTTCAATGGTTAACTCATCACCTTTTGTATTAAAGGGGAGAAGTTCAAATCCTCTTGGCTCCCACATTTTTTTTTTTTTCTAAACTTAACTCATTCTCTTTCTTTTTTCCTTCTAAATTATATTAAAATTTGTCATGTATGTATATATTGTTTCTAGTAATATAATTGTAAACTCAATTAAAAATCCTCATTTTTTTCTTTTTATTTGTTATTTTAAATACAAAATTGTATTAAGGATGTTATATGAACTAAGAAATAAATTTTTAATAGCCATTTATATAGTTAAGATGACACATACTAGTAATATATTATTGTAAATTGTAATAGCCATTTATATAGTTAATGTGTATAAAGTAAGACCATTAATTATTAATAATATAGTTTAGGGATTATTATCAATTGTCATAAAATTAAAATTGACTAATTGTTTAGAGTTTTATGCTTTTAATTTAAATTGTATTAATGTTTAAATTACTAATGTATTATGCATTTTTTCTTTTTTTCTTTTAAACTCAATTAAAAGTCCTCATTTTTTTCTTTTTATTTGTTACTTTAAATACAGAATTTTATTAAGGATATTATATTACCTAAGAAAAAAAAAATTAATAGCCATTTATATAGTTAAGAAGACACATACTAGTAATATATAGTTGTAAATTGTAATAGCCATTTATATAGTTAATATGTATAAAATAAGACCATTAATTATTAATAATATAGCTATTAATTATTATCAATAAATAATTAAGGTTTCAGTTCTCCAACCTTTAAAAAATATATATATATATATATATGCACAATGATATCAAAATTTCCATTTGGTTTAATGGTTAACACCTCACCTACCATATTAAAGGGTAGAGGTTCAAATCCTCTTGGCTCCCACTTTCTTTTTTCCTTCTAAACTTAACTCCTCCTCATAAATACTAAAAAAATAAAAAAATAAAAAAATAAAAAAATCCGGCTCAGAACCGGAACCGGCCCGGTCCGACCCGGAAAATTCAGAACTGGTCCGGTCCGATTTTGTCCTGGCCCAGAACCGGTAATTCCGGTCCGGTCCGGTTCTAGCCCAAGAACCGGCCCGAACCGGACCGTGTACACCCCTACGTAGGATGCGTAACGAGTGATTCCCGATCTAGTTCTAGGCTTGGATTTCAGATGCGGAAGATAAACTCAATAAGTACGAGCTTAGACCTCAGGACAACCTGTGCCAACCAACGTAATCGATTTCAAGTGAGGTTCTTGATCCGATCCCGCGACCTATATTCAACCTGTGAATATCAACCTTGGGCGACGACTTAATAGAATGGATTTTCGGATTTTACTTGCTATCCTAATCGAGTATCCGGACTCAATGAGGGACAAGGTTCGTAAGGAACAATGGAGAGAATTCTCTGATTTTTATTTCAAGATAACATAACCAAAATAATGGAGAGGGTGGCTCCTTTAAATAGGAGAAACCCTAAAATCTTTATAATAAGAATCCTTTCCTTAAATTACTTCTAATTAGCTATTTAAACTAATTAAAACAATAATTAATTAAATAACCAAATAAATCCATAAATAGAAAAGTCAGCCAAATAAAAGAAAGTCAAAGGTTTCTTTTACTTTGGCGCAAAACTGGCAGCACGGACGTAATTACGTCAGGACGGTGACGTAATTACGTCGGGAACGAAGCGGACCTTGTCTGCCCCTTCTGTTTGTGACGTAATTACGTCATGGGGTTGACGTAATTACGTAATTAAGTCGGCATCGAGGCTGGCGGCTCGCGTCCTTCTATTTGTGGCGTAATTACGCCAGGATAGGGCGTAATTACTCCGGAAGCAGGAAGTAGGGTGACTTGTCGCAGGCTCTTCTCGCGAAGCACGACTTCTTCGATGCTTGTCTCGCACTGTAACTCCTTATAGATAATCTGAGAGAGTCTCGCCTGCAACTCCTTGCTCCTAGCTCGAGTCATTGGACCACTCGGTGGTAAAGGTATGTGTGGATTCGCATCAATCTAGCATGAATCTCTGACGACAGACGTAAATTTTCTAGGAAAAAAATAGATTGATTCAAGGAAAAATGACTTAATGCCATGAATAGAAAAATAATACTATAGTATTAGAAAAAGTCGATCATTTTGGAGACTAACAAACAACAGTTGTGCACGCAACTGATAGATTTTAATAGGCTTATCAAACAAGGGAAAAAAGATTTTAATGGATGATTTAGAATTCTTTTTTTTCAAATAAGATATATCTTTGTAAAAAAATTATTAAAATATTAATTAAATTTTTATTGGGCTAATTTGAAGCTAGGTAATTTTTATTATTATATTAACAAATAATAATAATAATAATAATAATAATAATAATAATAATAATAATAATAATCAACAAGTACTACTTCTAACAATATTTAATTTTTTACTAAATTAATTAATTAGATTAAATGGGAGTAAAAAGATTTGAAAGAATTGATCTTTGATATTATTTATAGAGGCACGAAGGAATAGTCAAAGTGTACAATTATAAGGTCAGGGGTAGGTAGGTACAGAGTACCAGCAAGCACAGAGCAAAAGAAGTCTTTCCTTTTACCGCAACCATTTCCAATGGGGTGTTGTTTGGTGAAAAAATAGCTCAAATTTTAAATATCTCGAATGAAAATTATACCAGAGAATTGTTTTTTTAAAATCTAACTAGAATAAAATTAATGTCATCTCTAATTGATAACAATAAAGGCAATTCCAGGGGCACTTCCGTCTTTACTCCCAGCGTTAAGGCCGGAACACTGTAGCCCCCAACGAACACCTGCCGACGAGGTTGTCGCCCCTCACCAAGCAAGGAACCCTGGGATGGTCGACATCAGCGGAGGGAGGGTCTCACGCGTTATCTGCCTACACGCACGACGTTACCCCATCCCAAGTCAGCCATGACGTCACCCGAAGCGTTATCCATGACGTCACTCGGGGCGTTATCCTCCCTGGATAACACCCACTCCCTAGGGGTAACACCCACTCCTTCACATCTATAAATACCCCACTATTCACAATGAGAGGTAAGCCTATGATTGCTAGACGAACCCCTGCCATTTGAAACAACCTTATTGACTTAAGCATCGGAGTGTCTACACCGGAGCCCCCCTCCGGCGCTTTGCAGGTACATCGGACAACGAGCACAGTAACTCCGAGCGGCAATAATCCTCACCCCTGGTTTCCCAGAAGTCCGAATCTTATCAAACTGGTGCTTTCATTGAGAGCTTTGGTTTAATTAAGTGAGTCTCCTTAATTGCCAAGCTCTATCTCTTCTGGGAACTGATGCATTATGGCTTCCGATTCAGAATCTACACATACCCAATCTCGTGGTATTCTTACTCGCAGAGTGCTTTTTCCAACTACTTCTGATGACATCTCTGTTTCAGCCCATGGAACCTCTTCTGCACAAACAGATCTTCTTTTCGGGCCAACGATGAGCTCATCATTTCCCCAGACAAGTATTCCATCTTCCCAAATGGCAAGACCGAGTTATTCCACTCCTCCTCCAATGGGATCTGTAATGGATAACGTGAATAACCCTTTAGCTAATTATTTATTGGCTCTGCATGCTCAACTGGATCAGTTGACCACATTAGCTGCTGGATTGACTCCCACTGTCTTAGGAGTCACTACTTCCCCTCACATGATATACACTTTTACCCCGTCTATTGTCACTAATCGGCCGTTATCGCCATAGCAGCGTGGGAGCACCCCGCTGACGTTGTCTATAACAACGGACCCTGTCAGCTCTATGCAGCTTGTTCATGGGCATGTAGGACCCTCTGGACCCTACGTGCAAGAAATCTCTATATCGCATGAGGAGCGATGACGCGACGAGTATAGAGATCGTTGGGACAGTAGGCGAGTAGAAGTAGACAGAGATGTATCCCCGGGGCGTAGCGAGAGATCGAGTAGCAGGAGATATCGAACCCACTCATCAAGGAGTCGCAGCCCGTCTCCAAGGCCACATCATACCCTTGAGGCTCGAAGGCGTAGACGTCATTCGGAAGTCTCCCCGCCTCGCCATACCCGCGAAATTCTTGACGACACCTCAGGTCATCCGTTCAGTCATCGCATAAGGCATCACAGAGTTAGTCGACACGTGAAACTCCCTACTGAGACCTATGACGACACCAAGGATCCCATTTCCCACCTTAACAAGGTGAAGGATTTTGTACAATTCCAAACTCACAATGACGCAGCTTTATGTCAAATATTTGTTATGACGCTGTCAGGAGTCGCCCGCCTCTGGTTCGAGGGTCTCCCAGCCAGATCCATTGATAGTTTTTCGCAGTTGGATTCTAAGTTTCGAAGCCGGTTTAGTACCGCTATTCCCATTAAGAAATCTGCTTCAGCTTTATTCGATATACACAAAAAACCTCAGGAATCTTTGAAAGATTTCCATAGTCGTTTTGATATGGAAATGTCATTAACGTCGGGCGTTACCATTGACTTTGATATAGAAGCTTTGAAGTGGAATTGTCGTTATGGGAAATTACGAGACACGTTAATGGTGGACCCCCTGACGACTTTGGACTCGTTGAGGCTGAAAGCCCACAATTACACAAGGATGAAAGAGGAAGAAAATAGGGATAAAACCCGAGAAGTGCCACAAAATGCTCCTCAGGTTCCTAGTGTCCCTACCAGTACAACCTCTGATGATCGCTTTATCGATGATTACGCCCAATGAAAAGATCACATTCCTAAAGCCTCCAATCGGCGAAGAGGCAACTTCTCAAGGGGAAGACTTGGTAACTCCCCCACTCGGCGACAGGCAGATCCTCCCAAGGAATTTATGACCCAGACCTCCTATCCCTTATATTGCCAAGAGCGGAAATCTTAGCGATTGTGGAGCAACGGAACCTACCCATCCGTTATCCAACCCCTGTGAAGCCAGGAGTAGTTATGGGAGGAAGGGAAAATACTTTCTGCAAATTTCACAAAGTCAAGGGATACTCCACAGACGTGTGCAGAGAACTAAAGCTGGCGATAGAGCGCCTAGTAGAAGAAGGTTATCTCGGAGAATTTGCCACTAAGGCAAGAGAGGAAACTAGGAACAACCCAACAAACAGGGTACTGGATAATAGGCCGGCACCTCCTCACGGTCCAGGAAACAATGCTACTCCTGCTGGGAGAATTAGAGATACACTCATGGTTGACGAAGATGACGTCCCCATCATCAACATCATAGCTGGAGGCACGCCATACCTTGACGAGCCTGTGCAGTTAACGCCCGCAGCAGGGGACAAGCGAAAGCGAGGAGGCGCGCTAATAAAAAGTGAAGCGATAAGTGCCTTCGATCGTATAGTGTTATCCTTCTCCGAAGAGGACGAGAAAGGTGTTGTTTTCCCACATAACGACACGTTAGTAGTCACACCCGTTATCGGCAACCATGGAGTTAAAAGAACTCTTATTGACAATGGAAGCGTAGTGAATTTATTTTCATTAGAAGCTTACAGCCTCAAGAAGCGTCCTGATAACGAGTTACCACCTTGCAAGAAGCCGATAATTGGGGTAGATGGAGTTCCAATCCCAATGACTGGAGTCACGTCGTTGCCAGTGTACTTTCGAGAAGATACTTCCAAGCGGTCAGAGGAGCTGTTATTCTCGATCGTAGACCTAACTTTGCCCTATAACGCCATACTTGGGCGACCTTTCCTCAATCGTTTTAGAGCAGCGATATCTCAAAAGCATTTGAGGATGAAATATCCCTCTTGGGATGGAGTAGTCTCAATCAAAGGTGACCAAAAGTTGGCGGCTGAGTGTTATCTACTCATGACTCAGAAAAATTGTGATAGGTACGTGTGTGTAATGGTAGACCTGTATGGGCAGAATGATGAGAAACGCACTCAGCCTGTGGATAAAATGGTACCCGTACGGTTAACAGGATCAATGAAGCGAATTTCCTGGTTAGCGAAAAGCTAAGCCCAGAAGAAAACCTTCAACTGGCTCAGCTATTGAACAAATGTAAAGGAGAGTTCGCCTGGAAACCTGCGAACATGCCTGGTATCTCGCGAGAAGTAGCGAAACATCGACTTAACGTTGATCCTTGCGTTAAGCAGATCCAACAGAAACGACGCTCGTTTTCTGTTGAGAAGGCGTTAGCCATCGACAAGGAGGTGACAAAACTCCTAGACGTGGGCTTCATCCGAGAAGTCCAATACCCGACCTGGCTAGCGGAGACTGGCGTATGTGCATAGACTTCACTGACTTAAACGATGCCTGTCCTAAAGATTGCTACCCGCTCCCTCGAATTGACCAACTAGTCGACCAGACGGTCGGGTACGTTTATCTAAGCTCGTTAGACGCCAACTATGGGTATCATCAAATCCCCATGGCTATCAAAGATGAAGAAAAAACCACCTTCATCACTTCAAAAGCCACCTACTGCTACACGGCGATGCCGTTTGGGCTGAAGAACGCCGGGGCAACCTTCCAGCGCATGGCAAACAAAGTATTTGAAAAACAAATCGGATAGAACGTGGAGGCCTATGTTGATGATATACTGGTCAAAAGCCAAAGCTTCAAGGACCACATGGCCGACTTAAAAGAAGTTTTTGATGTGATGAGAGAATATAAAATGAAGTTGAATCCTCGTAAATGCATGTTTGCCTTTCAGACGGGCAAATTCTTGGGTTATGTGGTCAGTCGGAAGGGTATCCAGCCCAACCCTCAAAAATCAAAGCTATCCAGGATATGATATCTCCTCGAACCGTCAAGGAAGTACAAAAGCTCACAGGGCGTGTCATCGCTCTCGGACGGTTTATTTCTAAGCAAGGCAAAAGATGCTTGCCCTTCTTCAAGGTCATACGTAAAAAAGCTCCGTTTGGGTGGACAACAGAATGTGAAGAGGAGTTCACGGGCTTAAAAGCCTATTTATCGTCTGACCTGGTGTTAACAAGACCGGAACCGGGCGATACCCTGCACTTATACCTCGAGGTCGCCGATGAAGTGGTTAGTGTTGTCCTTGTGCGAGATGACAACCACCTGCACCACCCTGTGTACTTCGTGAGTCATGTTCTGAAAGATGCTGAGCTGCGATATGCCCGTATCGAGAAGATAGCATTCGCGTTAGTACAGGCCACACGAAAAATGGATAGATATTTCCAGGCCCATCCCGTCATCGTGCTCACTAACCAACCTTTGAAAAGGATATTTCAGAAACCCGAGTCTTCAGGAAGAATGCTGATTTGGGCCATTGAACTCGAGCAATATGGGTTGCAGTATAGAGCCCGACCATCCATAAAAGCCCAAGTCCTAGCAGACTTCATAGCTGAGTACACCTTTACGCAAGATCCATTGACGGAGTTACCTGAAGAAGAAAAAAACGACTTAGATCTTTCATTCCCTGAAACCTATACTGATTTGTGGATTATCCACATGGATGGAGCCAAGAATCAAGAACTAACCGGAGCTGGAATCTTTGTAATCGGGCCTCACGACATACAGATACGGTACACCATCAGAATCCTGCAGCCGTTATCCAATAACGCGGCGGAGTATGAGGCATTACTAGCTGGACTCAAGATAGGAAGAAGTTTTTCCACCAAAGCTATACACGATACGGGAATGATGGGAGACTTGCGATTGAAAATTTGCGGAGACTCCAAGTTGATAATAGACCAAGTCTTGGGACACTCTCAAGCTAGAGAGCCCATCATGGCTTAATATCTTGCTAAGGTGAAACGCGAGCTGATGGAAATAAAGAAAACAGGCATGCAGGTCAGCTTTGAGCATATCCCTTGAGAGGATAACGCTGAGGCGGATAACCTCGCTAAACTTGCAGCAAACTCGGAAGCATCTATACCTAAGGGCATGTACTATCGAGAAATATCTGTACCTTCCTTCATGGAGGAGCAAGCGTCGCTTTGCGTTGAAGAAATTGAAAACGACTGGCGAATCCCCGTAATAAAATACCTAAAGCATGAGGAATTACCTTCGGATAACGCTGAAAAGAAAAAAGTGCCGAAACAAGTGGCACGGTATACATATTATGACGGGGAACTAGTGCGGAGATGTTTTTCTCACCCAGCCGCCAAATATATAACAAAACAAGAAGGTCTTCACACCTTACGAGAGATCCATGGAATATGCGGCATGCATGCGTCTAGCGGTACCCTAGCCGCGCAGGTCTTCCGATCAGGATTTTATTGGCCTACTATTTGTAAGGATTGCCATAATTACATACGAACTTGTCAGAAGTGTTAGGGGTTCTCCAAGATCCCTCGACAACCCGCCACGGAAATTTCTAAAATTGTGGCTCCTTGTCCTTTTACGAAATGGGGGATTGACATCCTTGGCCCGTTTCCAAAGGCAAGATCTCAGCTAAAATTTGTGGTCGTGGCGGTGGATTACTTAACAAAATGGGCAGAAGCGGAAGTAATAGCCAACATCACAACAGAGAAAATTTGGCGTTTCTTTAAACACCAAGTTATCATGCGGTTTGGTGTACCCCGTGTGCTAGTCAGCGACAACAGGACACAATTTACGAGTCAATTCTTTAGGGATCAATGTGCGGAATTCCAAATCGAACAAAGGTTCTTTTCCATGGCTCACCCGCAGACCAACAGTCAAGCGGAGGTGACCAATCGAAGTATCCTCAGCGGCATCAAGAAAAACCTAGAGGGTTCCAAAAAGAAATGGGCAGACGAGATGCCGTATATGATGTGGGCATACCGCATGACCATTAAAACTAGCACTGGAGAAACACCTTTCGCATTGGCTTTCGGCACTGAGGCTGTCACGCCGGTTGAAATCGGTACTCTAAGCCTGCGAGTAGCACACTTCAGGGAAGAGTTGAAAGAAGAGAGGTTACGCGCGAACCTCGATGCGTTACTAGAACTACATGAAGAAACCCTTATGAAAATGCTGCATTACAAGCAAAAAATAGCGCGTTATCACAACAGGCGTGTCAAATAGTGACTGCTGAAGGCAGGTGATCGCGCGTCGAACACGTCAAATATAGTAGTGAAATAGTTATGGAATTGGGGGTAGAAATACAACTTATCACTGTCTACAAGGATTTGTAGATGATGGTAAGAGGATCGTTCACAGAGACCTCTAGGAAACGTAGTTCTTGAGTTGACTTCCTCGTCACTGAGTTTTGGTTGGGTGCAGTCTGAAACTAAAGACAAAACAAAAATTAGTGAAAACATTTTAAAATAGTATTGGCCAAAGTCTTGGCCAAGACTGGGGTCAAGATTGGAATAAGTCTAGTAAAGGTGGAATTCCAGGTAAGGGTGATATGAGAGCTTGCGTTCTTATGCTTCGATCATAGACTCAAGGATATTCATCTCTTCGTTCATAGTACTGCTATAGAGTGGAGGTGTTCCTGTTCACTCCTGTCTTCCCTCCTCTTCAAATTACCTAGCGGGTGCTCCCTTTCCTGATAATCCAAGCCAAGGGACACCTTGCTGGTTAAAGGGTTTATCCGTTTGACTGCTGTCTTGAATGGCTGTTCGCTTCCTCAATGGTATAGGGGAAGACAGTACCTAGGTCAAGGTATTTCCCCATGGAAACCCTAGGTTTTCAATCTGGTCTTGACCTAGATTACTTATTTCTTCTAGTCTGGCGCGAGACTAGTCACCTACTTTGTCTAGCCGACGGGTGCTCCCTTTCCTTCTAGACCGGTTGCAACTCTTCTCTACTAGGGTACAAGGATGATCAAACATTGTCTCTAGCGAGTAAGTGATAGATTAAGTTTAAGAAATAAATAAATACAAAAGACGAGATTGTGAAGTGCGAATTGGCCTCACGATTGCATAAGAACTTCAGCTCATCAACCCTTACCAAGAATGGGTGTTTAGCTACTCATACTCATGGATAAAAACATAGAATATTTAATTGCATATATAATATAAATCCGAGATAATAAAATCCGGAGCAAAGTGTTTTAATGTCGAAACAAAGAGAAAGGAGAAGAAGGGTTGCGTAACTTCGTCCTCTCTGAAAGAGGTGAATAATGTTCGGCTAAATAGCCCTAAAGACCTCTGTCCTACTCCAACTCTAATTCCTACAAAATCTCCTAAAAGATTACTACAATAAATTGTTCTAAAATAGGAAGTAAATCGTAATTACAATAAGAGGGAGATCCCAGGCGGGATTTTTCAAGAGATTGACTTCAGATCCCTCTATAATTGCGGGGCAGCTGCTACGTGCCAGCTGTAAGGCCTAATGTGGAAGCGGTCCAAAAGATCCACGCTTTAGGCTCTTATCGCGAAAGTGTCTTGGCCGCAGTCTTGGCCAAGACGATTCTGGGTCGCGCTGCTTCGGATGCGAACATGTCTAGGCCCAAGTCTAGGCCTAGACTCAGGTAAACAGTTCCAGCTCTCTTCAGATCAAATTCCTCAAATGCTGCCTCCAGACCAGATCTGCTAAGATGTGGGAAATACAAGGATAAATCAGTAGTTTTACTGCCCAATACAATAAGTAAATAGACAATAAAACATGATGAAATGCAATGTAATCAAATTCCCCACACTTAAACTATGCTTGCCCCCAAGAATACAGAATCAAAGACGCAAAAATAAAAACATAACAAAACAAAACAGACACCCTGAACCCCTCAGACTTTCTTAATTTCAGACTGCTTACTCCTTCACTGGATCTGCCAAGACACTTCACTAAGATATCCAATGCTAGAATAACAAGGAATAATCAATACCCCAAACATCCACCTTCCACATGGTATCAAGACACCCCACTAGAGTAGATTGATAAGGTATAGGGCAACAGAGTTCACTAAAATTTGAGTCCCACCGAGTGTCGTCTATCCAAAAGTGCCTGAAGACGGGTGTCATTTAAATCACTTTGACAGATTTTTCTCTTTTTCTTCTTTTATTTTCTTTGATGTCCTAGCAATTTTTTTCTTTGACAAATCAAGTGTCCTAAGTATTTTTACAGACACGGCACATAGACAGAGCTTGTCCTTTTTCTGCGGGGACTTCCACCTTTTCTATATCTGCCCTACGACGTTCTAACACCTTTATTTGTCTCACACTACAGCAGATAGAACGACACACTCAAATCAGCAAAACCCCATCACCCTAAAAGAGTTAAGGTTCTAGCTAAGTGTCTTTATGACCATATGGATGGTTAATGTTTGGGAAACATTAGATAATATGCCCCTAAGGCATTGATCATTTACGCTCATTCGCTTCCCTGTTACTAAAGCATTGTATCCCCTAGAGAAGTGTCTACATGCAGTCCCACCGAAAGACTAAACAATATAAGCAAGAAAACAGGGGTTCGGATGTGCACTCACAAAACAGACTCAAAACATGCAGAAAAATACCAATAAAAATCATGCAATTTGACAGACTTTAAGCTGGACAAACTGACTTAAAGAAAACAAAAAATTCAAACACACAAAATTGACTCAATATTCACAATAACCATTCGATATTCACAAAAAATACAAGACATATAATCACCCTCCCCACACTTAAAAGACACAATGTCCTCATTGTGTGGAGAGAGAAAAAATAAAAGACATAACAGAAAAATAAAATGAAGGACAGAAACGACCTGGGGGCAGAGGCAACTCAAGTTGCAGGGGTCGGGGGATCTTGGCCTGAGGCTTGGCCTAGATCAGGGGCAGGAGGGTTCGGTGGCTTTGGATCTCTTGGAGCAGGAGGAGGCATGGACTGATGTGGTGGCCTGACGGGCTGTTCTGCAGGCTCATCTTCCTCATCAGATGACTCTGAATCACTCTCGGAGCTCAAGTTGTCGTATAGAGCCTTGATGTACTTGAGGTGGACTTGGAGGTGCTGATAAACATGGAGGACGTTTGTCCTTGTGAGCTTCATCTACTCAAGGAGGACGTCCTGCCGATCATTGAGTATTTGGGCCCATCTAGGCACCGCCGCACTGGTGGATGTTTGAGTCTGGTCTTGGCCCTTGTCTTGGCCAAGACGATCCAGGATGATCTTCTGCTGCTCAAGGATGAGCAGCTGGCGAGCTTGGAATTCTCTGGCCCACTCTAGAGGCTCGTTAATGTTACTAGCAGGGGGATCTTGGCCTAAGTCTTGGCCTAGATCAGCTGCAGCATCATACTGGCAGGGGGATCTTGGCCTAAGTCTTGGCCTAGATCAGCTGCAGCATCAGGAATGGTGGTGTCTTGGCCAGCGTCTTAGCCAAGACCCGGGGCAATATTGCTCTCTACTTCTTCTCCAGGGATATGTATTGGACGCAGCTTGTACCTCCCTCCATTTTTCTTCGAGAAAATGTGCTCCCCAACAGGTGTAAAACCTGTATTACATGCAACAAACTCTCCTTTCAAATGGAAATGTCCCATTTGGTCGAAGGATCTAAAATCCAGTATTTTGGGGGAGCAGGATTTATGCAAATCAGCAGAAGCTAAATCTAGCTTAGCAGTTTCAATAGCAAGCCAAGTAATCAAAGACCCAAAAATCAGTTTGGTTTTAGACTCACGGGCATGCAACACTTGGACCAAATATAAGCCTAAGTTGACCTTTTTCTTGTGCAAAATGCACCAAACCAAAAACAGTTTAGACTTGGCTAAATTCCCAGAAACCTTTGTCTTCTCCGAAAGGTTGATAGACAAGGTTCTATGGAGAATCCTAAGCGCAGGGTTCAAAATGGCATGTGGCTTAGAGTTCCTATCAAACCTAGCATCTGGATCACCAGTGATCTCTCTAAAAGCAGCATTATTATCCCAATCAGTGGGATAGTCAAAAATTGCTTCATCACTATATGCAAATCCTAACAACGAGTTGAAAGCATCAACAGACAAGTGACTCCATTTATCACACAATCTGAAATTAATCACATCAGGCGCAGCAAAATCAGGTTTGTCTCTACCCCTAGCATACAAGGTTTCCTCGTCAAACCAGAAAGATGTGTGAAACTCAAGGCACAGTTCAGTATAGGCATCACACTCAATAGACATAAAAGGGACCCATCCAATCGCATAAACAAAATCCCTAATTTTATTTCCTAATGCCATTTCATCAAGAAAATCAAACTGTAATCTAGCAAAAACGGGAATATCACAGGACTGCATAGTATGCAATTTGGCCTTAAGGTCTGGTGTATCAAATTTCAACCAACCTTTGAGTGTGTGCAGGGGAGGAAGAGAGTGTACCTTAGCAGTCTTGGCCTGAGTTTTGGCCAAGACTGGATCGTCTTAATCGTCCTCAACTGGTTCTTCCTCGACTACCTTTTTCTTCCCTTTGCTCTTGGCAGTGGAAGGAGCGACACTTTTCTTAGGGTTTAGGGGCGGTGGCGATTGAATTGGGGTCTTCGCCGGCTTCTTAGTTGGCGTCTTTTTATGGGCCACTTGCTTGATGCGCCCCGATTTCTTTGGTGGAGCAGTGCCTGGTGTTTTCGCCAGAGGTGGTGGTGGTGGTGTGGTAACAGTGGCTGCGCTGACAGTGGGCTTAGGTTTACTTGCAGCGGAGGTCGGAGCTGGTTTCGAAGCTCCGGCGGTTGACAGCTTCTTCAACAGCCTGCTCTCCCGTCTGCTCTCTCTCTCTTCAGCAGACGCAGGCGCGGTGGGTTTCATCCTCTTCGCGAGAGGAATCACGTCGTTGGAGTCCTCGTCGCTCACGACCACACCTCGGTCAGCTCCCTTGACGCTTTCCTCCGATTCCTCAGGCAAATCGTCTTCGGAGGACATGGAATCCTCATTCTCCAGCGTTTCGAGTAGTCGTCGTGCGGCTGAGATGCCGTCGGACGGCATGACAGGCGGCGGAGCTCCACGGAGGTCGTCGATGGCCTCTGGAATGTCGATGGGTGAGGATGGATTAGGTGCAGTCATGGTTGCAAGAGAAGAGAAAATTGTTTTGGGTTTGGGATTTTTGCTTGGTAGTTCGTGCGATTTGGGAAAGAAGAAGAAGAAGGGGCTGTTGCTTTTTAGCTCAGGTGAGAGGGAGGATTTTTGTTGGTTCGTGGGGAGATCGTGTCAGAGTGGGAGAGGGAATTTGCAGAGGTGGTAGTTTTATTTTCCCACGCTGCCAATTAATTCCATTTAATTGGTTTTGAATTTTGTCCGTTCAAAAAGTAATTAAAGGCTTTAAAAGACGGCGCTGACACGTGTCCCACTAATTCTCAAAAAGGGGTAGTCCGCTCACAACAGTCTAGCCCAAAGGCTTGGCCTAGATCTCGGCCAAGACTGCTTCACTTTCCCCACACTTAATTTCCTGCACAAAATCAAAAATAACCCAGTGAAATCAAATGTGATAAAAAAAATAACAACATCCTATAATTAATAGAAACAAGGGTTGCCTCCCTTGTAGCGCCCTTATTTTAAGTCCTAGGCTTGACTGTGAATTTTTCTTCATTTGTTTTCTGGTGGCACGTCCACCTGTTCAGAACTTTTTCCTTCCTGGAAATTTTCATAGAACGGCTTCAACCTTTGTCCGTTCACCTTGAGCTCAGCACCTATTTTCTTATTCCTAATATCTACTACACCATGTGGGTAAACATTAGTAATAACAAAAGGGCCTTCCCATTTTGTTTTTAATTTTCCAAGAAATAACTTAAAACGTGAATTATAAAGAAGAACCTTCTCCCCTGTGTGGAGAGGTTTTCCAATAATTCTTTTGTCGTGGTAGGCTTTCATTCTGATTTTGACAATCAGCTGATTGTCAAAGGCTTGGTCTCTCAACTCCTCTAACTCGTGGAGTTGTAACTTCCTTTCTTGGCTAGCCTCGTCATAACTAAGGTTGCACTTTCGTATAGCCCAATATGCTTTGTGTTACAACCCTACTGGAAAGTGGCATGTCTTTCCGTAGACCAGCTTGTAAGGTGTCATCCCGATTGGGCCTTTGTAAGCCGTTCTGCAGGCCCACAATGCGTCATCTAACCGCTGGCTCCAATCGCGTCTGTCTAGGCCTACTGTCTTGGCCAAGACTGACTTTACTTCTCTATTTGACACTTCTGCTTGGCCGTTTGATTGAGGGTTGTAAGCTGTGGATACTCTATGTGTGATGCCATATTTCCTGAAAAGAGAAGATAAAATCTTGTTTCAGAAGTGTGTCCCTCGATCACTAATGATTCCTCGAGGAATTCCAAACCTGTTCAAGATGTTAGATTTAATATAGGAAATAACAGTTCTAGCATCATCAGTTTTAGTGGCTTTTGCCTCTATCCATTTTGATACATAATCCACAGCTAAGAGAATATATCTGTTGCCAAAAGAAGTAGGGAAAGGTCCCATAAAATCGATGCCCCATATATCAAATATTTCACATGATAAAATAAAATTCATAGGCATTTCATTTCGAGAACTAATATTTCCCACCTTTTGACAAGCAGGACAAGATTTACAAAATAGAAAACTATCTTGAAAAATTGTTGGCCAATAAAATCCAGCCTCCAAGATTTTTAGGGTTGTTCTCCTAGCTCCAAAGTGACCTCCGCATGCTTGAGAGTGACAGAAATTAAGAATTGAGGATGTCTCACTTTTAGGTATACACCTTCTAAGTAATTGGTCAGAGCCTATTTTCCATAAATAAGGATCATCCCAAACATAGTACTTACTGTCATGTTTGACCTTTACTCTCTCATAGGTAGTCATATCACCATAGTGCTTACCTGTTGCAAGGTAATTCGCTATTTCAGCGTACCATGGTCGCGGGTTTGGCTGAAGTCTAGGCCTAGACTCTGGGCTAGACAGTGCGATAGAGAACAGTTTTTCATCTGGAAATTCTGCTCTAATCTCGTTCGTGTTTCCCTTTGCTAGGCAGCGGCTTAGGTGATCTGCCACGAGGTTTTCCCTACCGCTCTTGTCCTTAATTTCCAGGTTGTGCTCCTGCATAAGAAGAATCCAACGGATTAGTCTAGGCTTGGCCCCATGCTTGACCAAGAGGTACTTTAATGCCGCATGGTCAGAAAATACAATAATCTTTGTGCCCAATAGATAAGATCTAAATTTCTCCAAGGCAAAAACTATTGCAAAGAGTTCTTTTTCAGTCGTGGTATAATTTCTTTGGGCATCATCTAGCATTTTAGATGCATAATAGATCACGTGCGGATCTTTCCCTTTCTTTTGCCCAAGAACAGCCCCAACAGCAGCGTCACTTGCGTCGCACATAAGCTCAAATGGCAAGCTCCAGTCCGGTGCTTGGATGATTGGTGCTGTGGTCAATCACCTTTAGTTCCTCGAATGATTTCTTGCATGCTTCGTTGAAGTCGAATTCCACCTCCTTTTGTAGTAGCTTGCACATTGGTTTAGCCACTTTAGAGAAGTCTTTTATAAACCTACGGTAGAAACCTGCATGTCCAAGAAAGCTTCTAACCTCACGCATGCATGAGGGGTAAGGCAAGTTCTTGATAGTGTCAATTTTGGCTTGATCAACCTCAATGCCTTTCTTAGAGACTACATGTCCAAGGACAATCCCTTGATCTACCATAAAATGGCATTTTTCAAAGTTTAAGACTAAACATGTATCAACACATCTCTTTAAAATATTTTCTAAATTATGTAGACATTGGTCGAAATTATTACCGTAAACGGTAAAATCATCCATAAACACCTCGATGCTCTTCTCTACATATTCAGAAAATATGCTTACCATGCACCTTTGAAAGGTGGCTGGCGCATTGCATAGCCCAAATGGCATGCGTCTGTAAGCGAACGTTCCAAATGGACAAGTGAATGTCGTCTTCTATTGGTCTTCGGGTGCAACGGGAATTTGATGAAACCCCGAGTATCCGTCCAAGAAGCAATAGTGAGACTTTCCAGTAAGTCTTTCCACCATTTGGTCGATGAAAGGTAGCGGAAAATGGTCCTTTCGAGTGACTTGATTGACCCTTCGGTAGTCAATGCATACCCTCCATCCGTTCTGAATTCTTGTTGTTCTTTGCGTTCCATCGTCTCCTTCGATTACTGTAATTCTAGTTTTCTTAGGGACTACCTGCACAGGAGACACCCAATTACTATCGGAGATGGGATAAATCACACCCGAATCTAATTATTTGATTATTTCTTTCTTGACAACTTCCATCATAGGAGGGTTTAATCTCTTCTGGGGTTGTCGAATGGGTTTCTTATCCTCTTCCGCATGTATTTTGTGGGTACAAATGTTAGATGATATCCCCTTGATGTCCGCTATGGTCCAGCCAATTGCTTCTTTATGCTTCTTCAAAACAGCTACCAATTTTTCTTCCTCATCTTTCGATAGCTTAGCTGAAATAATGACGGGTAACGTGTCATCTAGGCCTAGATAGGCATACTTTAGGTGGTCTAGAAGAGATTTCAATTCCAGCTGTGGTGCCTGCACAATAGAAGGTAGAAATTTAGGAACCGTTGATTGCACATATTGACAACTAACTATTTTTCTTCTCTTGTTGGTAGTCTTGGCTGGCGTCTTGGCCAAGACTGAGGTCAAGATTAGGTCCGTATCTTCCTGATCTGCCAAACTGTTCAGAACTTCTTGGAGTTCCTTCTGATCCCCAGTTCGGTCTTCCAATTCTTCCAATACTTGAGTGGAAATTCCCCTACTCAAAACATACTCAAGGGGATCGTTATTATAAATGTCAGCAATTTCCTCAGTTAACGGGTCCAAGACATCCAAAAAACTAACACAATGTAAATCGTTAGGATGTTTGAGGGCTTCAGTAATGCTGAATTTAATTGTTCTTCCACAAAATTCAAGAATTATGCTTCCCTCGAAGCAATCAATCTTTGCTTTTGACGTCCTTAGGAAAGGTCTTCCTAATAAAATATCAGTGGTACAAGATGGCAATTGAACATTCATTTCAACTATATAAAAGTCCACTGGATAGATAAAATCGTTTACCATTACTAGGACATCAGTCACTACACCCTTAGGTCGGATGATTGTTCGATCGGCCAGCTGGATCACCAAGTTAGTCTCATTCATTGTTCCTATCTTCAAGGTTTCGAATTCACTTAAGGACATAACATTGATGCCAGCCCCTAAATCACAAAGGGCTTTCTCAATGATTTTGTTCCCTATTTGGCATGGAATGGTGAAGGTACCTTGATCCTTGCACTTCTCTGGGAGTTGTTGTACTGCGGAGACGTTGTGGGATAAATTCACCCTCTCTATACCTGTAATTTTCTTTTTATTAGTACACAGTTCTTTAAGGAATTTAGCATAAGAGGGGACTTTTGCAATTAAATCCAACATAGGTATATTCACAACTATTTTTCCAAAAACAGCCATGAAGTCTCTCGCTTCATCTTGCTTCTTCTCTTTTGAAGATCTTGGAGGGAATGGTGGAGGAATTTCTATGATTTCTTCCTTCTGGTCTGGCTTTGCCTGCGGCTTGGCCAAGACAGGACCTGCTTTTTCTGGTTCTGTGATAACCGTAGTCTTGGCCGGTGTCTTGGTCAAGACTACTTCTGCTTCAGCTTCTTCTTCCTCCTCTTCATCCACATCTTCCAACTGAATTTTTCTTATTTCCTCATTTGTTTTCGCTCCTTCTCTTTCTGGCAACACCGCTCCACTCCTCAAACTTATGGCGCTAATATTGTGTGCTGGATTGTTCACTGTGGTAGGGGGTAACTTCCCTTGATTAGCTATCTGAGTTATTTGCTTCTGCAGCTCTGCCAAGCTGGCTTGTGTTGACTGCATGTGATTTTTCTGCAACTCCATCATTTGCTTGAGCGTATCTTCCACTGAGGGGCCCGTAAGCTGAAAAGGTCGAGGGGCAGGTGGTAGTTGGGCTAAAGGAGCTTGGCCTGGCGCTTGGCCTAGATTCTGGCCAAGATTCTGATTTGTAGGGCGCGGCACGAAATGTTGGAAATTGATAGGAGGTTGTTGCTGCGGTTGAGGTACACCTTGATTCTGATTCTGGTTTGGAGGGATTGGATCTCTCCATCTGAAATTTAGATGTGCCCTCCATGCGTATTGGTTACTTCCTTGAGGAAAGTTTTGCATGCTTCCTTGGTTCTGTGGGTATGCTGCGCTAACCTGACTTACGTCATCTGGATGCTGCACCATGTAATAATTATTGGTCTGGTGGTCTTGTTGCTGGCATATCCCACATATTGATGCTATTTGCTCTTGGTTCTGATTTCCCGAGGGCATTGAACCTGAAATATTAACAGAAATGGTTTTAATCATATCAGTTAAATCATTAAGCTTTTGTTCAACATTAATTGAATTTAGGGAAGAGGTAGAAGAGTTTCTATCCGAAATGGTATTATTTTGGCAATTGTCGGCCAATGTTTGGAGCAACATTTTAGCTCTTGTGACCGTTAAATCTTGCAACAATCCACTTGCGGCTGAATCCACTTTTTCTTTACTACTTGGGAGCATCCCATCGTAGAAATATTTTATCATAGTGTTGTCTGCTACTCCATGAGTGGGGCAAACTTCTTGTAAATCTCGGAACCTCTGGTGATACTCACTGAAACTTTCACCACTTCTTTGTTGAATTGCGGCCATGTCTTTCCTTGCTATCCCCGCCTTCGTTGCATTCCAATACTTGTTAAGGAACATTGTGGACATCTCTGCCCATGTGTTGATGGTGTTATACGGCAAACTATAAAACCAGTTCTGAGCTCCCCCTTCTAGAGAGCTTGGAAAGGCTTTTAGCTTCGCCCTCTCCATGTTCACTGTGGTTAGTTTCATGATGTCGCACTGAACATGTAGGTTCCTTAGGTGCTTGAATGGGTTCTCATTGGAATGACCGTAGAACTTGGGAAGGTTGGCCACCATGTTGGTTTTTATGGACCAATCATTTGCCACAGCAGGTAGGTTTATACAGGAAAAGGTCTCCTGTTTTGCTGTTTTGTTCAGCTCTCTCATTGTCGGTTCTGGTCGATTGTCCGCCATGTCGTGGTCTGTTTCTAGGCCAAGACCGTGGTCAAGACTGAATTCTATTTCGGAATTAGAGCTTTCCGATTCACTTTCTTCTTGCCTTCTAAGTTGTGCTTCGGTCCTGGTGAGATTGGGATTGATTGGTAACAAATCTTGTTCTCTACTTGAGGACCTGGTCATCAACTGTCATAAAATAAAATAAAACAAAAACTACAAATACCGTTAGAGGTCCCCAGCAACGGCGCCAAAATTTGATCGCGCGTCGAACACGTCAAATATAGTAGTGAAATAGTTATGGAATTGGGGGTAGAAATACAACTTATCACTGTCTACAAGGATTTGTAGATGATGGTAAGAGGATCGTCCACAGAGACCTCTAGGAAACGTAGTTCTTAAGTTGACTTCCTCGTCACTGAGTTTTGGTTGGGTGCAGTCTGAAACTAAAGACAAAACAAAAAGTAGTGAAAACAGTTTAAAATAGTATTGGCCAAAGTCTTGGCCAAGACTGGGATCAAGATTGGAATAAGTCTAGTAAAGGTGGAATTCCAGGTAAGGGTGATATGAGAGCTTGCGTTCTTATGCTTTGATCATAGACTCAAGGATATTCATCTCTTCGTTCATAGTACTGCTATAGAGTGGAGGTGCTCCTGTTCACTCCTGTCTTCCCTCCTCTTCAAATTACCTGGCGGGTGCTCCCTTTCTTGATAATCCTAGCCAAGGGACACCTTGCTGGTTAAAGGGTTTATCCGTTTGACTGCTGTCTTGAATGGCTGTTCGCTTCCTCAATGGTATAGGGGAAGACAGTACCTAGGTCAAGGTGTTTCCCCATGGAAACCCTAGGTTGTCAATCTGGTCTTGACCTAGATTACTTATTTCTTCTAGTCTGGCGCGAGACTAGTCACCTACTTTGTCTAGCCGACGGGTTCTCCCTTTCCTTCTAGACCGGTTGCAACTCTTCTCTACTAGGGTACAAGGATGATCAAACCTTGTCTCTAGCGAGTAAGCGATAGATTAAGTTCAAGAAATAAATAAATACAAAAGACGAGATTGTGAAGTGCGAATTGGCCTCACGATCGCATAAGAACTTCAACTCATCAACCCTTACCAAGAATGGGTGTTTAGCTACTCATACTCATGGATAAAAACATAGAATATTTAATTGCATATATAATATAAATCCGAGATAATAAAATCCGGAGCAAAGTGTTTTAATGTCGAAACAAAGAGAAAGGAGAAGAAGGGTTGCGTAACTTCGTCCTCTCTGAAAGAGGTGAATAATGTTCGGCTAAATAGCCCTAAAGACCTCTGTCCTACTCCAACTCTAATTCCTACAAAATCTCCTAAAAGATTACTACAATAAATTGTTCTAAAATAGGAAGTAAATCGCATTTACAATAAGAGGGAGATCCCAGGCGTGATTCTTCAAGAGATTGACTTCAGATCCCTCTATAATTGCGGGGCAACTGCTACGTGCCAGCTGTAAGGCCTAATGTGGAAGCGGTCCAAAAGATCCACGCTTCAGGCTCTTATCGTGAAAGTGTCTTGGCCGCAGTCTTGGCCAAGACGATTCTGGGTCGCGCTGCTTCGGATGCGAACATGTCTAGGCCCAAGTCTAGGCCTAGACTCAGGTAAACAGTTCCAGCTCTCTTCAGATCAAATTCCTCAAATGCTGCCTCCAGACCAGATCTGCTAAGATGTGGGAAATACAAGGATAAATCAGTAGTTTTACTGCCTAATACAATAAGTAAATAGACAATAAAACATGATGAAATGCAATGTAATCAGCAGGAGACTTGGTACTCAGGGACAAACGAGCAACTGGACAGCGTGTGTGGAAACTCAGTCCAAACTGGGACGGTCCATACCGCGTTACTCATGTTATTGGAAAGGGAGTATATCATTTGGAAATACTTGACGGTACTCCCTTACCCAACTCTTGGAACATAGCTCGTTTGAAACTATACCATGTTAGATTCTAATATATCTCTACACGTTTTGCTAATGCTAGCTCTGACTTGTGTTAACGCTTGAATAGAGAGTATTTTTGTGTATTTTGTGGCTGGCTATGTGTAGATGATAAAGGGTGCCAGGAGTGAAAATCCTATCCTTGTGACGGCCGGTCCTGATCAGACGGCTCACTAAGATGAGGCACGCCCTGGCATACCTAAAAACTTAGTGTTGGGAGTGAAAATCCTATCCTTGTGGTAACCGTGCTAACATAGGCGGCCCATTAAGACGAGACACGCCCCCGATACCCCCGGGAGTGAAAATCCTATCCTTGTGGTAACCGTGCTAACACAGGCGACCCACCAAGATGAGGCACGTCCCAGCGTCCCTAGAGTGAAAATACTATCCTTGTGCTGACCGTGCTTACATAGACGACTCACTAAGATGAGGCACGCCCCAGGGAGGTAGTAACTCCATCCTGGAAGTGAAAGTCCTATCCTTGTGATAACCGGGCTAATATAGACGACTCACTAAGACGAGGCATGTTCTAGGGATGCGAGGTATCAACGCCTGGAGGTGAAAATCCTATCCTTGTGATGGTCAGTCCTGATCAGACGGCTCACTAAGACGAGGCACGCTCTAGGCCGATTGTGGAAATTTGGAAATTCGAAAAGAAATCGCGAAATCCCAGCGAGTAACCAGATGGGAAATCCCTGGTGAAGTTGGCTAGTGGAGAAAGTGATACGAGTAACACTGGCAACATCTCGACATGGGTGCATGAAGGCTCCTAGCAGCAACTAACGTTTGTTATTGCATGATATTTTACTAATGCTCTAAAGTAATGGTTGAGAATGTGCAGGAACACCATGGAAATAAGGAGAGGATTGACGCCCGTGCAGGCGATAATATTATGAGGCCCATCATTGGGGCAAGTGTACTATTTACAGCCGACGTTCTTGTTAGCTTGACTGGAGAGATATTGTCTGAAGAACGTGTGTGCTATATCTCCATGACAACTATTCCTGCGGAAAGGGGATACGTTCGCATTTGTTTATATGGCATCCTTCGCCACTAATCAAGAATATCTACATCAGCGCGATTATATATGACATATCGCTGGAAATACCAGTTATGATACTTCTTTCTCTTATGAGTTTTTATTTCTGAAGCTATCCGTTAAGCAATGATGGAAATGCGCATGATTGGTCATGTCGCGATAAAAAAGCCTACGACGTGGTAGTCTCGCTATCCCTTTGCCCTTCGCAGCCCCCTGCCTTGGCCCTATGAAAATGTTCATCCGTGAGAATTGTTGACTCCTTTCGAAAGGCGTCAATAAGGGTGTCAGCGTTGTACACCTCTTCCCCATAAATCTCCACGAAGCACTTGGACATGGTATCGACAGTTGTTTCAATGTACCACATACACTTTTCTACCGACTCTCTTTCTAGTGCGGTTTTTTCCTCTCTAAAGACCGCCTTCTCTCTTTCTAGCGTGACTTTTTCCTCTCTAAAGACCGCCTTCTCTCTCTCCAGTGCGGCATTTTTAGCTCTTTCTGCCGCCAGCGCGGTGTCAAGCTCAGACACCCTGGCAGCCTCCTGTTCTCTAGCATCCTTCAAGTCCTTCTTGGCCATCGCCAAGGCTAGCACCAACCCCCGGCATTCCCCCGACAGTTTCTTCCTTTCTTTTTGTTCCTCAGCGAGTTCTTTGGAAAGCTCACGATGAGAGACATAGAGCTCATCTGAGGAGGAAGTAAGAGAGACAACCTTGTGTGACATATGCTGAGCCTAGTAATGAAACCTGAAGAAAGAAGAAAATATAGTATCGCACTAAACTCATTTGTTCATCAGAAGGCTGAGAAAGAAATGCCTCCTCCTCTAGGGTCGTTAACGCGTGAGCAGCCAGGAAAGAAGAAACCGCGATAGAACTGTCACCCCCGACAACTGCGAACCCAGATCTGCGCAAGTTACTCAAGTAAAGCTGATGAGTAACGGGACCAGATTCAGCCATTGAGCTCAAATCGGCCATGAGATGAGGCGTGGCAACCCCTCCTTCGGAAGGCCGGAACATCGAGGCGTTGGAGGGAATAAACTGTAAAGTAGCTGGAGATGGAGGTTGACTAGAGGAAACGCCCCCGTGAAACCCAAAGGAACTATGAGATTGATAAGCTGAAAAGCCAGGAACGGTTAAGTCCTCGTTAAAGCCCATGACATGGGAGAAGGAAGGAGGAAGTGGTGTGTCGAAGGAATTGGGCGAGGCGTCAAAGGACCCAGAAACGCCCACATTTCCCAAAGGGTCAGAAGGCTGACCACCAGAAGGCGTCATGGAAGCGAAGACGGTATCATTTCCCCCTTCGTTGATAACGAAACCCGTTGGCAAGCTCAGGTTTTCCCCATCAAGTCGCGACCTCTTGTCAAGACGACGAAATATGTGGGTCAAGCCCATATCGTCTGTTGGCGACACGTGAGCGAAAGCAGCGGCGGTATCCTACAAAGAGAAATGTAATGAAGGATAAGAAAGTAAAAGAGAACGTTAAAAAGTGTCAAGAAGTAATAAACGAGATAACGCGGGTATAAAAGAAACACGTACGGTGGCAATATCGCTAACCGGCACCTCTAAAGAAGCTACCGCATCTGAAGGTGGAGTAAGGGCGACAATGCGTCTTGTTTTCTTCTTCTTTTTCCTCTTTGTGGGAACCCTGGAAGTAGATGCCTAAACAGAAGCAACGGCAATAGATACAGCTGGAATAGAAACGGGAATGGTGGCAATCCCCTCACCAACCGAAGAAGAAGGTGCTTGGATGGGATTTATAATCACAACAGGCGACTCAACTGGATTAACAACCACAGCGGCAACAGCGGTGGCCGCAACAGCAGCTTCTTCTTTCTCTCTTTTCTTTAGAGCCCTTCTTTCTCGCCTTCTAACACTCTCAGGCTTCCAATTAGGATCAGGAACTGCACAATCACGATATAATGTTAGCGTTAGTATCGCCTGAAATAGTAAGGAAAATGACACAGTACTCACTCTCAACACAAGCTCGAATATCAGTCCCGCACGCCAGATTGCGAGTATGAACGCTGATTTCCAACTTGAGTAGTTCGTCTAACCAGTTTTGCTCAGATGCAGGAAGAGCCCCCCGTCGACCCCAGGCACTATCCTTGATATTGTGATTAAAACCGGACCGCCACCAGGGGCCAGGAAGGTCGATGGCAAAAAACTCATTTTTCCAATTTTCAATGGAAGACTCAAGATGCAAGAGCTTCAGGTGAATGGTTTAATCGAATCATCGTCATAACGGGGAGATATAGCTATCACACTCCTACCGCTATACAGTTGAAAAAGAGATTTAAGTAACAAAAGGGAAGGAGAATCAATCCCTTTGTATTTACAGAGTTCTAGAAACGCGTAGACACAGCAGTACGCGTTGGGGGTTAATTGTATAGGATTCAAATCAAGAGTAGTAAATAATTGTTTTATGAATGGATCAAGAGGAAACCAGAAACCATAGCCAAACATCTTGGCATATAGGAGCCTACGGTTACTAGATAATATACTATTCAGGATCTGCGAATCAGAAGCAACGGTGACCTTCTAATCCTCAGGGATACGGGCATTGTGTTTGTCTAAATGCTCTTAAAGCATGACTGAGGAGGTGATGGTGGTAGCAGTATTCTCAATTTTTTCCTCATCAACAGACTTGGGTCGAGGATCGCGAGTTCTAGCCATGGCAAAAATAAAGAAAAGATGAAGAAGATGACAGAAGGGAATAGAAGTACCTTTCTGGGAGAGAAATTCGAAATGCCCAGGCGATGGAAAGAAGAAACGAAGGACGGCTCGAGACGATGTGGGGAAAATATAATAACAAAAGATGGAAAAAGAAGCATATGGTGGGTTTTATAACCCTAGCGGCTAAGCGAAACGATTGTTGTAACAGTCGTCGCATGTGTGACGCGTTACAAAGAAAAGACGCAAGTAATGAGTATAATTCTAGAGAAGCGAGAAAATGCTTCGATCTCGCCAATTCCTAAGGCACGCCAACCCCTAGTGCCTCAAAGAACAGACACGTGTATTCTAACCATCATGATCTCTCTCTCTTGCATTAATGAGGGAATCTTAAGCATTAATTGCTTTGAAAAGTGGAGTCGATTTTTCAAACCAAGACAGGTGTGATAACGCGACAGTCAAGATAACGTGAGAATATAGCGGCAAGAGAAAGAAAACGAAGAGCGTTATTTTATTCATAAAAATCCATGCGGCATCTACAACAGGTAGGACCCATAGAGGCTAATCCTCGTCAAGCCAGTACGAAGGCCAATAGAAGTCATCTCCATCCAAAGACGGCAACTCCTCGTTGACAAAGGGAAAAGGCTCCTCAACCCTTTTCTCTTGACCTAGCTTTGACGAACTTGACTCTCCATTCGTGGCGGAAGTCGTTACCTCAGCATTAATATTGTTGGCAGAACCTCCCTCCATAAAATGACTAATATGAGGAAACAGTTCATCACCCCTCTGAACAGTGGGGACATGTAAGTTGAAAGGCACGCTGGTTGTCTCGAAGGCCTTCCTCTTCTGCCTCTTGCGACCCTTGCGTCGAGAAAGCCGCCTCTTCAGGCACGGCGAAGGAGGATCATCAGAATCTGGCGAAGTCGGAGGAGTCGGAGGAGATTCGTGTTCAGCGATGTCCATGGGATGAGAATCAGCCATGAAATCGAAAGCAATCTCAACGGAGAAGTGAAGAGAAGAAGATGAGCAGGAAAAAGAAGAGAAAATCCCATTAAATAGTCAAAGTGAAGAGGCTTTCATACCTTTTCGCACGTCTCTTGAGAGAAATCAATGCACTTCGAGAAGAACAATCATAATTGCAGAATCGGATCCTGTGATCACGCCTGTTAGAATTTCTCACCGATCAAGAGACACCAAAAAACCACCCAATCAATTAGCACTGAAGGGACAGCGCGGAATTAATGTGGAACGGTTAGAGAGAATGATTGTAGCCACTTGGCAAACAAGGAAAAATAAGCGCTGCAGAAGTCCATCCAACGGCGGACTCATTTTCAGTTGGGCTGATGTGGCACTTAACTGAAGTGTTAATTAACACACCGTGAAAGGAAAAAGGTCACAAGCAAGATAACGAAAAAGACTTTATTTATTTATGGCCTAACGACCCGAGTATACATCCACATACATACACAGTTACATAAAAAGAAAAACAAAGGGACACAACGACGGCGACGAGTGGTCAGGCATTGGACCCAGCGTCGTCCTCTCCCGGCACGACAGGAATCTCCCTCAGAGCATCAGCAACGGAGGTCAGTTCGGCGGAGCAAACCCTCATCCCCTTCAAACAACACACCAGCACGTCCTTCCTGTGCTACAACATGGCAGTCACCACCTGGAAGTGGGTAACAGTGGCGGTGATAGCATGTTTTTATGCATGATTTTCCCTCCATTTTCTCAACCATTTAAGGCATGATTATGCTAATTTATCCTTGTTTTCATTACTATTGCAGATTTAGGCCTAAAAAGGGAGTTTATGCAAAAACATGCATTTTTTGTGCATTTTGAGCGAATTCGAGCTTCAAGACCAAAGTCGAGGTCCTGAGTCCAAAGCAGAGTTCAAGGTCCCGAATCGGATTCTCCATTCGGGCCCTCGAAGGGCAAAGAGTGGCAATTCCACGTGTCCTCTTGCCAAAGCTCCCATGTGATCTCCCTGACACTGTTCTGACGCTCTGCACTGATCATAAAATACCTACCTCTTTGACCATTTCAGCCCTTGAGCCCAATCCAGACCTGCCAAAGCTGGGAAAAACAGACAGCTTTATGCTTTTTCAGCTTTGTGCTTTAGGGAGCATGGATCCATTGTAATAGGTTTTCAATTAATGCATTTTGTCCCTAGTTTAGGCTAAAGATATTTTATGCTTGGAGCTCTAGCTTATAAGGAGCATCCAAGGAGTAGTTTAGGATATCTCTCAGTTCATTAGATAATTTTCAAATTAGTAGAATTAGTTTTCTTAGACTTCTCTCTAGTTTATCTCTCTAGTTCTTGTTAGCATCTTCAACCTTGCCGCCGAGCTTCAAACGGTTTTTAGTAATAAAGTCTTCTTCCCTTAATCTATTTATTCACTTATTATGCTTTCTTTAATTATTATTTGTTCATCTTCAAGCATGAGTAGCTAAATCTTTAATTCTTAGCAAGGGTGATTCAAGGGTTGCAAGGGCAGGTTCGAGGCCTTAATGTGCTTAATACATTCTTGCTGCTATATTCAATTACTTGTCGTTTTAATTACATCTTCGCATGAAATAATTTGAGGCTTGATCAACTGATTATTATTTTGTGTGAATGCTGCCATTTTTGTGATGAATACGGAAGGAAAATTGCATGGAACAAGTAGGCATCTGTTTAGTCTTGACTGCGCTGAAGTGGTCTCGAATAGATAGGGTGAGTAATTGATTAGAGCGGGGTCACGAGCCTGACAAACTGAGGGACTTTTAGCTCTAGATCTGTCTTTTCTTATCTTCATGGGCAGTTTGAGTATGGCCCTCCCGCATTCGTGCCTGGAGGGATGGCAAACTGTCAAGACTACCTCATATGTGGAAACGGGGGGTAGTTTCTCTTAAGAGAAAAGTAGGGGATATCCGAGGAATCTGGTCCCTATGTCATTTCTATGATGTCTTGAATAGAATATCCTTGTGCTGATGACGATCGTGACCCCGAATGCAACCCAAGAACACCTTTTGCTAAGAAATCTCTCTATCTGATTAATTGTGTTTGATTCTCTCTGTTTTATTATTTCCGCATTTATTCACTGATTTGCTTTGTTTTATCCTTTGGGACCGCGAATTGACAACTCAAGGTCCCGAATACTGCTTTCTTAGTTAGAAATTGTTAGCTCCCAATCTCTCTTGGCTGACTCATTTAGCCAAGTAAACCCCCCCCGAGTGTTACTTTTTGTGTTTTGGTCCTGTGCATTCATTCAAGACCTTGAATCAGTCTCTCTTAATCCCTGTGTTCGACCCTGACTACCACTGTACACATTATCCATTGTGTACACACTTTTCAGGCATTATAAATCTCTATTTGACTGACGATCAAATTGGCGCCATTGCCGGGGATTGTTTCAAGACTGATTTTTTTTTCTTGTTTGTATGACCAGGAGATCTGCCCCCGATTTACTGCCCCTTGATCACGAGTTAGGAAGAACTGAAAGAGGCCTTCGATGACTAGCACGAGGAAATTCCAATCCTTGTGTTCGGGACCTCGAACGTCTTTTTGCTCTCGAAGATAATCCAGATCCCGAAGACTTGCCCCTAGTCCATCCAGAAGAACCCAACATGGATAATCGCGGCCCCGAAGGAGACGATATTCCACCAGTTCCCCCAGTGATCCAGACCATCGATGAATTCAATGCTGCCCCCGAGGCCGCAACCAGTTGTATCGTTTGACTGGTGGTCCCGAATGACTGGGTACTCAAATCTGCGACCATGCACCACCTACCTCTCTACCGAGGGTTGGCTAAAGAAAATCCCCACCGTCACCTCCAGTAACTACACTTCATCTGTGATGCCATGAAGCCCCACAACGTTACTGTTGAGCATGCTAAACTACGCGCCTTTATGTGGTCTCTCAAGGACGATGCTCTTGACTGGTTTTATAACTTGCAGCCACAATCCATCAACTCGTGGGCTGAAATGTCCAAGGCCTTTACGGACAAATACTACCCGGTGTCCATCGCTATGGTGACCCGAAAGCAACTCATATCCATCCTTCAAAAAGACACAGAGGATCTTGAGCAATATTATGAGCGGTTTAAGAAAATGCAAGCCCTATGCCCCTCGCATAATCTGTCCGAGCATGCCCTCATACAATATTTTTGTGAAGGACTAACGGGTCGAGACAAGGCCTTGCTAAACGCTATGATAAGAGTCCGGGGGATACTAAGCAGGATCGGCTTGAGCTGGGGTGGTCGGGAATACTGTACTGGGGCCTTCGTCACCTGCAATGTGCCGGAGGGGGTCTCCGGCGTAAACACTCCGATGCCAAAGTCAGTATGAGTAGTAAAAGTGGCAGGGGTTCAGTACGCTATCTTAAGCTTACCCTCTTGTCTGAAAATGTGAGGGTATTTATAGACAAAGGAAGGAGTGTACCGACAAGGGGTGGGAATAGTCCCTGGCGGATGTCGCTGGGGTGATATGTGTCGCTGGAGTGTCATAGAGTGATGTCACGCGGGATGACGTCACGCAGAGTGACGTCATGGATGACCTGGGATGGGATGTCGTCGTGCGGATGTCGCATAATTGCCCCCCCCGCTGATGTCGACCATCCCATGGTCGGTCGCCAGGCTAAGGACGGCATGAACAAGGCCTTGTCTCCCGCGACGGGTACAGTATGCTGGCCGGGTCACCCGGCGGGGTAGTGGAGATGCCGCTTCTGTGGCATTGATAGTTATCATATGCCCAAACGAAAACTAGCCCGAGTGTTTACCAAGGGCTATCACAGCGTCTCCGATCCTGCCCCTTCAGAGGTTTCTTCCCCAATGTGGGCTCGACGATCGATAAAGGTATATCTTCGAAATGCCCTTTTTCTGAAGTCTATAAATAGGCCTTTCATTTTGCACTTGCTTCATAACTCTCACAACTTTTTCACCTCTTTCTTCGAATTTCTTCATCTCTCTTCTCCTTATGGACGAAGTCACCAAAAACTTCCTGGTCTCCAAAACCCATGCCCTGAGGAACCTAACTCAGGCAGATACTGATTTCCTGGGTTCGCTGAGCATTAAGACCTCGGAGGATATGTTGGAGCTCCAGGGGATGTTGACTCCCCTGCAAGCTAGACAGGCTGCTGTTACCCTGGAGGATTTCAGTCCCATGGAGAAAGTAGTGAAGCTGTCAGTGGCTGTTTCCTAGATTCAGCTGCTGATGTCAACGCTACAGCATAGGAAGGATTTGCTGGGATGCTGCCTGAAGAGCATGAGGGCCTATTCTTCTGAACTGACGGCTCTTGCGGATGCCCTGAGGGAAATTCCTTTCCTGGAATGGGAAGATGATGACGCTGGGTTGAATGCCTGACCAACGATGGGGATCCTCTTGGCGTGTCTTTCTTTGCTCCTCTAGGGTCACCTTTTGTAACTCCGGGCCGTTAGGCCTTTTTGTAATCTCGGGCCGCTGAGCCCTTTAACTAAATAAATAAACATGCTTTCCCTTGTTCACTTGGCGCGCTGTCAATATTTTTCTTCTTTCTCATATCAACTTTCTTAGAAAACAATTTTTGTTCCCACTTATTGTGAGCTTGGTGTCCCTTGGGATCCCGTAACTTTATTTGCCTACCTAGCTCATAATGATGATTCTTTCACGCCACGTCCATTCAGAATATATTTTACGCCGTTTTTTTAGCGCTAACGGATTGGGTGACGGTTTCGGTGCCTCCTGGTTGGTGCAGATTTTTAACAGTTGCCGAGTTAGATCTTTTCTCCCAACAAACACTACCCCTGATAGCATTAAATGTCCTCGATAATACGCGGGGAGGCAGGCACGCTTCCTCCTCTTGGCTATATAAGGGGGCTCTTTCTTTCCTTTTTTGTTCATTTTTTTCCTTCTTGCTTCTCACTCTTACTGACATTTCCATGGCTGACTCCCGTTTTTTGCATACTGCCGCTCGCGATTCTCCTCCGACCCCTCCGACTTCTCTCGACTCTGACAATCCTCCACTCACACCCCCCTGGAGGCCTGCCAGACATTCCGTGAAGCGCCGAGGTCGCAAGAGATTGAAGAAAACAAAGAAACAATCTTTCGACTCCTTCTTTGCCGGCTTTGAACCTCACTACCTTTCGCTGCGGCAAAAGGATGAAGCGTCACCATCCGCCCTTTGTCCTTTTCCCAAGGGTGGGACTTCTATGCAAGATGCCGCCACAGGATTGGTTACCTCGACCCTGGAGGAAAACTCCCATGCCGCTTCAAAGGAAGATACTGCCCCTATGACAGGTTCCGCGACTAGGCTTGGTAAAAGGCCTTTTGAGATTGGCGAGCCCTTTCCTTTCTATAACAGTGGGTCGCCATCGTCTCCGGAAGATTACGATTACGTCTACGACGTGCACTGGATGGACGAAGACTGAAGATGTCGCACTTATTGTAGATGCCACTGGCTAGCTTTTCTTTTTAATAAACAAAATGTTGTGAAATAAAATGTCGCTTGCCTTTTTCTTTTTTGCTTTTGGTGTAGAGTCGCTCTTGTGGGATAACCGCCGCTGGGTAAGCCGATTACCGCTTCATAGGATCCTCTTTCTGGGGTTTCTTGTAATTAATGGGCCTTTCTTTTGCTAAATTCGAGACGAGCGCTTGACTTTAAGTTTCTGTCAGGGTCTTCCCACATGTCCCGTTTGCCTCATACGTGTCTTGCTGTAATAGGTTGCCCTTCTGTCTGGCTTTTCCACCGTCTCTTTTAAAAGGAAAAATGCTCCTTCTTCGTACCTTTTTGCTCCTTTTATACTCCGGAACTCTCTTCGTCTTTCGCTCGCTCCGAGGAAATTCTCTCGTTCGCATCCAGACGACTCGCCCATTAATTTCAGCCTTCTCTCTTTCAAGGTATTCTACTCGATCTTGCTTTTGATTTTCCTTTGCTGCTTTATCTATCATGCCTTGCACGAGATCTCAATCTAGCTCTTTAGCTACCCCTAGGCCAATTTCTCGATATCCCGAGCTTGAAAATACTCCTAGCATCTTTACTTGCCCTACTGTCTTACGCCTCGAACTGGAAAGTAATAATATTACCTTCCCTTGCGGCTATCACCCCACTATTCCTTCTGACACTATGAGGCTTCATAGCCGGCTCTGGAAAACTCATAGAATTCTTTATTTTAAAATGTTTCAATATGGGTTCCGCCTCCCAGTTCATGACACGCTAGAGCGTGTGTTGCACAAGCACGGGCTTAACCCTGCGCAGATTACCCCTCCCTCATGGAGCTGTATCTACGCCTTCCTTCGTGCCTGCGAATTAAAAGATATTCTTGCTCCCTCTGTCGCTTTATTCCACAAGTTCTTGACTCTGGTTTTTCGCGACGGCTTCATTAATGTTATTCCCAGACGGGATGACGCTCTAGTGAGGCCTTTTTGGGAGAAATTTTGAGGATTTGAGGAGAGCATTGAAGACTGGAAGAGCGGTTTCTTCGTTGTCGAATTACCCTCCCGCTTGTGGCGTCCTGACTTCAACCTGGAGGTAGTTGATTGGGTGAGGTCAGCGCCTCTGTCTAGGGAAGAGTTGGATCAGGCCAACGCCTTGCTGGAGATGGAGTCCTCTTTTTAGATCCAAAACTTTGACTTGTACAGGACTTTAACTGAGTGCACCATAGGCGAGCTTTTAAGCTTCACTGCTGCCTTGCTTTCCCCTTGCTTACTAACATAACTTTTTCATAGGGGAGACTATCGCTCGTCCGCTCTCTGAGGGTGACGCTCCTCACAAGGTTGTCGCCCCTTCAACAACTACTCCCTCTACTTCCGCTGGGGTTCGAGCTGATCACCGTATGCCCATAAAGAAAAGAGCTTTAGATGAAATTCTTTCCAGGAAAAGTGGTTCCTCTCTCCGCACTTCCCGCTTCGTGGAGAACTGGTTACCCAGTCGGAAGAAGAGGTCCGGGTCTGGTTTGCTAGTGACTGAGACAAAGATTTTCTCCTACGGAGTTGAGGACATGGAGGACATGGACACAGAGTTGAGCCTCCGCCCGGCTTCCTCAGCTCAGCGGAAGAAGCTAAGGGAAGCAAGCGAAGCTCAAGTGGCGAGGGTGGCAGCTCAACCTCCTCCTGTCAGCACTGCAAATGTCGTCGCTTCCTAGACTACCATTTCTCCTGACGCGACAAAGGAGAGCGCGGCTTCGCTGGGTGGCGCTTCCTCGCCTCTGGGATCGGTCGCTCCCAACAAGACCTCTGCTGCCGCTATGATGCCACCATCCGCTGCAGATTCCACTCCTGTCGTGGAGCCTCCACACTCGCCCATTGGCCGCTGCATTCCTGATGTGCATCCCTCCGTCCCCAGGGGTCCTGGCCCTTCTCACTCTCCTCCCAAGTCCCCTTGTCCGTTGTTCATTACTTCAATCTGAGACGTTGGGGGCTCTGGCGGTATCTCTGCCCCTTCCTTTGTTGCTGATCTTTCCCGTGACGGGCCTCAAGGGGCCCTTTCTCATCGACTCAATCTGTCAAAATTTGGGACTGACGGGTTCCGTGCCCTGGGTATATCAGACCCCTTATCGCAAGATCAACCCACGGCTATCTTGGCCTGTGAAATGTTTCGCGCCTCCGAGGAGGAGAGTAGGCTGCTGCAACTTCCTCCCGAAGTTCAGTATATGCGCGTCATGAACAACTGCCTTGCTGCCTTTCGACAACTTCATTACTTCATCAAGGCCTGTGGTACACAATCTCAAAACTCTGGTGCGCTAGCAAAGGTAGAGGAGCTGTCGCGACTCCACAAACGGGCTCAGGCCGAACTGCGCGAGTGCCGTGCTGACCTTACTCGGGAAAAATCCAAAGGAAGAGCCTAGGTCGAAGCTTTGGAGGCTGAGCTGGTGGCTGAGAGAAAGAAGAACTCATTCCTTCTTGAGGAGGTATCATCCCGCGATGCCGACCTGTCGAAAGCTTTCAAGAAAGTGGCATGGTGTAAGAGGAAGACTGAACAGGCCTTTATCGCCGGGGTGACAGATCAGTACCGCAGTAGGGCCGCTGATCCTGCTGAGGTCGCCAGGTACGCCTGCGCGAGGATGAAAGAGATTGATGAGATCCAAGAGGGTTTCCTCTCCTCCAAAGAGGAGTGACAAGTCCGCGCCTGGGAGGAGCCTATTTGATGCCGCTTGATTGGGGGCATCGCTTCTCTACTTACGCCCTTATTGTATTATTTTTCAATTTGGGCTTTGTCGTCGCCTCTTTGCTTGTAATAATTACCAAACCTTACAATCTTGACCAAATAATGTGTGTTTCTTGACGATGTCGCTCTTTATCATATGCCGCTTCACCACTTTTTCTCGCGCTTTTGCCTTTTGCACGTCGTGTCATTACGGCTTGCCGCTCCTTTCCGCTGGGTTTGACTGCGCCCTTTTCAGAGCATTTAATGCTCTGACTCCTTTTGCTTGATACGGAGAAGACAGTCATGATGTTTTAAGCCCACGTGTCATCAAAGAGGGGGCGCTAATGGGACTGGCGGACTGAACATGTCTTTTCGCTCCTCAGGAGTTGTATCCGCTTCCCGCGCTTCTCTGCCCTTGACACGTCATGCGCCACGATCGCTTGACCCGTCGCCCCTTTTGTTCCTAGGGTTTATATATAAAAACCCCACGTGCTTTCTTCTTATCTTTTATTGTCTTTCTCTTTTAAAGAAACGAAAAAGAAGGAAAACAATTCCTCTTCCTCCTCCTACAATTAGCCGCCGCACGGGTGCTTCGATCTTCTTCTCACCACAGGTACCTTCCTTTCTATTCTTCTCTTAACCTTGCTCATGGCTCCTAATCGCCGTTATTCCCGCCCTGCCGGGGAAGGGGATGTTAATACCACTGTTTCCACCATTACTTCCACCGCCGTCCTTCGACGGCGCCTGCGGAGCTATAATGCCACTGTCGATCAATTGGAGGGGTATTCTACTGAAGTTGCCCCAAAGTCCCTTCGCCTTAATAGCGAATTACCTGGCAACAGTAGGGTTCTTTATGCCAAAATGTTCCATTATGGTTTTCGACTGCCTCTAGATCCTTTAATTGCCGAGTTGTTCTCTGAATTTGATCTGAATGCTGCCCAATTGAGTCCGAACGCCTATTGTGGCATTTATGCTTTTATAGCCCTCTGTAGATATATAGGGAATGAATCTCCTTCCTTGTTGTTGCTCCGCTCCCTCTTTCAATTATATCATCATAACAGCGGCATCATAGCGATATCGCCTCGCTATGATGTTGAAGCTCTAAACCCCTTTACCTGGAAGCTGTTATTCCTTGAATCTTCTATTGATGCTTGGAAGAAGGGATTCTTCATCATAAATCTGCCCCAGCCTTTGTGACGGACCGGTTTTAATCTTGCCATCAGAGATACTACCTGGGGTGGCAGGCCAGAGTTAGGACCAGCTGACCAAGACTGGCTGAACAAGCTACTCAATCTGTCTGAGATCCCTGGTGTTCGCACTCGCGAACTCGCGTGCCGAGGCAACATCCAGGATTGCATTCAAAGTGAGCCTCACACCTCTGTTCGCTGTTCCACGTCAATACTAACTCTAACATTCTTTTCTTATTTCTACAGATCCTCCCGCCGGGTGGAAGCCTGATTATATCAAGAAAAGAGAGAAGGGAGCTCAGCAGAAGAGAAAAAAAAGAGCTCTTTCCGCCACCTCGGTTGGCGCCACGACTGACACCACGCACGTGTCTGCTTCTGCGCCTGAGTCTTCTTCTCTTCCTCGAGCGGAGGCTACTGCCACGTCGACTACTGTTCCAACTTCTTTCCCCGGTGTTGCTCCTACACAAGCGTCGCCCTCTCATCCTCCTTTTGCTAGAAAAAAGAAAAGGACTCTCCGCCTTCGCGTTATCGCTCCTACACGTCCTCCTGCTCAGGTGGTTTTTTTATAATTTTTTCCCCGTCCATGTATTTTTATTTGTTTCTTAATTCCCCTTTGTCTTTTGAGCGTAGGATACCGCTGTTGTTGCATCTTCCGCTACTCCTTTGCGCGACGGTATGGATTTGTTGAGTGTTCTTGACCCCTAGCGTCCCCATCTTAATGAAGACGTTCCTTCGGCGGACAACTCTGTCGCTGATCAGGGTAGGCAGGACGGTATTGCCAATACTGGTCCCTTGACAGGCGACCAAGGCTCTGGCCCGGCAAAGAGCGGGGCTACCTCTGCGCCACTTCATTCCTCTTTTGCCGCATCATCTCCTCCTCCAAGCAATCCCTTGGACTTTCTGGAGGAGCTTGCAGAGGGGCATTTTCCAAACTTATCGACCAGCGGCTTCAATATTGACGTTGGGTCGTCCAATCATTCCCCTCCGTCCCCTCCTAATGTCTTCTTCATTCCCACTGATGCTCAGACAATCTTTCCCTCTCTTCCCCCAATAGAAACCCCGCGCATGGTGGCTGACTTAAGCACTATACTCTCTAGCGGAGCCGCCACCCATCAAGTTGATTTAAGCAACATTCGCCAGTGCGGGTTCCCCGCGTTATGAGGCGACAGCTCCCTAGCGACATCCGCCTTACTGGCAGGACATCTGTTGTCAGTTGAGGAGGAAGAGCGAGGCTTCCTCTCCGTTGCCGAGGGTGAACAATTGCAGCAGATAAGGACTCATCTGTTCTCTAGCTTTCAGGGTTTCCATTACTGGTCTAGGAATGTGATGAGACGAATGAGCTCTCTCAAATCTTCCTCCCAGGAATGGCGCAACACTAACCACCAGCTCTTGGAAGAAATTAGCAAGTACCAAAGGGAACTTCATGAAACTCAAGAGGAGCTGCGGAAGAGTGTTGAGGAGCGGCAATGTGCGGAAAATAGTTTGGGAGTTGCGAGGAAAGAGTTGGAAGAGGCCAGAGAACAGCAGGCCACCAGGGATGCCGCCCTTCAAGCGGAGCAAGGCAAGAATGCCACGCTTATGGAGGAAACGGCGGACAAATGCAAGTGGTTTATGGAACAAATGGCAGGCCTCATGGCCGACTGCTTCATTGAGCGTCACGGCCGTCAATTCTTCGACGTTGACGCCATCATCCGCCTCTTCAAGCAAAAGTCTGAGTTCCTCACAGAAGAGGGCTACCGCTAGGCGAAAAGGCCACGGCCTGACGAGGGGAACAGCAGCATGCCCGGGCAGTGAATGTCGCTTTTCTTTTCTGTCCATCGGGTGCTCTGACTTCTTTGCCCCTTTTTGTGTTTTTTAGGGCCTTTTGTTTGGGCAAGTATCCCCTCTCGTGTGTAAACAGTTCACACAATTTTCTGCACATTTTTACTTATCACTTTGTTAGTAGCGACATATTCTCGAAAAATCTTAATTACCTTGGGGCATTGCCGCGCGTGCTCCTCTCTTACTTAGCACGATCCCCCAGAGATGTCGCTTGTGCCAAATTTTCTGCACATTTTCACTTATCATTTATATTATCAGCGACATCTACTAAAATATCTTAATTACCTCGGGGTGTGGCGCGATCTCCCCCGATGTCGCTCGTGTCACGTACTCTTCCAGCCAAACTTCACCGGGTCTGTCCCTTCCGGCTACTAGCTGGGGTACCGTGACCTTTCTTATTTCTTTAATCGGCCGGAAAGTGCCCTCTCTTAGTGCGCCGCCTGATCAGGGTCGGCCATCACGAGGATAGGACTTTTCACTTCCTCAGCGTTGCCCTCACACCTCGGAACGTGCCCTCTCTTAACGAGGTGCCTATGTTAGCCCTACCATCGTAAGGATAGGATTTTCACTTGCGAGGTGAAGTTTTTATCTTCCCTGGGGTCGTGCCTCACTTAATGATCATCCGCCTATGTGAGCACGGGCTGTCACAAGGATAGGACTTTACACCCCCAGGGGAGTCGGGGCGTGCCCTCTCTGGGTTTCCCCAAGATAGGATTTTTCACTCCCGACAGTGCTGGAGCGTGTCTCGTCTTGGCGAGCCGCCTGATCAAGGCCGGCCTCACAAGGCCAGAATTTTTCACTTCCAGCACCATATATTAGGATCGCCGGGGTGTGCCTCGTCTTGACGATCCATCTGCATTAGCTCATTCTGCCCCAAGGCTAGGACTTTTCACCCCCGACATCCTCCTTTCCTTGTTATCTGCACATTACACAGACAACCAACAAGGAATAAGAAATATTTCCACAACAATTGTTAGACCATGCCCACGGCATGTCGAAATTTCAATTTCAAAGACCATGACCATGGCATGTCGGTATTTCAAAATTTCAAAATTCTTATCATTCGCTGTAGACGGTTAAACCCGTCGTATTTTTCTCTACGCGACGGTACCTTCGGCTCGAAAAGTCAGAACGTTTGTTCATAGGAACCGGCTCGAGGCCATTTAAATCAGATAAAGGGCGATTTAATCATGGCTGTTGATCTGGTCAACCAACGAAAGTCAACCAGATCAACTGCCCTTGAATTACCTAGCACGGTGCGCATGCACAGTGGGCATGGAGTACAGCGGAGCAGACCACCGGGATTACCTGCTCCCATCGCTTCCTAGCTCAAGCCCGTAGCTTCCTATCCCGTCCAGCCATCATCACGGCTCCACTAGCCTCGCCAGCGCACGCTCACGGCCACCACTCGCAGCCCTCGTCCCCGAAGCACGCGATCCTTTGCCTATAAATACAAGCCTCCCTCCAACGTTCAAAGGGTTCGAATTTTGCATGAGAAGGCCACTGCCCCTCTCCATTTTCCTAGCCAATTTACGTACTGCTGAACCCCATTCCTTGCGCTCGATCCCTTCCTCTCTCGGCAAGCACTGTAAGCTTTTTCTATCTCTCTCGCTTGTTGTTTCTTTCTTTAATTTTCGTTCTTGCTTTAGATAATTAGTTAATTGCTTAAATTTGTCCCAATTTCTTTAGTTTTAAGTTAATTTCACCACACTAGCATCGATTAAACTGTTCGAACGTTTGAAGTATTTATTTACTAATTAAACGGATTAATGCGCATTATTGTTGCTGTTACAATTGTCACTGTTTGGTTGGAAATTGTCTTGCTGTGATTGCATGGTTGCACTGGTGGAGGGGAGAGGGTTCTTTCTGGCCAAGAACCAGGCAAATTGGTCGCCTGGTTCGTCACCTCTGTCGCCGGTAGTGGCGTTGGCGACGTGAGGTTGAAGATGATGATGACTTGGCCAAATGGCCTTCGCACAAAATAAAAGAAAGGTGATGGGCTTGGCCCATCACCGTTAAAATTAATTGTCTTGGGCCAGGAATGGTTCCTGGCCCATTCCTCCAAATTTCAAGCTGGGCCCAGCCCATTTATATTTTTCTGAATCTTCGGTTCGTTATTTTTTTCACGTAAAAAGGCTCGCATGCTTCGTATAATTATTCTTCATGATACGGGTTTATTTTTCCTATATTGTATACATGGATTGTTTAGTTCATTTTTTTTGTAAAATATTCGTATGCTTTCTTTATTTATTTAGTTTCTCACATGTTATTTGGTTGAATATTCCTATGCTTTTAATTTCTCGCATGCAATCAACTGTCATTTTTAAAAATTTTGCACTCATAAAATTGCTTATTTATTTTTCTAGCTATCACTAATGATAACAATTGAGGAAACACCAAGGGTATAATCGTCTGCTCACCCCAAGTCAAAGATGGACCTTGACTGACAAATGGCGTCCGGCTGCCACCACCGTTAGGACAAGGGTCCTGGGATGGTCGACATCAGCGGGGGAGGGGCCCACACGGCGTCATCCCGTCCCAGGATATCTCGACAGCGCCTATGGGTGATATCTCGTAGCGATATCCACCTGCTGACGTCATCCGGAGCGTTATCTTCCTTCGATAATGCCCACCCTTGGGGTAACGCATTCTCTTCTGCCTATAAATACCACCCTATTCTAGATCAAAAGTAAGAGCAATTTCTCTACTAGAATCTCTGCAGAATTTTACGATCGTACTAACTTAAGCATCGGAGTGTCTATGCCGGAGCCCCCCCTCCGGCGCTTTGCAGGTACAGCGGACGGCAGCCACGGTGGTTCCGGACGGCCGTAATCCTTATTCTGCCCCCGCAGAAACTCGAATCTTATCAAATTGGTGCTTTCATTGAGAGCCTTGGTTTAATTAAGTGAGCGTCCTTAATAGCCAAGCTCTGTTCTTCTGGGAATTTGAAGATTATGGCTTCTGATTCAGATCCTCCATCGACTCAGTCCTCTAGTCTTCCATTCGATACCCGCAGACAACTCTTTGCCTTCGCCACTGCAGATGCTCCCACCTCGATGCGAGAAATTCCTTCAGGAATGTCAGATCTATCTCTCGCGCAAACAACGGGAACGTTTGTGCTGCAGCTGAGTACTCCTTTGTCCCAAACAGCGGGGCCAAGTCATTTTCCTCCTCAGTTGGGGGGATCCGTGGTGGATAGCGCAAATAACCCTTACGCAAGCTAGATTTTAGCCCTTCGTGCTCAACTGGATCATTTAACAGAATTGGCCAGCAGATATACACCTACTGCTTCTGGGTTAGGCGTGGCATCGCAATTCATTTTCACTCCCTCAATCATTACAGAAAGATCCCTATCATCCCCGCTGCATGCGAATGTCTCATTGACGCTACCCGCGCCAAGTGCGTCGGTCAGTCTTATGCAGATTGCTCATAGAACGGTGGAGCCATACATACCACAAATACCTTTATTTCCCATTTCTCAATAAGAGCGGCAGTGGCGGGAGGAGGATAGAGGTCGTTGGAATGGAAGGAGAAATGAAAATGAAAGAGATATATCTCCCGGAGCGAGTGAAAGATCCAGCAGTAGGAGGCATAGGACTCGTTCGCCCAGGAGCCGTAGTCTGACTCCCAGGCGGCATCATGATCGAGATCACCAACCTCGCAGGCGTCACTTGGAGGTATCCCCGCCTCGGCAAGTGAGAGAAATCCTTGACGACACTTCTGGCCACCCTTTTAGCCAGCGTATAAGGCGTTACAGGGTCAGTAGACACGTAAAGCTCCCCTCAGAATCTTATGATGGCACCAGAGATCCTATCTCTCACCTTAACAAGGTGAAGGATTTCGTGCAATTCCAAACCCACAGTGATGCTACCTTGTGTCAAATATTTGTAATGACCTTGTCAGGGGTCGCGCACCTGTGGTTCGAAGGTCTTCCGGGTGGATCTATTGACAGTTTCGCGCAGCTGGAAGCTAAATTCAAGAGTCGATTTAGCACTACAATCCCTATCAGAAAGTCAGTTGCCGCTTTGTTCGACCTACACAGGAAGCCTCAAGAATCTTTGAGGAGCTTCCTCCATTATTTCGACACTGAGATGTCGTTAACGCCAGGTGTAACGGTTGATTTTGCCATTTAAGCCTTAAAGTGAAACTGTTGTTATGGAAAGCTCCGAGAGGCTTTAATGGTTGATCCACCAGCGACTTTGGATGCGTTAAGGCTAAAAGCTCACAACTACGTGAGGATGGAAGAAGAAGAAAACAGGGATGTAATTCGGAACATGCCGCCCACCATGCCTCCGGCCCCTAAGGCTCTGATCCCAGCTACTTCTGAAGATCGGTTCATTGACGATTACGCTCAGCGAAAGGATCACATTCCCAAGACATTTAATCGGAGAAGAGGCAATCCCTCAAAGGGAAAATCTGGTGACTCGCCTCTACCCCGCGGCAGAATGACCCTCCTAAAGGACAAGTTTATGACTCAAATCCTCCTTCCTTCGTTCTACCCCGAGCAGAAATACTGGCAATAGTAGAGCAGCGAAACCTGCCCATCCGTTATCTCTCCCCAGTAAGACCGGGAGTAATCCTGGGACGACGGGAAAATGCCTATTGCAAATTTCACAAAGCCAAAGGACACTCAATTGAAGTGTGTCAAGAACTCAAAGTGGCGATAGAACGTCTGGTGGAGGAAGGCTATCTAGGGGAATTTGCCACAAAAACACGAGAAGAAGCTAAAAATAATCCAACAAATAGAGTAGCTGATGACAGAGCGACACCCTCCCGCCCCCCAGGCCGTGACACTGGTCCTGTGGGAGGAGGCCGGGAAATGCTTACAGTTGATGACGAGGATGTCCCTATCATTAACATCATTGCTGGAGGCACACCCTATCTGGATGAAACCGCACAGTTGGTACCCGCTTCAGGGGATAAGCGGAAATGAACTGGCATGATAGTGAAGAGTGAAGTGATAAGTGCTTTGGATCGTATGGTGTTATCCTTTTCTGAAGAAGACGAGAAGGGCGTGGTGTATCCGCACAACGACGCGTTAGTGGTTACGCCTATTATCGCTAACCATGGAGTTAGAAGAACTCTAGTTAACAATGGAAGTGCTGTAAACGTGTTATCATTATAAGCCTACAATCTCCTGAAGCGTTCAGATAGCGAGCTTACGCCCTGTAAAAAAACTATTATTGGGGTAGATGGAGTCCCCATCCTAGTGACTGGAGTGACTACCTTACCTGTATATTTCAAGGAAGATACCTCCAAACGGTCTGAGGAGCTTTTATTCTTAGTGGTGGATCTAAAACTGCCTTATAATGCCATATTGGGGCGGCCATTCCTCAACCGTTTTGGAGCAGCGATATCGCAGAAGCATCTGAAGCTAAAATACCCGTCCTGGGATGGTGTGGTCTCGATCCGAGGAAATTAGAAGTTAGCAGTTGAATGTTATCTTCTTATGACCCAGAAGAGTTGCGATAGGTATGTGTGCGTAACTGTGGACCCATATGAGCAAAATGATGAAAAACGTACTCAGCCTGTAGAAAAAATGACTCACGTCCCAGTCAGCGGGGTAGGCGGAGCTGTATTTTTGGTTAGCGACAACCTCAACACAGAGGAAAATCTGCAGTTGGCCCAACTGTTGAATAAATGCAAAGGAGAATTTGCATGGAAACCATCTGACATGCCCGGTATCTCGCGGGAGGTGGCAGAACATCGACTCAATGTCAACCCTAATACCAGACCAGTCCAACAGAAATGACGCGCTTTCTCTACTGAAAAGGTGAGGACGGTCGAAAAAGAAGTTGCTAAGCTTCTTGACGCTGACTTTATTCGAGAAGTGCAATATCCCACCTGGTTGGCTAACCCCGTTCTGGTCCCCAAGCCCAGCGGAGAATGGCGCATGTGCATCGATTTCACCGATCTGAATGACGCTTGCCCCAAAGACTGTTACCCACTCCCTCGAATTGATCAGCTAGTCGATCAGGCTACCGGATACGCATACTTAAGCTCGTTGGACGCCAATTCCGGATACCATCAAATCCCCATGGCCAAGGAGGATGAAGAGAAAATTGCTTTCATCACACCGAGGGTCACCTATTGCTATACGGCGATGCCTTTCGGGTTGAAAAATGCTGGAGCTACCTTCCAACGAATGGCGAATCAGGTCTTTGAAAAACAGATTGGGCGAAATGTCGAAGCGTATGTCGAGGACATACTGGTTAAAAGTCAAAGCTTTGAAGATCACCTGTCCAATCTGGCTGAAGTCTTCGAAGTAATGAAGCAATATCAGATGAAGCTAAACCCTCGAAAGTGCATGTTCACCTTTCAAACAGGTAAATTTCTGGGTTACGTGGTCAGCCAAAAGGGCATTCAGCCCAACCCGTCAAAGATTCAGGCTATCCAAGACATGATATCTCCTCAGACTATAAAAGAGGTACAAAAGCTAACCGGGCGCGTTATCGCTCTGGGACGGTTTATTTCTAAACAAGGAGAAAGGTGTCTCCCTTTCTTCAAGATTATACGAAAGAAAGCTACTTTCGGATGGACGACAGAGTGCGAAGAAGCCTTTGCAGGCTTGAAAGCCTACCTATCGTCTGACTTGGTATTGACAAGACCAGAGCCTGGCGATATCCTATATTTGTACCTTAGGATTGCTGACGAAGTGGTTAGCGCGGTCCTTATGCGAGAAGAGAACCACACGCACCGCCCTGTATACTTCGTGAGTCATGTCCTGAAAGATGCCGAACTCAGATACGCCCGTATTGAGAAAATAGCGTTAGCATTGATACAAGCTACGCGGAAAATGAGCCGATACTTTCAAGCTCATACTATCGTTGTGCGGACAGACCAACCTCTGAAAAGGATCTTTCAAAAACCCAAATCCTCGGGGAGGATGCTAATTTGGGCTCTTGAACTTGAACAATATGGATTGCATTATCGATCCCGACCATCGGTGAAGGCTCAAATCTTGGCGGACTTTATCGCGGAATGCACTTTCACGCCAGATCCTCTAACAGAGTTGACTGAAAAGGAGAAATAAGAATTGGATCTTCCCTTCCCAGAGACCTACACCGACCTGTGGGTTATCCATGTGGATGGTGCCAAAAATCAAGAGCTTGCCGGGGCTGGAATTTTCATGAGTGGGCCTCATGGCATCCATGTGCGATATGCCATCCGAATCCTGCAGCCGTTGTCCAATAACGTCACCGAATATGAATCACTATTAGTCGGGCTCAGGATAGGAAAGAGTATTTCAATCAAGGGAATACATGACTCTGGGAGGTTGGGAGACCTACGGCTGAAAGTTTGCGGAGACTCCAAGCTGATAATAGACCAAGTGTTGGGACACTCTCAAGCTAGAGAGCCCATCATGGTACAATACCTTGCCAAAGTGAAGCGTGAGTTGATAGAAATAAAGAAATGTGGCATACAAGTCAGCTTCGAGCACATTCCTCGAGAGGATAACGCTGAGGCTGACACTCTCGCTAAACTCGCAGCAAATCCAGAGGCGTCCATACCAAAAGGGGTGTACTACCGAGAGATACCCGTACCTTCTTTCATGGAAGAACAAGTGACGCTCTGTGTGGAAGAAAGTGACAATGACTGGAGAATTCCCGTCATAAAATACTTGAAACATGATGAACTTCCGGCTGATAACGCTGAGAAGAAAAAAGTGCTGAAACAAGCGGCACGGTGTACATACTTTAATGGGGAACTGCTACGGAGGTGTTTCTCCCATCCGGCTACGAAATACATAACAGAACAAGAGGGTCTTCATACCCTCCGCGAAATCCACGAGGGAATTTGTGGCATGCACGCATCCGGTGGAACCATGGCCGCGCAAGTCTTTCGATTAGGGTTCTACTGGCCCACTATTCGGAGAGACTGCCATGACTATGTGCGAACTTGCCAAAAGTGTCAGGAATTCTCCAAGATTCCCCGACAACCCGCCGCATAAATTCATGATATTATCGCTCCTTGTCCTTTCGCGAAATGGGGAATTGATATCCTTGGACCATTTCCAAAGGCAAGATCGCAACTAAAGTTTGTGGTCGTAGCAGTAGACTACTTCACCAAATGGGCGGAAGCTGAGGCGGTTACCAACATCACGACAGAAAAGATCTGGTGTTTCTTCAAGCACCAAGTTATCATGCGCTTCGGAGTTCCTCGCATACTCGTTAGCGACAACGGAATGCAGTTCACCAGCTAGTTCTTTAGAGACCAATGTGTGGAGTTCGGAATCGAGTAGAGATTCTCTTCCGTGGCTCATCCGCAGACTAATGGTCAGGCTGAGGTGACAAACCGAGCCATCCTGAATGGTGTTAAGAAGAACCTAGAGGGATCCAAGAAGAAGTGGGCAGACGAACTACCGTATGTGATGTGGGCATACCGCATGACCACGAAAACTAGCACGGGAGAAACACCATTCGCACTGGCTTTCGGCACTGAGGCCGTTATGCCTGTGGAAATTGGTACCGTGAGCTTACGGGTGGCTTACTTCAGAGAAGAGTTGAATGAGGAAAGGTTACGTGCGAATCTTAATGCACTGCCTGAATTACAAGAGGAAGCTCTTCTGAAGATGTTGCACTATAAGCAAAAGATGGCGCGCTATCATAATAGGCGCGTCAAAGAACGAATCTTAAAAGAAGGTGATCTAGCACTTTGGGATCAACGAGCAACTGGTCAACGCCGGGGAAAGCTCAGTCCAAACTGGGACCGCGTTACCCGTATCATCGGGAGAGGAGCGTACCATCTGGAGACACTCGACGGTACTCCCTTACCTAACTCTTGGAATATCGCTCGTTTGAAATTATATCATGCTAGATCTTGATTTATCCCTGCATCTTTTCACTAACGATAGCCCTAACCCCGCTAACGCTCGAGTAATGAGCTCTTTTGTGTTTTGTGGCTACGTGTGTGTGCAGGCGATAAGAAAAGTGGAAAAAGGTTGCTAGGAGTGAAAAGTCCTATCCTTGTGATGGCCTGTCCTTATCAGACGACTCACTAAGTGAGGGCACGCCCCGGCATACCTAATACTTAGTGTCAGGAGTGAAAAGTCCTATCCTTGTGATGGTCTGTTCTGATTCGATGGCTCACTAAGTGAGGGCACGCCCTGACGCACCTGATATGAAACGTTGGGAGTGAAAAGTCCTATCCTTGTGGTAACCAGGTGGGGGACCATGAGAGGAGGCACGCCCCGGCACCCCTGGGAGTGAAAAGTCTTATCCTCGTGATGGTCGATCTGGATCCGCCGACTCACTGAGTGAGGGCACGCCCCAGGATTCCTAAAGGTGAAAAGGCCTCATCCTTAAAATAGTCGTTCTCGTAGAGGCGGCTCGTTAGGAAGAGGCACACCCTGAGGAGATAATAACTCCATCTTGGAAGCAAATATCCTATCTTTGCAGCCGGTCTGATGAAGATGACTCGCCTAAGGAAGGCACAATTCCATATCATGCTAAGTTCATGCATTATGCATAAATGACATTAGTCACACTTTCATCATAACTAAAAATGTAACTAATAACAATTAGTTCAACTTAAACTAATACATTGTCATTGTGAAAGATTAGTTCAACAAAACTAATATGCAACCGAAAATAAAATATTTATCTTCGTAATCATCTATTTTCAATTAGGTCCTTTCGTTAAAATTTAAACTAATGCTTATTTAGTTAATTAATTACTATAAATTATAACAACCAACGCTTTTAAAAAATAATCAATCAAACATTAAAAATTAAAATCAATCAAAATTAATTTAAAAATCAATCAAATTTAATTATAAAAAAAGAGAGTCAAATGTAAGAAATATCATGCTAAGTTCATGCATTATGCATAAATGACATTAGCCACACTTTCATCATAACTAAAAATGTAACTAATAACAATTAGTTCAACTTAAACTAATACATTGTCATTGTGAAAGATTAGTTCAACAAAACTAATATGCAAGCCGAAAATAAAATACTTATTTTCGTAATCATCAATTTTCAATTAGGTCCTTTCGTTAAAATTTAAACTAATGCTTATGTAGTTAATTAATTACTATAAATTATAACAATCAATGCTTTAAAAAAATATCAATCAAACATTAAAAATTAAAATCAATCAAATTTAAATTAAAAATCAATCAAATTTAATTTTCAAAATGAGTCAAATGTAAGAAATATCATGCTAAGTTTATGCATTATGCATAAATGACATTAGCCACACTTTCATCATAACTAAAAATGTAACTAATAACAATTAGTTCAACTTAAACTAACACATTGTCAATGTGAAAGATTAGTTCAACAAAACTAATATGCAAGCCGAAAATAAAATACTTATTTTCGTAATCATCAATTTTCAATTAGGTCCTTTCGTTAAAATTTAAACTAATGCTTATTTAGTTAATGAATTACTATAAATTATAACAATCAATGCTTAAAAAAATGAAAGATCAATCGAACATTAAAAATTAAAATCAATCAAATTTAATTTAAAAAATGAGTCAAATGTAAGAAATATCATGCTAAGTTCATGCATTATGCATAAATGACATTAGCCACACTTTCATCATAACTAAAAATGTAACTAATAACAATTAGTTCAACTTAAACTAACACATTGTCAATGTGAAAGATTAGTTCAACAAAACTAATATGCAAAGCGAAAATAAAATACTTATTTTCGTAATCATCAATTTTCAATTAGGTCCTTTCGTTAAAATTTAAACTAATGCTTATTTAGTTAATGAATTACTATAAATTATAACAATCAATGCTTAAAAAAATAAAAAATCAACCAAACATTAAAAATTAAAATCAATCAAATTTAATTTAAAAAATGAGTCAAATGTAAGAAATATCATGCTAAGTTCATGCATTATGCATAAATGACATTAGCCACACTTTCATCATAACTAAAAATGTAACTAATAACAATTAGTTCAACTTAAACTAACACATTGTCAATGTGAAAGATTAGTTCAACAAAACTAATATGCAAGCCGAAAATAAAATACTTATTTTCGTAATCATCAATTTTCAATTAGGTCCTTTCGTTAAAATTTAAACTAATGCTTATGTAGTTAATTAATTACTATAAATTATAACAATCAATGCTTTAAAAAAATATCAATCAAACATTAAAAATTAAAATCAATCAAATTTAATTTAAAAAATGAGTCAAATGTAAGAAATACCATGCTAAGTTCATGCATTATGCATAAATGACATTAGCCACACTTTCATCATAACTAAAAATGTAACTAATAACAATTAGTTCAACTTAAACTAATACATTGTCATTGTGAAAGATTAGTTCAACAAAACTAATATGCAAACCGAAAATAAAATACTTATTTTCGTAATAATCAATTTTCAATTAGGTCCTTTCGTTAAAATTTAAACTAATGCTTATTTAGTTAATTAGTTACTATAAATTATAACAATCAATGCTTAAAAAATAAAAAATCAATCAAACATTAAAAATTAAAATCAATCAAATTTAATTTAAAAAATAAGTCAAATGTAAGAAATATCATGCTAAGTTCATGCATTATGCATAAATGACATTAGCCACACTTTCATCAAAACTAAAAATGTAACTAATAACAATTAGTTCAACTTAACCTAATATATTGTCATTGTGAACGATTAGTTCAACAAAACTAATATGCAAGCTGAAAATAAAATACTTATTTTCGTGATCATCAATTTTCAATTAGGTCCTTTCGTTAAAATTTAAACTAATGCTTATTTAGTTAATTAATTACTATAAATTGTAACAATCAAAGCTTTAAAAAAATATCAATCAAACATTAAAAATTAAAATCAATCAAATTTAAATTAAAAATCAATCAAATTTAATTTAAAAAATGAGTCAAATGTAAGATATATCATGCTAAGTTCATGCATTATGCATAAATGACATTAGTCACACTTTCATCATAACTAAAAATGTAACTAATAACAATTAGTTCAACTTAAACTAATACATTGTCATTGTGAAAGATTAGTTCAACAAAACTAATATGCAACCGAAAATAAAATATTTATCTTCGTAATCATCTATTTTCAATTAGGTCCTTTCGTTAAAATTTAAACTAATGCTTATTTAGTTAATTAATTACTATAAATTATAACAACCAACGCTTTTAAAAAAAAAATCAATCAAACATTAAAAATTAAAATCAATCAAAATTAATTTAAAAATCAATCAAATTTAATTATAAAAAAAGAGAGTCAAATGTAAGAAATATCATGCTAAGTTCATGCATTATGCATAAATGACATTAGCCACACTTTCATCATAACTAAAAATGTAACTAATAACAATTAGTTCAACTTAAACTAACACATTGTCAATGTGAAAGATTAGTTCAACAAAACTAATATGCAAGCCGAAAATAAAATACTTATTTTCGTAATCATCAATTTTCAATTAGGTCCTTTCGTTAAAATTTAAACTAATGCTTATGTAGTTAATTAATTACTATAAATTATAACAATCAATGCTTTAAAAAAATATCAATCAAACATTAAAAATTAAAATCAATCAAATTTAATTTAAAAAATGAGTCAAATGTAAGAAATACCATGCTAAGTTCATGCATTATGCATAAATGACATTAGCCACACTTTCATCATAACTAAAAATGTAACTAATAACAATTAGTTCAACTTAAACTAATACATTGTCATTGTGAAAGATTAGTTCAACAAAACTAATATGCAAACCGAAAATAAAATACTTATTTTCGTAATAATCAATTTTCAATTAGGTCCTTTCGTTAAAATTTAAACTAATGCTTATTTAGTTAATTAGTTACTATAAATTATAACAATCAATGCTTAAAAAATAAAAAATCAATCAAACATTAAAAATTAAAATCAATCAAATTTAATTTAAAAAATAAGTCAAATGTAAGAAATATCATGCTAAGTTCATGCATTATGCATAAATGACATTAGCCACACTTTCATCAAAACTAAAAATGTAACTAATAACAATTAGTTCAACTTAACCTAATATATTGTCATTGTGAACGATTAGTTCAACAAAACTAATATGCAAGCTGAAAATAAAATACTTATTTTCGTGATCATCAATTTTCAATTAGGTCCTTTCGTTAAAATTTAAACTAATGCTTATTTAGTTAATTAATTACTATAAATTGTAACAATCAAAGCTTTAAAAAAATATCAATCAAACATTAAAAATTAAAATCAATCAAATTTAAATTAAAAATCAATCAAATTTAATTTAAAAAATGAGTCAAATGTAAGATATATCATGCTAAGTTCATGCATTATGCATAAATGACATTAGTCACACTTTCATCATAACTAAAAATGTAACTAATAACAATTAGTTCAACTTAAACTAATACATTGTCATTGTGAAAGATTAGTTCAACAAAACTAATATGCAACCGAAAATAAAATATTTATCTTCGTAATCATCTATTTTCAATTAGGTCCTTTCGTTAAAATTTAAACTAATGCTTATTTAGTTAATTAATTACTATAAATTATAACAACCAACGCTTTTAAAAAAAAAATCAATCAAACATTAAAAATTAAAATCAATCAAAATTAATTTAAAAATCAATCAAATTTAATTATAAAAAAAGAGAGTCAAATGTAAGAAATATCATGCTAAGTTCATGCATTATGCATAAATGACATTAGCCACACTTTCATCATAACTAAAAATGTAACTAATAACAATTAGTTCAACTTAAACTAATACATTGTCATTGTGAAAGATTAGTTCAACAAAACTAATATGCAAGCCGAAAATAAAATACTTATTTTCGTAATCATCAATTTTCAATTAGGTCCTTTCGTTAAAATTTAAACTAATGCTTATGTAGTTAATTAATTACTATAAATTATAACAATCAATGCTTTAAAAAAATATCAATCAAACATTAAAAATTAAAATCAATCAAATTTAAATTAAAAATCAATCAAATTTAATTTTCAAAATGAGTCAAATGTAAGAAATATCATGCTAAGTTTATGCATTATGCATAAATGACATTAGCCACACTTTCATCATAACTAAAAATGTAACTAATAACAATTAGTTCAACTTAAACTAACACATTGTCAATGTGAAAGATTAGTTCAACAAAACTAATATGCAAGCCGAAAATAAAATACTTATTTTCGTAATCATCAATTTTCAATTAGGTCCTTTCGTTAAAATTTAAACTAATGCTTATTTAGTTAATGAATTACTATAAATTATAACAATCAATGCTTAAAAAAATGAAAGATCAATCGAACATTAAAAATTAAAATCAATCAAATTTAATTTAAAAAATGAGTCAAATGTAAGAAATATCATGCTAAGTTCATGCATTATGCATAAATGACATTAGCCACACTTTCATCATAACTAAAAATGTAACTAATAACAATTAGTTCAACTTAAACTAACACATTGTCAATGTGAAAGATTAGTTCAACAAAACTAATATGCAAAGCGAAAATAAAATACTTATTTTCGTAATCATCAATTTTCAATTAGGTCCTTTCGTTAAAATTTAAACTAATGCTTATTTAGTTAATGAATTACTATAAATTATAACAATCAATGCTTAAAAAAATAAAAAATCAACCAAACATTAAAAATTAAAATCAATCAAATTTAATTTAAAAAATGAGTCAAATGTAAGAAATATCATGCTAAGTTCATGCATTATGCATAAATGACATTAGCCACTGATAGCATGTTTTTATGCATGATTTTCCCTCCACTTTCTCACTTATCTAGAGCATGATTCTGCTAATTTACCCTTGATTTCATTACTATTGCAGATTCAGGCCTAAAAAGGGAGTTCGTGCTAAAACATGCGTTTTTGGTGCATTTTGAGCGAATTCCAGTTTCAAGACCAGAAGTCGAGGTCCCGAGCCCAAAGCAGCGTTCAAGGTCCCGAGTCGGATTCCCAGTTCGGGACCCCGAAGGGCAAAGGATGTCATTTCCACGTGTCATCCCACCTAAAACGCCCATGTGACTCCTCTGACACTGTTCCTGCGCTCTGCACTGATTACCAAACACCCACCGAACTGACCAGTTCAGCCTCGAGCTCAGTCCAGACCTGCCCAAAGCTGGAAAAATCAGACAGCTTTATGCTTTTCCAGCTTTGTGCTTTAAGGAACATGGATCCACTTTCTTAGGCTTTCAATTAATGCATTTTGTCCCTAGTTTTAGGCTGAAGATATTTTGTGCTTAAGGCTCTACTATATAAAGGGCATCTAGGATTAGTTTAGATGATCTATCTTTTTTTTCTAGCTTTTAATCACTTAGCATAATTTAGAAGTAGCTTAGACTTCTCTCTAGTTTCTCTCTCTAGCCATTGTTAGCTTCTTCAACATTGCTGCCGAGCTATAAACGGAATTTTAGTAACAAGTTTTCTTCCCTTCATCTATTTATTTACTTGTTATGCTTTCTTTAATCGTTATTCGTTTATCCTTAAGTATGAGTAGCTAAATTCCTAGTTCTTGGCAAGGCTGATTCAAGGGTTGCAAGGGCAGATTCGAGGCCTTAATGTGCAGTTTGAGTATGGCCCTCCCGCATTCGTGCTTGGAGGGATGGCAAACTGTCAAGACTACCTCATATGTGGAAACGGGGGGTAGTTTCTCTTAAGAGAAAAGTAGGGGATATCCGAGGAATCTGGTCCCCATGTCATTTCTATGACATCTCGAATGGAATACCCTTGAGCTGATGACGATCTGGTCCCGAATGCAACCCAGAATGCCTTTGCCGAGAACACTTCCTCCATCTGATTATTCGTGCTTATTTCACTCTTGATCTATTTCACGCCTGCGTTGATACTTCTGCATCTGTTTCTGATTTGTTTTATTATTTCTGGAATTATTTGCTTACTTGCTTTATTTTATCATTCGGGACTCCCGAATTGACACCTCGGGACCCCGAATACTGCTTTCCTAGATAAAAATTGTTAGCTCCCAAAATCTGCCTTGGCCAACTCGTTTGGCCAAGTAAAACCCCCCCCTAAGTGTTACCCTTTGCGCTCTTCTCCCGAATACATTCACGACCATAAATCAGTTTCTCACAATCCCCGTGTTCGACCCTGACTACCACTGTACACTTTATCTCTTGTGCACACACATTTTCAGGCACTATAAATCTATGTATTTGATTGACGATCAAATTGGCGCCGTTGCCGGGGATTATTTCAAGACTGATTTATTTTTCTTGTTTGTATGACCAGGAGATCCGCACCCGAATTACTACCCCTTGATCACGAGCTAGGACGGACCGAAAGGGGACTTCGACGACTGGCACGAGGAAATTCCAACCCTTGCGTTCGGGACCTCGAACGTCTTTTTGACCTAGAAGACAATCCAGACCCCGAGGATCTTCCCCTTGATCACCCAGAAGGACCCGAAATGGATGACCACGGTCCCGTAGGAGATCGCGTTCCGCCACTTCCCCCGCCAGTCCAGACCATCGATGATTTCAACGCTGCTCCCGAAGCACCAACCAGCTGCATTGTCTGGCCAGCAGTCCCGAATGACTGGGAACTCAAGTCTGCAACCATGCATCATCTGCCACTCTTTCGAGGATTGGCCAAGGAGAATCCACACCGCCACCTACAGCAGCTACACTCCATTTGCGACGCCATGAAGCCCCACAACGTTTCTGTTGAGCACGCCAAGCTTCGTGCCTTTATGTGGTCCCTCAAGGACGACGCCCTTGACTGGTTTTATGACTTGCAGCCGCAATCTATCAATTCGTGGGCCGAGATGTCTAAAGCTTTCACGGACAAATACTACCCCGTGTCCATAGCAATGGTGACCCGAAAGCAGCTCGTATCCATCCTCCAAAAGGATTCGGAAGATCTTGAGCAATACTATGAGCGGTTTAAAAAGATGCAAGCCCTATGCCCCTCGCATAATCTGTCCGAACATGCCCTCATGCAGTATTTCTGTGAAGGACTCAACGGTCGGGACAAGGCCTTGTTGAACGCTGCCGCTAATGGATCCATCACTAGACTCACTCCAGCTGCTGCCAAGGCCACCATCGAACTCATGGCCAAGAACAACCTCCAGCTCAACAACTCCACTAGCGTTCAAGATGCACGCTCAGCTGCTATGGAGAATCAACTTGCAGCCATCACGGGCATGTTGCAAAACATGGCTTCGGGACAGCCAGTCCAGGTCAAGGCCTGCCAGATTTGTCAATTTTCAGACCACCCAACAGATGCTTGCCCATTCATCCCCGATGAGATTCCAGTCAATGCAGCTGGAGGATTCAACGCCCCATATGGCCAACACCACAATCAAGGTTGGAAGCAACCTAACTATGGATGGAACAACAACCAGCAGGCCGGACCCAGCCATCAGTATGGCCAAAATCCATACGGAAATCACCCCCCTCCTTTCAACATGCAGGCCTTCAAGCCTAGGCCCAATTTTCAGAATTACCAGTACCAGAGGCAGCCTCCCCCAGACCAGAATTTCACCATGCCACCGCCCCCGAATGAGGACCCCTCCCCCGATAAAAAGAAAATCGCAGAACTGGAAAAACAGATTCGGACCCTCATGGCTGAAATGAAGGAAGTAAAAAATGGAGAGAGATTTCCAGGGCAAACGGAACCTAACCCGAAGCATGAAGCGTGTGCCATGAACCTCCGCAGTGGTCTCGAGATCCCTTCTCGTGTCCACCCAGATCCCGAAGCCAACATTGCTGTTCCTGGTCCCGAAACCAACAATACTGTACCACCACCCCCCGAACAAACAAATGACCAACCCAAGGAGTCCCGATTTGGCGACGCAGCACTTGATCACTTCTTCTCCAGCAAGAAATCCCGATGCAAGAAGAAGCAGCCCGTTGAGGAAGAATTCTCCCAAGAATTCATAAACAAAGTCTTCGAGCCCCCATTCCCCGAGCGATTGATAAAGAAAAAGAAAGAAAAGGAAGATCGGGACATCTTCGAAATGTTTAGCAAGGTCGTCATCAATATTCCGCTCCTCAAGGCCATCAAGAACATGCCCCGATATGCAAAGTTTCTAAAATAACTATGCACCAACAAGAATAAGTTTACCGAGGTGAATCGAATCAGTGTGGGAGCCAACTTGTCCGCCCATATCCAGCGCCGAATCCCAACCAAGTGCAAAGACCAGGGCATGTTCACGGTCCCGTGCAGGATCGGGACCATTGATATTGGGAACGCAATGTGCGATTTGGGAGCAGGAATTAATGTTATGCCCTTGACCATCTACAATAGCCTCGGACTCGGGCCCTTGAAGGAAACCACGCTGGTAATCCAACTTGCAGACCGTTCGGTGGTATATCCCAAAGGTATCATCACGGATGTTCTTGTCCAGGTGGGTGAATTCTTATTCCCGGCAGATTTCTATGTCCTCTCCATGGAAAATCCCACGAACACCAAGTCTTCGGATCTGCTCTTGGGACGTCCTTTCTTGGCTACTGCCCGTGCAAAGATTGACTGTTATGAGGCCTCGATATCCCTCGAGTTCGACGGGGAAATCATCCGTTTTAACATGCTGGACTCTATGAAGTACCCCCCCGAATTCTCAAGCATCAATTTTGTTGATATAATAGACCCCCTTGTGGAGGAAGTTACTGGGCTGAACTCTGTCGAGCCCTTGAAGCTGGTTCTTGACCATAGTCTCACCCCCGAATCTCTGCGAGAGATGACAGCTTCCATCGCGGTCCCTTCTGAATTAAGCACCGTTGCCGCAGCCCTTGAAGAAAATGCTTCCCTGATGGTTGAACCCCCGAGCGAGTCTCCTGAATGCGCAGATCATGTACGACTTCCTTCATCTCTGGAACAAGCCCCAGACCTGGAACTAAAGACGCTGCCCTCACACCTGAAGTATGCATACCTTGGGGAGGCAGAAACGCTCCCGGTCATAATCTCCAACAAATTAGAAGCAGAGCAAGAAGCTGAGCTAGTGAACCTCCTCCAGAGTTTTAAGAAGGCCATCGGTTGGACAATTGCCGACATCAAGGGCTTGTCACCATCCTTGTGTACTCACCGCATACATCTCGAAGAAGGCTCCAAGACAGTGAGACAGCCCCAAAGGCGTTTGAACCCTCCCATGATGGAAGTAGTTAAGAAGGAGGTCCTGAAGCTACTCGATGCCGGAGTCATTTATCCCATTTCTGATTCCCCATGGGTCAGCCCAGTTCAGGTGGTCCCGAAGAAAACTGGCATCACAATCATTCCGGGTCCCGAGGGCCAGCCAATTCCCTCCCGAATCCAGAATGGCTGGCGTGTGTGCATTGACTATCGACGCCTGAATGAAGCCACCCGAAAAGACCATTTCCCACTTCCCTTCATAGATCAGATGTTGGAGCGCCTCGCGGGCAAAACGCATTACTGCTGCCTGGATGGGTATTCGGGATTCCACCAGATTCCAGTAGCCCTTGAAGATCAGGAGAAAACCACCTTCACGTGCCCCTTCGGGACCTTTGCTTACAGACGCATGCCCTTTGGGTTATGCAATGCCCCGGCCACATTCCAGAGGTGCATGGTCAGCATCTTTTCAGATTTTGTAGAAGAATGCATCGAGGTATTCATGGATGACTTCACGGTCTATGGTAACTCCTTTTCCGAATGCCTCTTGAATTTAAAGAAAATTCTGCAAAGGTGTATAGAAACTAACCTTGTTCTTAATTTCGAAAAATGTCATTTCATGGTTGACCAAGGACTAATCTTAGGCCATATCGTGTCCCGAAAGGGTATCGAAGTAGACAAGGCTAAAATCCAAGCTATCGAGACCTTGCCTTACCCCTCAAATATTCGAGATGTGCGTTCTTTTCTTGGACATGCAGGTTTTTATAGGAGGTTCATCAAGGATTTCTCCAAGATTGCCCAGCCAATGTGCCAATTACTACACAAGGATGTAGAATTTGTCTTTGATGACAAGTGCAAGAAGGCATTCGAGACCCTGAAAGCCAAGCTCATTTCTGCTCCCATCATTCGAGCCCCCGACTGGACGCTCCCATTCGAGATCATGTGTGACGCGAGCAACCAAGCCTTGGGAGCTGTTCTGGGCCAGAAGAAGGACAAGGAGACTTATGTCATTTATTATGCCTCCAAGTTGTTGGATCCCGCCCAGCAAAATTACACCACTACGGAAAAAGAACTCTTGGCCATTGTCTATGCCCTTGATAAGTTTCGGCAGTACCTCCTGGGCACAGAAGTGATAGTATACTCTGACCACTCCGCTCTTCGATGCCTGCTCAAGAAGACAGACGCGAAGCCTAGGCTTATCCGCTGGATTCTCCTGCTTCAAGAGTTCAACCTAGCCATCAAAGATAAAAAAGGGACCGAGAACTGCGTAGCTGATCATTTGAGTCGACTACCGCATCAAGAAGACGACTCCCAAGTAACCATTCGGGAGTCTTTCCCTGATGAGCATTTGTGCTTAGTTGACACGGCAAAGTACCCCTGGTTCACGGACATAGCTAACTATTGTGCCACTGGTGCGCTTCCAGTCGAGGCCTCGAGTGCAGAACACAACCGAATCCGCAAACAAGCCAAGTATTATGTCTGGGACAGCCCTTACCTATGGAAACATTGTTCAGATCAAATCGTTAGGCGCTGTGTCTCCACAGACGAGGTCCCGTCCATCCTCAAGTTCTGCCATTCAACAACGGAAGGGGGACATTTTGCTGCAAAGAAAACCGCACTCAAAGTCCTCGAGGCGGGTCTTTACTGGCCCTCCATCTTCAAGGACAGTTATTTATTTTGCGCAACGTGCCCTCGATGCCAAGCCATGGGAAACATCAGAGCCCGAAACTAAATGCCCTTGACTAGCATCATTGCGTGCGATATTTTCGACATTTGGGGCATTGACTTCATGGGACCGTTCCCAAATTCATTCGGGCATACGTATATTCTGCTTGCAGTAGATTATGTCTCCAAATGGATCGAAGCCAAGGCCACCAAAAATGACGATTCAAGGGTGGTTGCCGATTTCCTCAGGACACACATCTTTAACCGATTCGGGACCCCTCGAGCTCTCATCAGCGATCGGGGGACTCATTTCTGCAATCGAACAGTCGCTTCGCTACTTAACAAGTATGGGGTGACTCATCGAGTATCCACAGCTTACCACCCCCAAACCAATGGGCAAGCTGAGGTCTCGAATCGGGAGATCAAGGCTATCCTCGAAAAAACAGTGAACCAGTCAAGAAAAGATTGGAGTCTCAAGCTAGGGGACGCGCTTTGGGCCTACCGCACCGCATTCAAGACCCCGATCGGCATGACACCATATCGGTTGGTCTATGGCAAGCCGTGTCACCTTCCTGTCGAAATAGAACACAAGGCCTTTTGGGCACTCAAGAAAGTCAACATGGACTTGAACTTAGCGGGAAAGGAACGCTGTTTGCAAATTCAAGAGCTTGAAGAGCTTCGGGGGAACGCCTATGAGAATTCTATGATCTACAAGGACAAGACCAAAGCCCAGCACGACAAGCACCTCGTAGTCAAAAACTTCACCATTGGGCAGAAAGTTTTGCTCTACAACTCCAGACTACGGATTTTTTCGGGCAAGCTCAAGTCCAAATGGTCGGGACCATACCGAATAACCGCGGTATTTGATCATGGTGCTGTTGAGATCCAGAATTTGGACAGCGGGGAGCCATTCAAGGTGAACGGTCATCGGTTGAAGCCCTTCTATGAGGGATTCAAGCCCTCAACTGCAGATGAAGCAAGGGTCGAGGACCCAACACTCAACACTCCCGAATGAGGACACGACGTCCAGGCCTGGACGATAATCAAGGCCAAGTGTGGGGACAAGCCCCTGATTTCTAACCCCCTTCCTTTAATTTTCTTATCTCTTACTTCTGCACCCGACATCCTCTTTTCCATCTTCCCAAAACCCATTTCTTATCTTCCCTAGGTGATTTTAATTAGTTTTGTCCAGACTTATTCCTTTTGTCCATTGGTTTCTTTAGTTTCTTCTATTATTCGAGTCAACTCTAACTTTTCAAATTTTTTATGTGCACTTTTTATGTTACCTAAAAAAAAAAATTTTTTTTTTTTCGTTGTCCTATCCCCCTTTCATTTAATTTTTATGTTCCCCTCTCTCCTTTATTTAATGCCTTGTCCCCTTCTTTATCACCCCCATTTAATTACCTCTGATTTTATTCTTATCTCTCCTCTCTCCAACATCCCAAAAGCTGATTTGCTTTCTCTGATTCCCGTGCAGGTGTAAGCGCACGCTGCCCATGGCACTTAGCGCCCTCTCCCATCGCGCCACGTGGACAACGGAGGACGAAGCGTCAGTTCCCGCCTCTCTCTCCACGTTTCCACGCCTGCCACAACCTACTCACCCACGCCACCTAAACCGTCACCCTTCCACGTTACCCAACCGTCACCCAACCAAACCCTTTTCAGCTCTCCCAATCAAATCAAAACGCTGCTTTCCCTCTGCTTTCCCAACACAAAACCCTATTCCCTCCCTTATGGCACACACCAGCATTAACCTCAACAAAAATCCCTCCTCTCACTCTTCTACCCCCACCCCTACTCCTCTCTCCAACCCGAAACAGCCGCACACCATCACCTCCGACCACTCACCCGCCGCCACTGAACGGCTCGGATCCACATCCTCTGAGACCACCCTCAACCTAGACGAAGCCCCCCACACCATCCCTCTCCCAGACATGACCAGATCTGGCAAGGTTCGCCGTGTCCCACCAACCACCACCGCCGGTAGCAAGAAGAGAACGCCTCCCAGCCCGGTCAACTCCGTTCCCCTCGACGTTAAGCCTATCGGCTACGTCATTCCGTCCGACACCGACGGTGAGGAGGAACCCCAGTCCAGTTCTAGCCTCCGGGAAGCCCGGCGGGTGGAGAGAGAGAATGAGGAGCAATTCCCGTGGGATTCCGACGACCAGCGAGAGGAGGAGGACGACGGCGGACAAGACGGTGAAGAGGAGGTCGAGCTGACTGAGCGACCAGAAGCACAGGACGCCCAGGACCCCGAGCACACTGCTCCCGGTCCCGAGTACATCCCAGAGGGCCCAACTGAGGAGGTCACCAAGGAAGGAGAAGGGGAGATCGACCCACCCCAACCTCCCAGTCCACCCCCGAAACCGGCCAGGGGTAAGACCCGAGCCGCTAAGAACGCTCCCAAGCCCCCTGCACCCAAGGCTCAAGCCCCCAAACCTCCGGCCGCTAAGAAAAGGAAGGCCCCGGCCTCTTCCAAGGGCAAAGCGCCTGCCACTGAGACCCCCCGCAAATCCCAGCGCGTCGAGACAGAGGATGAGGAGTTCGATTCCGCTCCGGGCTCTCGACCCAGTTACCTGGTAACGGCTAACCTTGAAACTTTCAATGAGCTTTTCATCTTTAACGATAAACCTTCCTTGGATAAGGTACATTTGATGAATTTTAAGGGAGTAGCCCCATGCCCTAAGTTAGATATGGAGTTCTATGATAAGATGGGTGTTGGGTCCCGAATTCGGGAGTATATCAGTGGTATCGGGTGGGAGAGTTTCTTTTATATGGATCAGCCTACTTATCTGGAACTCAGTTTGGAGTTCTTTGCTAGTTTTTGGTATAAGTTTGATCTGTTCAAGCCTAAGGGTGGGGTAGGTCCCGATTTGTCTGCGAAGGGTTGTGTGAATTTCAGGCTTGCAAGTAAATGGCACCCTCTGTCCCTCAACGACTTCAACGTTTATCTTGGTTTCGTCAGTCGTGAAGGGACTCAAGAGGCCACCTATCAAAATGCTCTCACCACCGTTCCTGCTGAATTCAACAATCACAAAGCACTTCGGGAGCTCTCTGGCCAAAATGAGATCATCTTCGACTCTCGCAATACCAAAGCCCACTGCATTCAAGACCCGGCGCTCCGCATCCTGCAACGCTTCCTGTCCATTGCCCTCGCGGGTAAATTCGGGACCTCTGGACAGCTTGCCCAAACGGAGTTGTTCTTTCTCTGGGCCATGTACCACAAGAAATGGGTCAATCTTGGATACTGGATCGCCACCGCTGCTCATAACGTCGCCAATGCTCCCCAGGGTCGCTCTCCTGTTCTTGGATCAGTTGTCACCAGCTTGGCCTCAAAGCTTTACACTTCGACACTTCGGGAGCTCAATCTGTATCGACACCCGAGTTCCTTCAAGATCCTTGGATTCAAATCTTTGGACGCGATGGAATTTCTCTGTGTCATTAATGGTGTCTTGAGTTTCCATGCAGGTAACAAGGGTCGGATCGAAGGCAAGTATAGGTACCCAGACCTCTCCAAGCCGTCTGCTGCTCCCGAGCCACCGTCTAGCAACGCCACCACTTCACCAACCCCGAAACCCGCAGTTGACTCCCGAGTGCCCGACAACATTCCAGCTGACGCCACCACGAACCAGCTCCTCCGCCTCATCCTGGAAACCAATCTTGCAATCCTTCGAGAGATCCAGACTCAAGCGGACGTGCTGATTGCGATGCGCCGTCCTCGTCCTCCCCCATGATCCCGAACAATTTTAATCACTTTTGCCCCTGCGTGGGCTGGCTATCACTCTTGAACAATTTCCATTCCTGCTTTCACTTTAAACTGCTTTATCTTTTGTCTCCCTTCCGCATTGAGGACAATGCGCTGCCTAAGTGTGGGGAGGAGTTTAAACTGCTAGTATTTATTATGCATATTATAATTATATTCTAGTTTATTTTTCCTAAGTTTATGCATGAGTTAATTTCTAGTTTTTATTTTTTCGGATTTTTATCTTTATTTTGCTGCCTAGTTTTTGAAAACACCCCAATGATGGACACACACCTGACTTGTGCATAGAATAAAAATGCTGTCTATAGTCAAGGTCCCGAATGTGATATCCTTTGCCTGTTATGCCTTATACCTGCTTCAAGACCTAGACACCAGTAGTCACAACTTAACACCTTGTGAGCATTTGAGCCTTCATGCCTATATTTATTGTTTGAGTGAATGCATGACTAGGTATTGGTTGGGCTTGCATGATATCCATGGGTATAGACACATTTAGACATAGGAAAGCAGTAAAAAGATTAAGTCTTCGCATCACATTATCTTCTCTCATCTTTTCTGTTCTGTTTTCTTTTATTACTCCCGAACCACTTCTTGACCCTCCATTCTGACCATTTGAATTTTCGTTGATCTTTCTTTTGGCAGGTGAGCGATGTTGTTGGGCGCACCATCGAGGGCTAGACTAGACAGAAGAAGCAGCAAAAGCGAAGTGTGGGGGCTCCCGAATACATTCACGGTCCTGAATACTGGCACCAATTCAAGGGCAGACCAAAACGAAAAAACCACTTCCCACCCACAGCAAAACACAAGTGTGGGGAAGTGGAATCAGACATCTGGCCCCCAAAGAAAAGGTCTCATTCCTCAACCAGACCAGCTCTCTTCCTCTCTCTCGAAAAAACAAAACAAAAAAAAAAACAAAAAAAAAATATATATATATATATATATATATAGAAAAACAAAAACAATAAAAGAGAGAGGGAAGAGAGCAAGACAATACTTTCGAAGCCAAAAGAGGAAAATCGGCAGCTAGCATCCACTCAAGGTCGTGAACCTCGGTCCCGAAACGCAGCAAGGGTCCCCCTCGAAGAAGAAAAGCCTAGTCTAGCCTTCGCTCCAGCAACATTGTCTCACCATTTGATTCTTTCTTGCCAAGAGAGCATTCCAGGTTTGAGTTGGTTTCACCACCTTCTCATTTCACAACCTTACTTTCCCTCTTCTCCACTTTATCTTCTCAATACGCTCCTTCCATTTCCTCTCATCAATTACTTTCTTTGTTTCCCCTTCTTACCCTTGATGCGAAGTCTTTTGATTGCTAGATTGCCTATGCATGTGTCTAATGTACTCGGATTGATATGTAAGCTTGATTTTGTGCCGTGTTATTGCGTACTTGAGTGTTTAAACACCTAGCCTTGTTCATGAGCGTGAGTGCAAACAGCAATCCATGTGAGGACTGCTGGTTGATAGGCTGATGTGGAAAAATCCATTCTTAAGGGTCGTTATCCTTCTGATTGGATGCAGGTGTATCTAGGCAGGGCTTGATTTCATTCGGGGTCCCGAATCTTGAGTAGCATGATTTTTCTCTGTGCTATTGTTTGGTGTGTCTGTTCTATTTTGGGGACTGTTTTAAATTTTGTGAATGCTCGAGGGCGAGCATTGGGCAGTGTGGGGGCTATTTGATAGCATGTTTTTATGCATGATTTTCCCTCCACTTTCTCACTTATCTAGAGCATGATTCTGCTAATTTACCCTTGATTTCATTACTATTGCAGATTCAGGCCTAAAAAGGGAGTTCGTGCTAAAACATGCGTTTTTGGTGCATTTTGAGCGAATTCCAGTTTCAAGACCAGAAGTCGAGGTCCCGAGCCCAAAGCAGCGTTCAAGGTCCCGAGTCGGATTCCCAGTTCGGGACCCCGAAGGGCAAAGGATGTCATTTCCACGTGTCATCCCACCTAAAACGCCCATGTGACTCCTCTGACACTGTTCCTGCGCTCTGCACTGATTACCAAACACCCACCGAACTGACCAGTTCAGCCTCGAGCTCAGTCCAGACCTGCCCAAAGCTGGAAAAATCAGACAGCTTTATGTTTTTCCAGCTTTGTGCTTTAAGGAACATGGATCCACTTTCTTAGGCTTTCAATTAATGCATTTTGTCCCTAGTTTTAGGCTGAAGATATTTTGTGCTTAAGGCTCTACTATATAAAGGGCATCTAGGATTAGTTTAGATGATCTATCTTTTTTTTCTAGCTTTTAATCACTTAGCATAATTTAGAAGTAGCTTAGACTTCTCTCTAGTTTCTCTCTCTAGCCATTGTTAGCTTCTTCAACATTGCTGCCGAGCTATAAACGGAATTTTAGTAACAAGTTTTCTTCCCTTCATCTATTTATTTACTTGTTATGCTTTCTTTAATCGTTATTCGTTTATCCTTAAGTATGAGTAGCTAAATTCCTAGTTCTTGGCAAGGCTGATTCAAGGGTTGCAAGGGCAGATTCGAGGCCTTAATGTGCTTAATATATTCTTGATGCTGTATTTAACTATTCATCGATTTAATTACATCTTTGCATGATTTAATTTAAGGTCTGATCAACTGAGAATTATTTTGTGTAAATGCTGCCATTCATGTGATGAATACGAAAGGAAAATCGCATGAGTAAGTAGGCATCTATTTAGTCTTGACTGTGTCAAGGTGGTCTTGAATAGATAGGTTGGGTAGTTGATTAGGGCTGGGTCACGAGCCTGACAAACTGAGGGACTTTAGCTCTAGATCTGTCTTTTCTTAGCTTCATGGGCAGTTTGAGTATGGCCCTCCCGCATTCGTGCTTGGAGGGATGGCAAACTGTCAAGACTACCTCATATGTGGAAACGGGGGGTAGTTTCTCTTAAGAGAAAAGTAGGGGATATCCGAGGAATCTGGTCCCCATGTCATTTCTATGACATCTCGAATGGAATACCCTTGAGCTGATGACGATCTGGTCCCGAATGCAACCCAGAATGCCTTTGCCGAGAACACTTCCTCCATCTGATTATTCGTGCTTATTTCACTCTTGATCTATTTCACGCCTGCGTTGATACTTCTGCATCTGTTTCTGATTTGTTTTATTATTTCTGGAATTATTTGCTTACTTGCTTTATTTTATCATTCGGGACTCCCGAATTGACACCTCGGGACCCCGAATACTGCTTTCCTAGATAAAAATTGTTAGCTCCCAAAATCTGCCTTGGCCAACTCGTTTGGCCAAGTAAAACCCCCCCCTAAGTGTTACCCTTTGCGCTCTTCTCCCGAATACATTCACGACCATAAATCAGTTTCTCACAATCCCCGTGTTCGACCCTGACTACCACTGTACACTTTATCTCTTGTGCACACACGTTTTCAGGCACTATAAATCTATGTATTTGATTGACTAATAACAATTAGTTCAACTTAAACTAACACATTGTCAATGTGAAAGATTAGTTCAACAAAACTAATATGCAAAGCGAAAATAAAATACTTATTTTCGTAATCATCAATTTTCAATTAGGTCCTTTCGTTAAAATTTAAACTAATGCTTATTTAGTTAATTAATTACTATAAATTATAACAATCAATGCTTAAAAAAATAAAAAATCAACCAAACATTAAAAATTAAAATCAATCAAATTTAATTTAAAAAATGAGTCAAATGTAAGAAATATCATGCTAAGTTCATGCATTATGCATAAATGACATTAGCCACACTTTCATCATAACTAAAAATGTAACTAATAACAATTAGTTCAACTTAACCTAATACATTGTCATTGTGAAAGATTAGTTCAACAAAACTAATATGCAAACCGAAAATAAAATTCTTATTTTCGTAATCATTAATTTTCAATTAGGTCCTTTCGTTAAAATTTAAACTAATGCTTATTTAGTTAATTAATTACTATAAATTATAACAATCAATGCTTAAAAAAATAAAAGATCAATCAAACATTAAAAATTAAAATCAATCAAATTTAATTTAAAAAATGAGTCAAATGTAAGAAATATCATGCTAAGTTCATGCATTATGCATAAATGACATTAGCCACACTTTCATCAAAACTAAAAATGTAACTAATAACAATTAGTTCAACTTAACCTAATATATTGTCATTGTGAACGATTAGTTCAACAAAACTAATATGCAAGCTGAAAATAAAATACTTATTTTCGTGATCATCAATTTTCAATTAGGTCCTTTCGTTAAAATTTAAACTAATGCTTATTTAGTTAATTAATTACTATAAATTATAACAATCAAAGCTTTAAAAAAATATCAAACAAACATTAAAAATTAAAATCAATCAAATTAAAATTAAAAATCAATCAAATTTAATTTAAAAAATGAGTCAAATGTAAGATATATCATGCTAAGTTCATGCATTATGCATAAATGACATTAGTCACACTTTCATCATAACTAAAAATGTAACTAATAACAATTAGTTCAACTTAAACTAATACATTGTCATTGTGAAAGATTAGTTCAACAAAACTAATATGCAACCGAAAATAAAATATTTATCTTCGTAATCATCTATTTTCAATTAGGTCCTTTCGTTAAAATTTAAACTAATGCTTATTTAGTTAATTAATTACTATAAATTATAACAACCAACGCTTTTAAAAAAAAATCAATCAAACATTAAAAATTAAAATCAATCAAAATTAATTTAAAAATCAATCAAATTTAATTATAAAAAAAGAGAGTCAAATGTAAGAAATATCATGCTAAGTTCATGCATTATGCATAAATGACATTAGCCACACTTTCATCATAACTAAAAATGTAACTAATAACAATTAGTTCAACTTAAACTAATACATTGTCATTGTGAAAGATTAGTTCAACAAAACTAATATGCAAGCCGAAAATAAAATACTTATTTTCGTAATCATCAATTTTCAATTAGGTCCTTTCGTTAAAATTTAAACTAATGCTTATGTAGTTAATTAATTACTATAAATTATAATAATCAATGCTTTAAAAAAATATCAATCAAACATTAAAAATTAAAATCAATCAAATTTAAATTAAAAATCAATCAAATTTAATTTTCAAAATGAGTCAAATGTAAGAAATATCATGCTAAGTTTATGCATTATGCATAAATGACATTAGCCACACTTTCATCATAACTAAAAATGTAACTAATAACAATTAGTTCAACTTAAACTAACACATTGTCAATGTGAAAGATTAGTTCAACAAAACTAATATGCAAGCCGAAAATAAAATACTTATTTTCGTAATCATCAATTTTCAATTAGGTCCTTTCGTTAAAATTTAAACTAATGCTTATTTAGTTAATGAATTACTATAAATTATAACAATCAATGCTTAAAAAAATGAAAGATCAATCGAACATTAAAAATTAAAATTAATCAAATTTAATTTAAAAAATGAGTCAAATGTAAGAAATATCATGCTAAGTTCATGCATTATGCATAAATGACATTAGCCACACTTTCATCATAACTAAAAATGTAACTAATAACAATTAGTTCAACTTAAACTAACACATTGTCAATGTGAAAGATTAGTTCAACAAAACTAATATGCAAAGCGAAAATAAAATACTTATTTTCGTAATCATCAATTTTCAATTAGGTCCTTTCGTTAAAATTTAAACTAATGCTTATTTAGTTAATGAATTACTATAAATTATAACAATCAATGCTTAAAAAAATAAAAAATCAATCAAACATTACAAATTAAAATCAATCAAATTTAATTTAAAAAATGAGTCAAATGTAAGAAATATCATGCTAAGTTCATGCATTATGCATAAATGACATTAGCCACACTTTCATCAAAACTAAAAATGTAACTAATAACAATTAGTTCAACTTAACCTAATATATTGTCATTGTGAACGATTAGTTCAACAAAACTAATATGCAAGCTGAAAATAAAATACTTATTTTCGTGATCATCAATTTTCAATTAGGTCCTTTCGTTAAAATTTAAACTAATGCTTATTTAGTTAATTAATTACTATAAATTATAACAATCAAAGCTTTAAAAAAATATCAATCAAACATTAAAAATTAAAATCAATCAAATTAAAATTAAAAATCAATCAAATTTAATTTAAAAAATGAGTCAAATGTAAGATATATCATGCTAAGTTCATGCATTATGCATAAATGACATTAGTCACACTTTCATCATAACTAAAAATGTAACTAATAACAATTAGTTCAACTTAAACTAATACATTGTCATTGTGAAAGATTAGTTCAACAAAACTAATATGCAACCGAAAATAAAATATTTATCTTCGTAATCATCTATTTTCAATTAGGTCCTTTCGTTAAAATTTAAACTAATGCTTATTTAGTTAATTAATTACTATAAATTATAACAACCAACGCTTTTAAAAAAAAATCAATCAAACATTAAAAATTAAAATCAATCAAAATTAATTTAAAAATCAATCAAATTTAATTATAAAAAAAGAGAGTCAAATGTAAGAAATATCATGCTAAGTTCATGCATTATGCATAAATGACATTAGCCACACTTTCATCATAACTAAAAATGTAACTAATAACAATTAGTTCAACTTAAACTAATACATTGTCATTGTGAAAGATTAGTTCAACAAAACTAATATGCAAGCCGAAAATAAAATACTTATTTTCGTAATCATCAATTTTCAATTAGGTCCTTTCGTTAAAATTTAAACTAATGCTTATGTAGTTAATTAATTACTATAAATTATAATAATCAATGCTTTAAAAAAATATCAATCAAACATTAAAAATTAAAATCAATCAAATTTAAATTAAAAATCAATCAAATTTAATTTTCAAAATGAGTCAAATGTAAGAAATATCATGCTAAGTTTATGCATTATGCATAAATGACATTAGCCACACTTTCATCATAACTAAAAATGTAACTAATAACAATTAGTTCAACTTAAACTAACACATTGTCAATGTGAAAGATTAGTTCAACAAAACTAATATGCAAGCCGAAAATAAAATACTTATTTTCGTAATCATCAATTTTCAATTAGGTCCTTTCGTTAAAATTTAAACTAATGCTTATTTAGTTAATGAATTACTATAAATTATAACAATCAATGCTTAAAAAAATGAAAGATCAATCGAACATTAAAAATTAAAATTAATCAAATTTAATTTAAAAAATGAGTCAAATGTAAGAAATATCATGCTAAGTTCATGCATTATGCATAAATGACATTAGCCACACTTTCATCATAACTAAAAATGTAACTAATAACAATTAGTTCAACTTAAACTAACACATTGTCAATGTGAAAGATTAGTTCAACAAAACTAATATGCAAAGCGAAAATAAAATACTTATTTTCGTAATCATCAATTTTCAATTAGGTCCTTTCGTTAAAATTTAAACTAATGCTTATTTAGTTAATGAATTACTATAAATTATAACAATCAATGCTTAAAAAAATAAAAAATCAATCAAACATTACAAATTAAAATCAATCAAATTTAATTTAAAAAATGAGTCAAATGTAAGAAATATCATGCTAAGTTCATGCATTATGCATAAATGACATTAGCCACACTTTCATCATAACTAAAAATGTAACTAATAACAATTAGTTCAACTTAAACTAACACATTGTCAATGTGAAAAATTAGTTCAACAAAACTAATATGCAAGCCGAAAATAAAATACTTATTTTCGTAATCATCAATTTTCAATTAGGTCCTTTCGTTAAAATTTAAACTAATGCTTATGTAGTTAATTAATTACTATAAATTATAACAATCAATGCTTTAAAAAAATATCAATCAAACATTAAAAATTAAAATCAATCAAATTTAATTTAAAAAATGAGTCAAATGTAAGAAATATCATGCTAAGTTCATGCATATGCATAAATGACATTAGCCACACTTTCATCATAACTAAAAATGTAACTAATAACAATTAGTTCAACTTAAACTAATACATTGTCATTGTGAAAGATTAGTTCAACAAAACTAATATGCAAACCGAAAATAAAATACTTATTTTCGTAATAATCAATTTTCAATTAGGTCCTTTCGTTAAAATTTAAACTAATGCTTATTTAGTTAATTAGTTACTATAAATTATAACAATCAATGCTTAAAAAATAAAAAATCAATCAAACATTAAAAATTAAAATCAATCAAATTTAATTTAAAAAATAAGTCAAATGTAAGAAATATCATGCTAAGTTCATGCATTATGCATAAATGACATTAGCCACACTTTCATCAAAACTAAAAATGTAACTAATAACAATTAGTTCAACTTAACCTAATATATTGTCATTGTGAACGATTAGTTCAACAAAACTAATATGCAAGCTGAAAATAAAATACTTATTTTCGTGATCATCAATTTTCAATTAGGTCCTTTCGTTAAAATTTAAACTAATGCTTATTTAGTTAATTAATTACTATAAATTATAACAATCAAAGCTTTAAAAAAATATCAATCAAACATTAAAAATTAAAATCAATCAAATTTAAATTAAAAATCAATCAAATTTAATTTAAAAATTGAGTCAAATGTAAGATATATCATGCTAAGTTCATGCATTATGCATAAATGACATTAGTCACACTTTCATCATAACTAAAAATGTAACTAATAACAATTAGTTCAACTTAAACTAATACATTGTCATTGTGAAAGATTAGTTCAACAAAACTAATATGCAACCGAAAATAAAATATTTATCTTCGTAATCATCTATTTTCAATTAGGTCCTTTTGTTAAAATTTAAACTAATGCTTATTTAGTTAATTAATTACTATAAATTATAACAACCAACGCTTTTAAAAAAAATCAATCAAACATTAAAAATTAAAATCAATCAAAATTAATTTAAAAATCAATCAAATTTAATTATAAAAAAAGAGAGTCAAATGTAAGAAATATCATGCTAAGTTCATGCATTATGCATAAATGACATTAGCCACACTTTCATCATAACTAAAAATGTAACTAATAACAATTAGTTCAACTTAAACTAATACATTGTCATTGTGAAAGATTAGTTCAACAAAACTAATATGCAAGCCGAAAATAAAATACTTATTTTCGTAATCATCAATTTTCAATTAGGTCCTTTCGTTAAAATTTAAACTAATGCTTATGTAGTTAATTAATTACTATAATTTATAACAATCAATGCTTTAAAAAAATATCAATCAAACATTAAAAATTAAAATCAATCAAATTTAAATTAAAAATCAATCAAATTTAATTTTCAAAATGAGTCAAATGTAAGAAATATCATGCTAAGTTTATGCATTATGCATAAATGACATTAGCCACACTTTCATCATAACTAAAAATGTAACTAATAACAATTAGTTCAACTTAAACTAACACATTGTCAATGTGAAAGATTAGTTCAACAAAACTAATATGCAAGCCGAAAATAAAATACTTATTTTCGTAATCATCAATTTTCAATTAGGTCCTTTCGTTAAAATTTAAACTAATGCTTATTTAGTTAATGAATTACTATAAATTATAACAATCAATGCTTAAAAAAATGAAAGATCAATCGAACATTAAAAATTAAAATCAATCAAATTTAATTTAAAAAATGAGTCAAATGTAAGAAATATCATGCTAAGTTCATGCATTATGCATAAATGACATTAGCCACACTTTCATCATAACTAAAAATGTAACTAATAACAATTAGTTCAACTTAAACTAACACATTGTCAATGTGAAAGATTAGTTCAACAAAACTAATATGCAAAGCGAAAATAAAATACTTATTTTCGTAATCATCAATTTTCAATTAGGTCCTTTCGTTAAAATTTAAACTAATGCTTATTTAGTTAATTAATTACTATAAATTATAACAATCAATGCTTAAAAAAATAAAAAATCAACCAAACATTAAAAATTAAAATCATTCAAATTTAATTTAAAAAATGAGTCAAATGTAAGAAATATCATGCTAAGTTCATGCATTATGCATAAATGACATTAGCCACACTTTCATCATAACTAAAAATGTAACTAATAACAATTAGTTCAACTTAACCTAATACATTGTCATTGTGAAAGATTAGTTCAACAAAACTAATATGCAAACCGAAAATAAAATTCTTATTTTCGTAATCATTAATTTTCAATTAGGTCCTTTCGTTAAAATTTAAACTAATGCTTATTTAGTTAATTAATTACTATAAATTATAACAATCAATGCTTAAAAAAATAAAAGATGAATTGAACATTAAAAATTAAAATCAATCAAATTTAATTTAAAAAATGAGTCAAATGTAAGAAATATCATGCTAAGTTCATGCATTATGCATAAATGACATTAGCCACACTTTCATCATAACTAAAAATGTAACTAATAACAATTAGTTCAACTTAAACTAATACATTGTCATTGTGAAAGATTAGTTCAACAAAACTAATATGCAGCCGAAAATAAAATACTTATTTTCGTAATCATCAATTTTCGATTAGGTACTTTCGTTAAAATTTAAACTAATGCTTATTTAGTTAATTAATTACTATAAATTATAACAACCAACGCTTTTAAAAAAAATCAATCAAAACTTAAAAATTAAAATCAATCAAAATTAATTTAAAAATCAATCAAATTTAATTATAAAAAAAAAGAGTCAAATGTAAGAAATATCATGGTAAGTTCATGCATTATGCATAAATGACATTAGCCACACTTTCATCATAAGTAAAAATGTAACTAATAACAATTAGTTCAACTTAAACTAATACATTGTCATTGTGAAAGATTAGTTCAACAAAACTAATATGCAAGCCGAAAATAAAATACTTATTTTCGTAATCATCAATTTTCAATTAGGTCCTTTCGTTAAAATTTAAACTAATGCTTATTTAGTTAATTAATTACTATAAATTATAACAATCAATGCTTTAAAAAAATATAAATCAAACATTATAAATTAAAATCAATCAAATGTAATTTAAAAAATGAGTCAAATGTAAGAAATATCATGCTAAGTTTATGCATTATGCATAAATGACATTAGCCACACTTTCATCATAACTAAAAATGTAACTATTAACAATTAGTTCAACTTAAACTAACACATTGTCAATGTGAAAGATTAGTTCAACAAAACTAATATGCAAGCCGAAAATAAAATACTTATTTTCGTAATCATCAATTTTCAATTAGGTCCTTTCGTTAAAATTTAAACTAATGCTTATGTAGTTAATTAATTACTATAAATTATAACAATCAATGCTTTAAAAAAATATCAATCAAACATTAAAAATTAAAATCAATCAAATTTAATTTAAAAAATGAGTCAAATGTAAGAAATATCATGCTAAGTTCATGCATTATGCATAAATGACATTAGCCACACTTTCATCATAACTAAAAATGTAACTAATAACAATTTGTTCAACTTAAACTAATACATTGTCATTGTGAAAGATTAGTTCAACAAAACTAATATGCAGCCGAAAATAAAATACTTATTTTCGTAATCATCAATTTTCGATTAGGTACTTTCGTTAAAATTTAAACTAATGCTTATTTAGTTAATTAATTACTATAAATTATAACAACCAACGCTTTTAAAAAAAATCAATCAAAACTTAAAAATTAAAATCAATCAAAATTAATTTAAAAATCAATCAAATTTAATTATAAAAAAAAAGAGTCAAATGTAAGAAATATCATGCTAAGTTCATGCATTATGCATAAATGACATTAGCCACACTTTCATCATAACTAAAAATGTAACTAATAACAATTTGTTCAACTTAAACTAATACATTGTCATTGTGAAAGATTAGTTCAACAAAACTAATATGCAGCCGAAAATAAAAAACTTATTTTCGTAATAATCAATTTTCAATTAGGTCCTTTGTCTAAAATTTCGACTAATGCTTATTTAGTTAATTAATTACTATAAATGATAACAATCAATGCTTTAAAAAAAATCAATCAAACATTACAAATTAAAATCAATCAAAGTTAAATTATAAATCAATCAAATTTAATTTTAAAAATGAGTCAAATGTAAGAAATATCATGCTAAGTTCATGAATTATGCATAAATGACATTAGCGACACTTTCATCATAACTAAAAATGTAACTAATAACAATTTGTTCAACTTAAACTAATACATTGTCATTGTGAAAGATTAGTTCAACAAATCTAATATGCAAGCCGAAAATAAAATACTTATTTTCGTAATCATCAATTTTCAATTAGGTCCTTTGTCTAAAATTTAAACTAATGCTTATGTAGTTAATTAATTACTATAAATTATAACAATCAATGCTTTAAAAAAATATCAATCAAACATTAAAAATTAAAATCAATCAAATTTAATTTAAAAAATGAGTCAAATGTATGAAATATCATGGTAAGTTCATGCATTATGCATAAATGACATTAGCCACACTTTCATCATAACTAAAAATGTAACTAATAACAATTAGTTCAACTTAAACTAATACATTGTCATTGTGAAAGATTAGTTCAACAAAACTAATATGCAAGCTGAAAATAAAATACTTATTTTCGTGATCATCAATTTTCAAATAGGTCCTTTCGTTAAAATTTAAACTAATGCTTATTTAGTTAATTAATTACTATAAATTATAACAATCAATGCTTAAAAAAATAAAAAATCAATCAAACATTAAAAATTAAAATCAATCAAATTTAATTTAAAAAATGAGTCCAATGTAAGAAATATCATGCTAAGTTCATGCATTATGCATAAATGACATTAGTCACACTTTCATGATAACTAAAAATGTAACTAATAACAATTAGTTCAACTTAAACTAATACATTGTCATTGTAAAAGATTAGTTCAACAAAACTAATATGCAAGCCAAAAATAAAATACTTATTTTCGTAATCATCAATTTTCAATTAGGTCCTTTCGTTAAAATTTAAACTAATGCTTATGTAGTTAATTAATTACTATAAATTATAACAATCAATGCTTTAAAAAAATATCAATCAAACATTAAAAATTAAAATCAATCAAATTTAAATTAAAAATCAATCAAATTTAATTTAAAAAATGAGTCAAATGTAAGAAATATCTTGCTAAGTTTATGCATTATGCATAAATGACATTAGCCACACTTTCATCATAACTAAAAATGTATCAAATAACAATTAGTTCAACTTAAACTAACACATTGTCAATGTGAAAGATTAGTTCAACAAAACTAATATGCAAAGCGAAAATAAAATTCTTATTTTCGTAATCATTAATTTTCAATTAGGTCCTTTCATTAAAATTTAAACTAATGCTTATTTAGTTAATTAATTACTATAAATTATAACAATCTATGCTTAAAAAAATAAAAGATCAATCAAACATTAAAAATTAAAATCAATCAAATTTAATTTAAAAAATGAGTCAAATGTAAGAAATATCATGCTAAGTTCATGCATTATGCATAAATGACATTAGCCACACTTTCATCATAACTAAAAATGTAACTAATAACAATTAGTTCAACTTAAACTAATACATTGTCATTGTGAAAGATTAGTTCAACAAAACTAATATGCAAGCTGAAAATAAAATACTTATTTTCGTGATCATCAATTTTCAAATAGGTCCTTTCGTTAAAATTTAAACTAATGCTTATTTAGTTAATTAATTACTATAAATGATAAGAATCAATGCTTTAAAAAAAATCAATCAAACATTACAAATTAAAATCAATCAAATTTAAATTATAAATCAATCAAATTTAATTTTAAAAATGAGTCAAATGTAAGAAATATCATGCTAAGTTCATGAATTATGCATAAATGACATTAGCGACACTTTCATCATAACTAAAAATGTAACTAATAACAATTAGTTCAACTTAAACTAATACATTGTCATTGTGAAAGATTAGTTAAACAAAACTAATATGCAAGCCGAAAATAAAAAACTTATTTTCGTAATCATCAATTTTCAATTAGGTCCTTTCGTTAAAATTTAAACTAATGCTTATTTAGTTAATTAATTACTATAAATGATAACAATCAATGCTTTAAAAAAAATCAATCAAAACTTAAAAATTAAAATCAATCAAAATTAATTTAAAAATCAATCAAATTTAATTATAAAAAAAAAGAGTCAAATGTAAGAAATATCATGCTAAGTTCATGCATTATGCATAAATGACATTAGCCACACTTTCATCATAAGTAAAAATGTAACTAATAACAATTAGTTCAACTTAAACTAATACATTGTCATTGTGAAAGATTAGTTCAACAAAACTAATATGCAAGCCGAAAATAAAATACTTATTTTCGTAATCATCAATTTTCAATTAGGTACTTTCGTTAAAATTTAAACTAATGCTTATGTAGTTAATTAATTACTATAAATTATAACAATCAATGCTTTAAAAAAATATCAATCAAACATTAAAAATTAAAATCAATCAAATTTAATTTAAAAAATGAGTCAAATGTAAGAAATATCATGCTAAGTTCATGCATTATGCATAAATGACATTAGCCACACTTTCATCATAACTAAAAATGTAACTAATAACAATTTGTTCAACTTAAACTAATACATTATCATTGTGAAAGATTAGTTCAACAAAACTAATATGCAGCCGAAAATAAAATACTTATTTTCGTAATCATCAATTTTCGATTAGGTACTTTCGTTAAAATTTAAACTAATGCTTATTTAGTTAATTAATTACTATAAATTATAACAACCAACGCTTTTAAAAAAAATCAATCAAAACTTAAAAATTAAAATCAATCAAAATTAATTTAAAAATCAATCAAATTTAATTATAAAAAAAAAGAGTCAAATGTAAGAAATATCATGCTAAGTTCATGCATTATGCATAAATGACATTAGCCACACTTTCATCATAACTAAAAATGTAACTAATAACAATTAGTTCAACTTAAACTAATACATTGTCATTGTGAAAGATTAGTTAAACAAAACTAATATGCAAGCCGAAAATAAAAAACTTATTTTCGTAATAATCAATTTTCAATTCGGTCCTTTCGTTAAAATTTAGACTAATGCTTATTTAGTTAATTAATTACTATAAATTATAACAATCAATGCTTAAAAAAATAAAAGATCAATCAAACATTAAAAATTAAAATCAATCAAATTTAATTTAAAAAATGAGTCAAATGTAAGAAATATCATGCTAAGTTCATGCATTATGCATAAATGACATTAGCCACACTTTCATCATAACTAAAAATGTAACTAATAACAATTTGTTCAACTTAAACTAATACATTGTCATTGTGAAAGATTAGTTCAACAAAACTAATATGCAGCCGAAAATAAAATACTTATTTTCGTAATCATCAATTTTCGATTAGGTACTTTCGTTAAAATTTAAACTAATGCTTATTTAGTTAATTAATTACTACAAATTATAACAACCAACGCTTTTAAAAAAAATCAATCAAAACTTAAAAATTAAAATCAATCAAAATTAATTTAAAAATCAATCAAATTTAATTATAAAAAAAAAGAGTCAAATGTAAGAAATATCATGCTAAGTTCATGCATTATGCATAAATGACATTAGCCACACTTTCATCATAACTAAAAATGTAACTAATAACAATTAGTTCAACTTAAACTAATACATTGTCATTGTGAAAGATTAGTTAAACAAAACTAATATGCAAGCCGAAAATAAAAAACTTATTTTCGTAATAATCAATTTTCAATTAGGTCCTTTCGTTAAAATTTAAACTAATGCTTATTTAGTTAATTAATTACTATAAATGATAACAATCAATGCTTTAAAAAAAATCAATCAAACATTACAAATTAAAATCAATCAAAGTTAAATTATAAATCAATCAAATTTAATTTTAAAAATGAGTCAAATGTAAGAAATATCATGCTAAGTTCATGAATTATGCATAAATGACATTAGCGACACTTTCATCATAACTAAAAATGTAACTAATAACAATTAGTTCAACTTAAACTAATACATTGTCATTGTGAAACATTAGTTCAACAAATCTAATATGCAAGCCGAAAATAAAATACTTATTTTCGTAATCATCAATTTTCAATTAGGTCCTTTGTCTAAAATTTAAACTAATGCTTATGTAGTTAATTAATTACTATAAATTATAACAATCTATGCTTAAAAAAATAAAAGATCAATCAAACATTAAAAATTAAAATCAATCAAATTTAATTTAAAAAATGAGTCAAATGTAAGAAATATCATGCTAAGTTCATGCATTATGCATAAATGACATTAGCCACACTTTCATCATAACTAAAAATGTAACTAATAACAATTAGTTCAACTTAAACTAATACATTGTCATTGTGAAAGATTAGTTCAACAAAACTAATATGCAAGCTGAAAATAAAATACTTATTTTCGTGATCATCAATTTTCAAATAGGTCCTTTCGTTAAAATTTAAACTAATGCTTATTTAGTTAATTAATTACTATAAATGATAAGAATCAATGCTTTAAAAAAAATCAATCAAACATTACAAATTAAAATCAATCAAATTTAAATTATAAATCAATCAAATTTAATTTTAAAAATGAGTCAAATGTAAGAAATATCATGCTAAGTTCATGAATTATGCATAAATGACATTAGCGACACTTTCATCATAACTAAAAATGTAACTAATAACAATTAGTTCAACTTAAACTAATACATTGTCATTGTGAAAGATTAGTTAAACAAAACTAATATGCAAGCCGAAAATAAAAAACTTATTTTCGTAATCATCAATTTTCAATTAGGTCCTTTCGTTAAAATTTAAACTAATGCTTATTTAGTTAATTAATTACTATAAATGATAACAATCAATGCTTTAAAAAAAATCAATCAAAACTTAAAAATTAAAATCAATCAAAATTAATTTAAAAATCAATCAAATTTAATTATAAAAAAAAAGAGTCAAATGTAAGAAATATCATGCTAAGTTCATGCATTATGCATAAATGACATTAGCCACACTTTCATCATAAGTAAAAATGTAACTAATAACAATTAGTTCAACTTAAACTAATACATTGTCATTGTGAAAGATTACTTCAACAAAACTAATATGCAAGCCGAAAATAAAATACTTATTTTCGTAATCATCAATTTTCAATTAGGTACTTTCGTTAAAATTTAAACTAATGCTTATGTAGTTAATTAATTACTATAAATTATAACAATCAATGCTTTAAAAAAATATCAATCAAACATTAAAAATTAAAATCAATCAAATTTAATTTAAAAAATGAGTCAAATGTAAGAAATATCATGCTAAGTTCATGCATTATGCATAAATGACATTAGCCACACTTTCATCATAACTAAAAATGTAACTAATAACAATTTGTTCAACTTAAACTAATACATTATCATTGTGAAAGATTAGTTCAACAAAACTAATATGCAGCCGAAAATAAAATACTTATTTTCGTAATCATCAATTTTCGATTAGGTACTTTCGTTAAAATTTAAACTAATGCTTATTTAGTTAATTAATTACTATAAATTATAACAACCAACGCTTTTAAAAAAAATCAATCAAAACTTAAAAATTAAAATCAATCAAAATTAATTTAAAAATCAATCAAATTTAATTATAAAAAAAAAGAGTCAAATGTAAGAAATATCATGCTAAGTTCATGCATTATGCATAAATGACATTAGCCACACTTTCATCATAACTAAAAATGTAACTAATAACAATTAGTTCAACTTAAACTAATACATTGTCATTGTGAAAGATTAGTTAAACAAAACTAATATGCAAGCCGAAAATAAAAAACTTATTTTCGTAATAATCAATTTTCAATTCGGTCCTTTCGTTAAAATTTAGACTAATGCTTATTTAGTTAATTAATTACTATAAATTATAACAATCAATGCTTAAAAAAATAAAAGATCAATCAAACATTAAAAATTAAAATCAATCAAATTTAATTTAAAAAATGAGTCAAATGTAAGAAATATCATGCTAAGTTCATGCATTATGCATAAATGACATTAGCCACACTTTCATCATAACTAAAAATGTAACTAATAACAATTTGTTCAACTTAAACTAATACATTGTCATTGTGAAAGATTAGTTCAACAAAACTAATATGCAGCCGAAAATAAAATACTTATTTTCGTAATCATCAATTTTCGATTAGGTACTTTCGTTAAAATTTAAACTAATGCTTATTTAGTTAATTAATTACTACAAATTATAACAACCAACGCTTTTAAAAAAAATCAATCAAAACTTAAAAATTAAAATCAATCAAAATTAATTTAAAAATCAATCAAATTTAATTATAAAAAAAAAGAGTCAAATGTAAGAAATATCATGCTAAGTTCATGCATTATGCATAAATGACATTAGCCACACTTTCATCATAACTAAAAATGTAACTAATAACAATTAGTTCAACTTAAACTAATACATTGTCATTGTGAAAGATTAGTTAAACAAAACTAATATGCAAGCCGAAAATAAAAAACTTATTTTCGTAATAATCAATTTTCAATTAGGTCCTTTCGTTAAAATTTAAACTAATGCTTATTTAGTTAATTAATTACTATAAATGATAACAATCAATGCTTTAAAAAAAATCAATCAAACATTACAAATTAAAATCAATCAAAGTTAAATTATAAATCAATCAAATTTAATTTTAAAAATGAGTCAAATGTAAGAAATATCATGCTAAGTTCATGAATTATGCATAAATGACATTAGCGACACTTTCATCATAACTAAAAATGTAACTAATAACAATTAGTTCAACTTAAACTAATACATTGTCATTGTGAAAGATTAGTTCAACAAATCTAATATGCAAGCCGAAAATAAAATACTTATTTTCGTAATCATCAATTTTCAATTAGGTCCTTTGTCTAAAATTTAAACTAATGCTTATGTAGTTAATTAATTACTATAAATTATAACAATCTATGCTTAAAAAAATAAAAGATCAATCAAACATTAAAAATTAAAATCAATCAAATTTAATTTAAAAAATGAGTCAAATGTAAGAAATATCATGCTAAGTTCATGCATTATGCATAAATGACATTAGCCACACTTTCATCATAACTAAAAATGTAACTAATAACAATTAGTTCAACTTAAACTAATACATTGTCATTGTGAAAGATTAGTTAAACAAAACTAATATGCAAGCCGAAAACAAAAAACTTATTTTCGTAATCATCAATTTTCGATTAGGTACTTTCGTTAAAATTTAAACTAATGCTTATTTAGTTAATTAATTACTATAAATTATAACAACCAACGCTTTTAAAAAAAATCAATCAAAACTTAAAAATTAAAATCAATCAAATTTAATTTAAAAAATGAGTCAAATGTATGAAATATCATGGTAAGTTCATGCATTATGCATAAATGACATTAGCCACACTTTCATCATAACTAAAAATGTAACTAATAACAATTAGTTCAACTTAAACTAACACATTGTCATTGTGAAAGATTAGTTCAACAAAACTAATATGCAAGCTGAAAATAAAATACTTATTTTCGTGATCATCAATTTTCAAATAGGTCCTTTCGTTAAAATTTAAACTAATGCTTATTTAGTTAATTAATTACTATAAATTATAACAATCAATGCTTTAAAAAAATATCAATCAAACATTAAAAATTAAAATCAATCAAATTTAAATTAAAAATCAATCAAATTTAATTTAAAAAATGAGTCAAATGTAAGAAATATCTTGGTAAGTTTATGCATTATGCATAAATGACATTAGTCACACTTTCATCATAACTAAAAATGTAACTAATAACAATTAGTTCAACTTAAACTAATACATTGTCATTGTGAAAGATTAGTTCAACAAAACTAATATGCAAACCGAAAATAAAATACTTATTTTCGTAATCATCAATTTTCAATTAGGTCCTTTGTCTAAAATTTAAACTAATGCTTATCTAGTTAATTAATTACTATAAATTATAACAATCAATGCTTAAAAAAATAAAAAATCAATCAAACATTAAAAATTAAAATCAATCAAATTTAATTTAAAAAATGAGTCAAATGTAAGAAATATCATGCTAAGTTCATGCATTATGCATAAATGACATTAGTCACACTTTCATCATAACTAAAAATGTAACTAATAACAATTAGTTCAACTTAAACTAATACATTGTCATTGTGAAAGATTAGTTAAACAAAACTAATATGCAAGCCGAAAATAAAAAACTTATTTTCGTAATCATCAATTTTCAATTAGGTCCTTTCGTTAAAATTTAAACTAATGCTTATTTAGTTAATTAATTACTATAAATGATAACAATCAATGCTTTAAAAAAAATCATTCAAACATTACAAATTAAAATCAATCAAAGTTAAATTATAAATCAATCAAATTTAATTTTAAAAATGAGTCAAATGTAAGAAATATCATGCTAAGTTCATGAATTATGCATAAATGACATTAGCGACACTTTCATCATAACTAAAAATGTAACTAATAACAATTAGTTCAACTTAAACTAATACATTGTCATTGTGAAAGATTAGTTCAACAAATCTAATATGCAAGCCGAAAATAAAATACTTATTTTCGTAATCATCAATTTTCAATTAGGTCCTTTGTCTAAAATTTAAACTAATGCTTATGTAGTTAATTAATTACTATAAATTATAACAATCAATGCTTTAAAAAAATATCAATCAAACATTAAAAATTAAAATCAATCAAATTTAATTTAAAAAATGAGTCAAATGTATGAAATACCATGGTAAGTTCATGCATTATGCATAAATGACATTAGCCACACTTTCATCATAACTAAAAATGTAACTAATAACAATTAGTTCAACTTAAACTAATACATTGTCATTGTGAAAGATTAGTTCAACAAAACTAATATGCAAACCGAAAATAAAATACTTATTTTCGTAATCATCAATTTTCAATTAGGTCCTTTCGTTAAAATTTAAACTAATGCTTATTTAGTTAATTAATTACTATAAATTATAACAATCAATGCTTAAAAAAATAAAAAATCAATCAAACATTAAAAATTAAAATCAATCAAATTTAATTTAAAAAATGAGTCCAATCTAAGAAATATCATGCTAAGTTCATGCATTATGCATAAATGACATTAGTCACACTTTCATCATAACTAAAAATGTAACTAATAACAATTAGTTCAACTTAAACTAATACATTGTCATTGTGAAAGATTAGTTCAACAAAACTAATATGCAAGCTGAAAATAAAATACTTATTTTCGTGATCATCAATTTTCAAATAGGTCCTTTCGTTAAAATTTAAACTAATGCTTATTTAGTTAATTAATTACTATAAATTATAACAACCAACGCTTTTAAAAAAAATCAATCAAAACTTAAAAATTAAAATCAATCAAAATTAATTTAAAAATCAATCAAATTTAATTATAAAAAAAAAGAGTCAAATGTAAGAAATATCATGCTAAGTTCATGCATTATGCATAAATGACATTAGCCACACTTTCATCATAAGTAAAAATGTAACTAATAACAATTACTTCAACTTAAACTAATACATTGTCATTGTGAAAGATTAGTTCAACAAAACTAATATGCAAGCCGAAAATAAAATACTTATTTTCGTAATCATCAATTTTCAATTAGGTCCTTTCGTTAAAATTTAAACTAATGCTTATGTAGTTAATTAATTACTATAAATTATAACAATCAATGCTTTAAAAAAATATCAATCAAACATTAAAAATTAAAATCAATCAAATTTAATTTAAAAAATGAGTCAAATCTAAGAAATGTCATGCTAAGTTTATGCATTATGCATAAATGACATTAGCCACACTTTCATCATAACTAAAAATGTAACTAATAACAATTAGTTCAACTTAAACTAACACATTGTCAATGTGAAAGATTAGTTCAACAAAACTAATATGCAAACCGAAAATAAAATACTTATTTTCGTAATCATCAATTTTCAATTAGGTCCTTTCGTTAAAATTTAAACTAATGCTTATTTAGTTAATTAATTACTATAAATTATAACAATCAATGCTTAAAAAAATAAAAAATCAACCAAACATTAAAAATTAAAATAAATCAAATTTAATTTAAAAAATGAGTCAAATGTAAGAAATATCATGCTAAGTTCATGCATTATGCATAAATGACATTAGCCACACTTTCATCATAACTAAAAATATAACTAATAACAATTAGTTCAACTTAACCTAATACATTGTCATTGTGAAAGATTAGTTCAACAAAACTAATATGCAAACCGAAAATAAAATTCTTATTTTCGTAATCATTAATTTTCAATTAGGTCCTTTCATTAAAATTTAAACTAATGCTTATTTAGTTAATTAATTACTATAAATTATAACAATCAATGCTTAAAAAAATAAAAGATCAATCAAACATTAAAAATTAAAATCAATCAAATTTAATTTAAAAAATGAGTCAAATGTAAGAAATATCATGCTAAGTTCATGCATTATGCATAAATGACATTAGCCACACTTTCATCATAACTAAAAATGTAACTAATAACAATTAGTTCAACTTAAACTAATACATTGTCATTGTGAAAGATTAGTTCAACAAAACTAATATGCAAGCTGAAAATAAAATACTTATTTTCGTGATCATCAATTTTCAAATAGGTCCTTTCGTTAAAATTTAAACTAATGCTTATTTAGTTAATTAATTACTATAAATGATAACAATCAATGCTTTAAAAAAAATCAATCAAACATTACAAATTAAAATCAATCAAATTTAAATTATAAATCAATCAAATTTAATTTTAAAAATGAGTCAAATGTAAGAAATATCATGCTAAGTTCATGAATTATGCATAAATGACATTAGCGACACTTTCATCATAACTAAAAATGTAACTAATAACAATTAGTTCAACTTAAACTAATACATTGTCATTGTGAAAGATTAGTTAAACAAAACTAATATGCAAGCCGAAAATAAAAAACTTATTTTCGTAATAATCAATTTTCAATTAGGTCCTTTCGTTAAAATTTAAACTAATGCTTATTTAGTTAATTAATTACTATAAATGATAACAATCAATGCTTTAAAAAAAATCAATCAAACATTAAAAATTAAAATCAATCAAATTTAATTTAAAAAATGAGTCAAATGTAAGAAATATCATGCTAAGTTTATGCATTATGCATAAATGACATTAGCCACACTTTCATCATAACTAAAAATGTAACAAATAACAATTAGTTCAACTTAAACTAACACATTGTCAATGTGAAAGATTAGTTAAACAAAACTAATATGCAAGCCGAAAATAAAATACTTATTTTCGTAATCATCAATTTTCAATTAGGTCCTTTCGTTAAAATTTAAACTAATGCTTATTTAGTTAATTAATTACTATAAATGATAACAATCAATGCTTTAAAAAAAATCAATCAAACATTACAAATTAAAATCAATCAAATTTAATTTTAAAAATGAGTCAAATGTAAGAAATATCATGCTAAGTTCATGAATTATGCATAAATGACATTAGCGACACTTTCATCATAACTAAAAATGTAACTAATAACAATTATTTCAACTTAAACTAATACATTGTCATTGTGAAAGATTAGTTAAACAAAACTAATATGCAAGCCGAAAATTAAAAACTTATTTTCGTAATCATCAATTTTCAATTAGGTCCTTTCGTTAAAATTTAAACTAATGCTTATTTAGTTAATTAATTACTATAAATGATAACAATCAATGCTTTAAAAAAAATCAATCAAAACTTAAAAATTAAAATCAATGAAAATTAATTTAAAATTCAATCAAATTTAATTATAAAAAAAGAGAGTCAAATGTAAGAAATATCATGCTAAGTTCATGCATTATGCATAAATGACATTAGCCACACTTTCATCATAAGTAAAAATGTAACTAATAACAATTAGTTCAACTTAAACTAATACATTGTCATTGTGAAAGATTAGTTCAACAAAACTAATATGCAAGCCGAAAATAAAATACTTATTTTCGTAATCATCAATTTTTAATTAGGTCCTTTCGTTAAAATTTAAACTAATGCTTATGTAGTTAATTAATTACTATAAATTATAACAATCAATGCTTTAAAAAAATATCAATCAAACATTAAAAATTAAAATCAATCAAATTTAATTTAAAAAATGAGTCAAATGTAAGAAATATCATGCTAAGTTTATGCATTATGCATAAATGACATTAGCCACACTTTCATCATAACTAAAAATGTAACTAATAACAATTAGTTCAACTTAAACTAACACATTGTCAATGTGAAAGATTAGTTCAACAAAACTAATATGCAAACCGAAAATAAAATACTTATTTTCGTAATCATCAATTTTCAATTAGGTCCTTTCGTTAAAATTTAAACTAATGCTTATTTAGTTAATTAATTACTATAAATTATAACAATCAATGCTTAAAAAAATAAAAAATCAACCAAACATTAAAAATTAAAATCAATCAAATTTAATTTAAAAAATGAGTCAAATGTAAGAAATATCATGCTAAGTTCATGCATTATGCATAAATGACATTAGCCACACTTTCATCATAACTAAAAATGTAACTAATAACAATTAGTTCAACTTAACCTAATACATTGTCATTGTGAAAGATTAGTTCAACAAAACTAATATGCAAACCGAAAATAAAATTCTTATTTTCGTAATCATTAATTTTCAATTAGGTCCTTTCGTTAAAATTTAAACTAATGCTTATTTAGTTAATTAATTACTATAAATTATAACAATCAATGCTTAAAAAAATAAAAGATCAATCAAACATTAAAAATTAAAATCAATCAAATTTAATTTAAAAAGTGAGTCAAATGTAAGAAATATCATGCTAAGTTCATGCATTATGCATAAATGACATTAGCCACACTTTCATCATAACTAAAAATGTAACTAATAACAATTTGTTCAACTTAAACTAATACATTGTCATTGTGAAAGATTAGTTCAACAAAACTAATATGCAGCCGAAAATAAAATACTTATTTTCGTAATCATCAATTTTCGATTAGGTACTTTCGTTAAAATTTAAACTAATGCTTATTTAGTTAATTAATTACTACAAATTATAACAACCAACGCTTTTAAAAAAAATCAATCAAAACTTAAAAATTAAAATCAATCAAAATTAATTTAAAAATCAATCAAATTTAATTATAAAAAAAAAGAGTCAAATGTAAGAAATATCATGCTAAGTTCATGCATTATGCATAAATGACATTAGCCACACTTTCATCATAACTAAAAATGTAACTAATAACAATTAGTTCAACTTAAACTAATACATTGTCATTGTGAAAGATTAGTTAAACAAAACTAATATGCAAGCCGAAAATAAAAAACTTATTTTCGTAATAATCAATTTTCAATTAGGTCCTTTCGTTAAAATTTAAACTAATGCTTATTTAGTTAATTAATTACTATAAATGATAACAATCAATGCTTTAAAAAAAATCAATCAAACATTACAAATTAAAATCAATCAAAGTTAAATTATAAATCAATCAAATTTAATTTTAAAAATGAGTCAAATGTAAGAAATATCATGCTAAGTTCATGAATTATGCATAAATGACATTAGCGACACTTTCATCATAACTAAAAATGTAACTAATAACAATTAGTTCAACTTAAACTAATACATTGTCATTGTGAAAGATTAGTTCAACAAATCTAATATGCAAGCCGAAAATAAAATACTTATTTTCGTAATCATCAATTTTCAATTAGGTCCTTTGTCTAAAATTTAAACTAATGCTTATGTAGTTAATTAATTACTATAAATTATAACAATCAATGCTTTAAAAAAATATCAATCAAACATTAAAAATTAAAATCAATCAAATTTAATTTAAAAAATGAGTCAAATGTATGAAATACCATGGTAAGTTCATGCATTATGCATAAATGACATTAGCCACACTTTCATCATAACTAAAAATGTAACTAATAACAATTAGTTCAACTTAAACTAATACATTGTCATTGTGAAAGATTAGTTCAACAAAACTAATATGCAAACCGAAAATAAAATACTTATTTTCGTAATCATCAATTTTCAATTAGGTCCTTTCGTTAAAATTTAAACTAATGCTTATTTAGTTAATTAATTACTATAAATTATAACAATCAATGCTTAAAAAAATAAAAAATCAATCAAACATTAAAAATTAAAATCAATCAAATTTAATTTAAAAAATGAGTCCAATCTAAGAAATATCATGCTAAGTTCATGCATTATGCATAAATGACATTAGTCACACTTTCATCATAACTAAAAATGTAACTAATAACAATTAGTTCAACTTAAACTAATACATTGTCATTGTGAAAGATTAGTTCAACAAAACTAATATGCAAGCTGAAAATAAAATACTTATTTTCGTGATCATCAATTTTCAAATAGGTCCTTTCGTTAAAATTTAAACTAATGCTTATTTAGTTAATTAATTACTATAAATGATAAGAATCAATGCTTTAAAAAAAATCAATCAAACATTACAAATTAAAATCAATCAAATTTAAATTATAAATCAATCAAATTTAATTTTAAAAATGAGTCAAATGTAAGAAATATCATGCTAAGTTCATGAATTATGCATAAATGACATTAGCGACACTTTCATCATAACTAAAAATGTAACTAATAACAATTAGTTCAACTTAAACTAATACATTGTCATTGTGAAAGATTAGTTAAACAAAACTAATATGCAAGCCGAAAATAAAAAACTTATTTTCGTAATCATCAATTTTCAATTAGGTCCTTTCGTTAAAATTTAAACTAATGCTTATTTAGTTAATTAATTACTATAAATGATAACAATCAATGCTTTAAAAAAAATCAATCAAAACTTAAAAATTAAAATCAATCAAAATTAATTTAAAAATCACTCAAATTTAATTATAAAAAAAAAGAGTCAAATGTAAGAAATATCATGCTAAGTTCATGCATTATGCATAAATGACATTAGCCACACTTTCATCATAAGTAAAAATGTAACTAATAACAATTAGTTCAACTTAAACTAATACATTGTCATTGTGAAATATTAGTTCAACAAAACTAATATGCAAGCCGAAAATAAAATACTTATTTTCGTAATCATCAATTTTCAATTAGGTACTTTCGTTAAAATTTAAACTAATGCTTATGTAGTTAATTAATTACTATAAATTATAACAATCAATGCTTTAAAAAAATATCAATCAAACATTAAAAATTAAAATCAATCAAATTTAATTTAAAAAATGAGTCAAATGTAAGAAATATCATGCTAAGTTCATGCATTATGCATAAATGACATTAGCCACACTTTCATCATAACTAAAAATGTAACTAATAACAATTTGTTCAACTTAAACTAATACATTATCATTGTGAAAGATTAGTTCAACAAAACTAATATGCAGCCGAAAATAAAATACTTATTTTCGTAATCATCAATTTTCGATTAGGTACTTTCGTTAAAATTTAAACTAATGCTTACTTAGTTAATTAATTACTATAAATTATAACAACCAACGCTTTTAAAAAAAATCAATCAAAACTTAAAAATTAAAATCAATCAAAATTAATTTAAAAATCAATCAAATTTAATTATAAAAAAAAAGAGTCAAATGTAAGAAATATCATGCTAAGTTCATGCATTATGCATAAATGACATTAGCCACACTTTCATCATAACTAAAAATGTAACTAATAACAATTAGTTCAACTTAAACTAATACATTGTCATTGTGAAAGATTAGTTAAACAAAACTAATATGCAAGCCGAAAATAAAAAACTTATTTTCGTAATAATCAATTTTCAATTAGGTCCTTTCGTTAAAATTTAGACTAATGCTTATTTAGTTAATTAATTACTATAAATTATAACAATCAATGCTTAAAAAAATAAAAGATCAATCAAACATTAAAAATTAAAATCAATCAAATTTAATTTAAAAAATGAGTCAAATGTAAGAAATATCATGCTAAGTTCATGCATTATGCATAAATGACATTAGCCACACTTTCATCATAACTAAAAATGTAACTAATAACAATTAGTTCAACTTAAACTAATACATTGTCATTGTGAAAGATTAGTTAAACAAAACTAATATGCAAGCCGAAAATAAAAAACTTATTTTCGTAATAATCAATTTTCAATTAGGTCCTTTCGTTAAAATTTAAACTAATGCTTATTTAGTTAATTAATTACTATAAATGATAACAATCAATGCTTTAAAAAAAATCAATCAAACATTAAAAATTAAAATCAATCAAATTTAATTTAAAAAATGAGTCAAATGTAAGAAATATCATGCTAAGTTTATGCATTATGCATAAATGACATTAGCCACACTTTCATCATAACTAAAAATGTAACAAATAACAATTAGTTCAACTTAAACTAACACATTGTCAATGTGAAAGATTAGTTAAACAAAACTAATATGCAAGCCGAAAATAAAATACTTATTTTCGTAATCATCAATTTTCAATTAGGTCCTTTCGTTAAAATTTAAACTAATGCTTATTTAGTTAATTAATTACTATAAATGATAACAATCAATGCTTTAAAAAAAATCAATCAAACATTACAAATTAAAATCAATCAAATTTAATTTTAAAAATGAGTCAAATGTAAGAAATATCATGCTAAGTTCATGAATTATGCATAAATGACATTAGCGACACTTTCATCATAACTAAAAATGTAACTAATAACAATTATTTCAACTTAAACTAATACATTGTCATTGTGAAAGATTAGTTAAACAAAACTAATATGCAAGCCGAAAATTAAAAACTTATTTTCGTAATCATCAATTTTCAATTAGGTCCTTTCGTTAAAATTTAAACTAATGCTTATTTAGTTAATTAATTACTATAAATGATAACAATCAATGCTTTAAAAAAAATCAATCAAAACTTAAAAATTAAAATCAATGAAAATTAATTTAAAATTCAATCAAATTTAATTATAAAAAAAAAGAGTCAAATGTAAGAAATATCATGCTAAGTTCATGCATTATGCATAAATGACATTAGCCACACTTTCATCATAAGTAAAAATGTAACTAATAACAATTAGTTCAACTTAAACTAATACATTGTCATTGTGAAAGATTAGTTCAACAAAACTAATATGCAAGCCGAAAATAAAATACTTATTTTCGTAATCATCAATTTTTAATTAGGTCCTTTCGTTAAAATTTAAACTAATGCTTATGTAGTTAATTAATTACTATAAATTATAACAATCAATGCTTTAAAAAAATATCAATCAAACATTAAAAATTAAAATCAATCAAATTTAATTTAAAAAATGAGTCAAATGTAAGAAATATCATGCTAAGTTTATGCATTATGCATAAATGACATTAGCCACACTTTCATCATAACTAAAAATGTAACTAATAACAATTAGTTCAACTTAAACTAACACATTGTCAATGTGAAAGATTAGTTCAACAAAACTAATATGCAAACCGAAAATAAAATACTTATTTTCGTAATCATCAATTTTCAATTAGGTCCTTTCGTTAAAATTTAAACTAATGCTTATTTAGTTAATTAATTACTATAAATTATAACAATCAATGCTTAAAAAAATAAAAAATCAACCAAACATTAAAAATTAAAATCAATCAAATTTAATTTAAAAAATGAGTCAAATGTAAGAAATATCATGCTAAGTTCATGCATTATGCATAAATGACATTAGCCACACTTTCATCATAACTAAAAATGTAACTAATAACAATTAGTTCAACTTAACCTAATACATTGTCATTGTGAAAGATTAGTTCAACAAAACTAATATGCAAACCGAAAATAAAATTCTTATTTTCGTAATCATTAATTTTCAATTAGGTCCTTTCGTTAAAATTTAAACTAATGCTTATTTAGTTAATTAATTACTATAAATTATAACAATCAATGCTTAAAAAAATAAAAGATCAATCAAACATTAAAAATTAAAATCAATCAAATTTAATTTAAAAAGTGAGTCAAATGTAAGAAATATCATGCTAAGTTCATGCATTATGCATAAATGACATTAGCCACACTTTCATCATAACTAAAAATGTAACTAATAACAATTTGTTCAACTTAAACTAATACATTGTCATTGTGAAAGATTAGTTCAACAAAACTAATATGCAGCCGAAAATAAAATACTTATTTTCGTAATCATCAATTTTCGATTAGGTACTTTCGTTAAAATTTAAACTAATGCTTATTTAGTTAATTAATTACTACAAATTATAACAACCAACGCTTTTAAAAAAAATCAATCAAAACTTAAAAATTAAAATCAATCAAAATTAATTTAAAAATCAATCAAATTTAATTATAAAAAAAAAGAGTCAAATGTAAGAAATATCATGCTAAGTTCATGCATTATGCATAAATGACATTAGCCACACTTTCATCATAACTAAAAATGTAACTAATAACAATTAGTTCAACTTAAACTAATACATTGTCATTGTGAAAGATTAGTTAAACAAAACTAATATGCAAGCCGAAAATAAAAAACTTATTTTCGTAATAATCAATTTTCAATTAGGTCCTTTCGTTAAAATTTAAACTAATGCTTATTTAGTTAATTAATTACTATAAATGATAACAATCAATGCTTTAAAAAAAATCAATCAAACATTACAAATTAAAATCAATCAAAGTTAAATTATAAATCAATCAAATTTAATTTTAAAAATGAGTCAAATGTAAGAAATATCATGCTAAGTTCATGAATTATGCATAAATGACATTAGCGACACTTTCATCATAACTAAAAATGTAACTAATAACAATTAGTTCAACTTAAACTAATACATTGTCATTGTGAAAGATTAGTTCAACAAATCTAATATGCAAGCCGAAAATAAAATACTTATTTTCGTAATCATCAATTTTCAATTAGGTCCTTTGTCTAAAATTTAAACTAATGCTTATGTAGTTAATTAATTACTATAAATTATAACAATCAATGCTTTAAAAAAATATCAATCAAACATTAAAAATTAAAATCAATCAAATTTAATTTAAAAAATGAGTCAAATGTATGAAATACCATGGTAAGTTCATGCATTATGCATAAATGACATTAGCCACACTTTCATCATAACTAAAAATGTAACTAATAACAATTAGTTCAACTTAAACTAATACATTGTCATTGTGAAAGATTAGTTCAACAAAACTAATATGCAAACCGAAAATAAAATACTTATTTTCGTAATCATCAATTTTCAATTAGGTCCTTTCGTTAAAATTTAAACTAATGCTTATTTAGTTAATTAATTACTATAAATTATAACAATCAATGCTTAAAAAAATAAAAAATCAATCAAACATTAAAAATTAAAATCAATCAAATTTAATTTAAAAAATGAGTCCAATCTAAGAAATATCATGCTAAGTTCATGCATTATGCATAAATGACATTAGTCACACTTTCATCATAACTAAAAATGTAACTAATAACAATTAGTTCAACTTAAACTAATACATTGTCATTGTGAAAGATTAGTTCAACAAAACTAATATGCAAGCTGAAAATAAAATACTTATTTTCGTGATCATCAATTTTCAAATAGGTCCTTTCGTTAAAATTTAAACTAATGCTTATTTAGTTAATTAATTACTATAAATGATAAGAATCAATGCTTTAAAAAAAATCAATCAAACATTACAAATTAAAATCAATCAAATTTAAATTATAAATCAATCAAATTTAATTTTAAAAATGAGTCAAATGTAAGAAATATCATGCTAAGTTCATGAATTATGCATAAATGACATTAGCGACACTTTCATCATAACTAAAAATGTAACTAATAACAATTTGTTCAACTTAAACTAATACATTGTCATTGTGAAATATTAGTTCAACAAAACTAATATGCAAGCCGAAAATAAAATACTTATTTTCGTAATCATCAATTTTCAATTAGGTACTTTCGTTAAAATTTAAACTAATGCTTATGTAGTTAATTAATTACTATAAATTATAACAATCAATGCTTTAAAAAAATATCAATCAAACATTAAAAATTAAAATCAATCAAATTTAATTTAAAAAATGAGTCAAATGTAAGAAATATCATGCTAAGTTCATGCATTATGCATAAATGACATTAGCCACACTTTCATCATAACTAAAAATGTAACTAATAACAATTTGTTCAACTTAAACTAATACATTATCATTGTGAAAGATTAGTTCAACAAAACTAATATGCAGCCGAAAATAAAATACTTATTTTCGTAATCATCAATTTTCGATTAGGTACTTTCATTAAAATTTAAACTAATGCTTATTTAGTTAATTAATTACTATAAATTATAACAACCAACGCTTTTAAAAAAAATCAATCAAAACTTAAAAATTAAAATCAATCAAAATTAATTTAAAAATCAATCAAATTTAATTATAAAAAAAAAGAGTCAAATGTAAGAAATATCATGCTAAGTTCATGCATTATGCATAAATGACATTAGCCACACTTTCATCATAACTAAAAATGTAACTAATAACAATTAGTTCAACTTAAACTAATACATTGTCATTGTGAAAGATTAGTTAAACAAAACTAATATGCAAGCCGAAAATAAAAAACTTATTTTCGTAATAATCAATTTTCAATTAGGTCCTTTCGTTAAAATTTAGACTAATGCTTATTTAGTTAATTAATTACTATAAATTATAACAATCAATGCTTAAAAAAATAAAAGATCAATCAAACATTAAAAATTAAAATCAATCAAATTTAATTTAAAAAATGAGTCAAATGTAAGAAATATCATGCTAAGTTCATGCATTATGCATAAATGACATTAGCCACACTTTCATCATAACTAAAAATGTAACTAATAACAATTTGTTCAACTTAAACTAATACATTGTCATTGTGAAAGATTAGTTCAACAAAACTAATATGCAGCCGAAAATAAAATACTTATTTTCGTAATCATCAATTTTCGATTAGGTACTTTCGTTAAAATTTAAACTAATGCTTATTTAGTTAATTAATTACTACAAATTATAACAACCAACGCTTTTAAAAAAAATCAATCAAAACTTAAAAATTAAAATCAATCAAAATTAATTTAAAAATCACTCAAATTTAATTATAAAAAAAAAGAGTCAAATGTAAGAAATATCATGCTAAGTTCATGCATTATGCATAAATGACATTAGCCACACTTTCATCATAAGTAAAAATGTAACTAATAACAATTAGTTCAACTTAAACTAATACATTGTCATTGTGAAATATTAGTTCAACAAAACTAATATGCAAGCCGAAAATAAAATACTTATTTTCGTAATCATCAATTTTCAATTAGGTACTTTCGTTAAAATTTAAACTAATGCTTATGTAGTTAATTAATTACTATAAATTATAACAATCAATGCTTTAAAAAAATATCAATCAAACATTAAAAATTAAAATCAATCAAATTTAATTTAAAAAATGAGTCAAATGTAAGAAATATCATGCTAAGTTCATGCATTATGCATAAATGACATTAGCCACACTTTCATCATAACTAAAAATGTAACTAATAACAATTTGTTCAACTTAAACTAATACATTATCATTGTGAAAGATTAGTTCAACAAAACTAATATGCAGCCGAAAATAAAATACTTATTTTCGTAATCATCAATTTTCGATTAGGTACTTTCGTTAAAATTTAAACTAATGCTTATTTAGTTAATTAATTACTATAAATTATAACAACCAACGCTTTTAAAAAAAATCAATCAAAACTTAAAAATTAAAATCAATCAAAATTAATTTAAAAATCAATCAAATTTAATTATAAAAAAAAAGAGTCAAATGTAAGAAATATCATGCTAAGTTCATGCATTATGCATAAATGACATTAGCCACACTTTCATCATAACTAAAAATGTAACTAATAACAATTAGTTCAACTTAAACTAATACATTGTCATTGTGAAAGATTAGTTAAACAAAACTAATATGCAAGCCGAAAATAAAAAACTTATTTTCGTAATAATCAATTTTCAATTAGGTCCTTTCGTTAAAATTTAGACTAATGCTTATTTAGTTAATTAATTACTATAAATTATAACAATCAATGCTTAAAAAAATAAAAGATCAATCAAACATTAAAAATTAAAATCAATCAAATTTAATTTAAAAAATGAGTCAAATGTAAGAAATATCATGCTAAGTTCATGCATTATGCATAAATGACATTAGCCACACTTTCATCATAACTAAAAATGTAACTAATAACAATTTGTTCAACTTAAACTAATACATTGTCATTGTGAAAGATTAGTTCAACAAAACTAATATGCAGCCGAAAATAAAATACTTATTTTCGTAATCATCAATTTTCGATTAGGTACTTTCGTTAAAATTTAAACTAATGCTTATTTAGTTAATTAATTACTACAAATTATAACAACCAACGCTTTTAAAAAAAATCAATCAAAACTTAAAAATTAAAATCAATCAAAATTAATTTAAAAATCAATCAAATTTAATTATAAAAAAAAAGAGTCAAATGTAAGAAATATCATGCTAAGTTCATGCATTATGCATAAATGACATTAGCCACACTTTCATCATAACTAAAAATGTAACTAATAACAATTAGTTCAACTTAAACTAATACATTGTCATTGTGAAAGATTAGTTAAACAAAACTAATATGCAAGCCGAAAATAAGAAACTTATTTTCGTAATAATCAATTTTCAATTAGGTCCTTTCGTTAAAATTTAAACTAATGCTTATTTAGTTAATTAATTACTATAAATGATAACAATCAATGCTTTAAAAAAAATCAATCAAACATTACAAATTAAAATCAATCAAAGTTAAATTATAAATCAATCAAATTTAATTTTAAAAATGAGTCAAATGTAAGAAATATCATGCTAAGTTCATGAATTATGCATAAATGACATTAGCGACACTTTCATCATAACTAAAAATGTAACTAATAACAATTAGTTCAACTTAAACTAATACATTGTCATTGTGAAAGATTAGTTCAACAAATCTAATATGCAAGCCGAAAATAAAATACTTATTTTCGTAATCATCAATTTTCAATTAGGTCCTTTGTCTAAAATTTAAACTAATGCTTATGTAGTTAATTAATTACTATAAATTATAACAATCAATGCTTTAAAAAAATATCAATCAAACATTAAAAATTAAAATCAATCAAATTTAATTTAAAAAATGAGTCAAATGTATGAAATACCATGGTAAGTTCATGCATTATGCATAAATGACATTAGCCACACTTTCATCATAACTAAAAATGTAACTAATAACAATTAGTTCAACTTAAACTAATACATTGTCATTGTGAAAGATTAGTTCAACAAAACTAATATGCAAACCGAAAATAAAATACTTATTTTCGTAATCATCAATTTTCAATTAGGTCCTTTCGTTAAAATTTAAACTAATGCTTATTTAGTTAATTAATTACTATAAATTATAACAATCAATGCTTAAAAAAATAAAAAATCAATCAAACATTAAAAATTAAAATCAATCAAATTTAATTTAAAAAATGAGTCCAATCTAAGAAATATCATGCTAAGTTCATGCATTATGCATAAATGACATTAGTCACACTTTCATCATAACTAAAAATGTAACTAATAACAATTAGTTCAACTTAAACTAATACATTGTCATTGTGAAAGATTAGTTCAACAAAACTAATATGCAAGCTGAAAATAAAATACTTATTTTCGTGATCATCAATTTTCAAATAGGTCCTTTCGTTAAAATTTAAACTAATGCTTATTTAGTTAATTAATTACTATAAATGATAAGAATCAATGCTTTAAAAAAAATCAATCAAACATTACAAATTAAAATCAATCAAATTTAAATTATAAATCAATCAAATTTAATTTTAAAAATGAGTCAAATGTAAGAAATATCATGCTAAGTTCATGAATTATGCATAAATGACATTAGCGACACTTTCATCATAACTAAAAATGTAACTAATAACAATTAGTTCAACTTAAACTAATACATTGTCATTGTGAAAGATTAGTTAAACAAAACTAATATGCAAGCCGAAAATAAAAAACTTATTTTCGTAATCATCAATTTTCAATTAGGTCCTTTCGTTAAAATTTAAACTAATGCTTATTTAGTTAATTAATTACTATAAATGATAACAATCAATGCTTTAAAAAAAATCAATCAAAACTTAAAAATTAAAATCAATCAAAATTAATTTAAAAATCAATCAAATTTAATTATAAAAAAAAAGAGTCAAATGTAAGAAATATCATGCTAAGTTCATGCATTATGCATAAATGACATTAGCCACACTTTCATCATAAGTAAAAATGTAACTAATAACAATTAGTTCAACTTAAACTAATACATTGTCATTGTGAAATATTAGTTCAACAAAACTAATATGCAAGCCGAAAATAAAATACTTATTTTCGTAATCATCAATTTTCAATTAGGTACTTTCGTTAAAATTTAAACTAATGCTTATGTAGTTAATTAATTACTATAAATGATAACAATCAATGCTTTAAAAAAATATCAATCAAACATTAAAAATTAAAATCAATCAAATTTAATTTAAAAAATGAGTCAAATGTAAGAAATATCATGCTAAGTTCATGCATTATGCATAAATGACATTAGCCACACTTTCATCATAACTAAAAATGTAACTAATAACAATTAGTTCAACTTAAACTAATACATTGTCATTGTGAAAGATTAGTTAAACAAAACTAATATGCAAGCCGAAAATAAAAAACTTATATTCGTAATAATCAATTTTCAATTAGGTCCTTTCGTTAAAATTTAGACTAATGCTTATTTAGTTAATTAATTACTATAAATTATAACAATCAATGCTTAAAAAAATAAAAGATCAATCAAACATTAAAAATTAAAATCAATCAAATTTAATTTAAAAAATGAGTCAAATGTAAGAAATATCATGCTAAGTTCATGCATTATGCATAAATGACATTAGCCACACTTTCATCATAACTAAAAATGTAACTAATAACAATTTGTTCAACTTAAACTAATACATTGTCATTGTGAAAGATTAGTTCAACAAAACTAATATGCAGCCGAAAATAAAATACTTATTTTCGTAATCATCAATTTTCGATTAGGTACTTTCGTTAAAATTTAAACTAATGCTTATTTAGTTAATTAATTACTACAAATTATAACAACCAACGCTTTTAAAAAAAATCAATCAAAACTTAAAAATTAAAATCAATCAAAATTAATTTAAAAATCACTCAAATTTAATTATAAAAAAAAAGAGTCAAATGTAAGAAATATCATGCTAAGTTCATGCATTATGCATAAATGACATTAGCCACACTTTCATCATAAGTAAAAATGTAACTAATAACAATTAGTTCAACTTAAACTAATACATTGTCATTGTGAAATATTAGTTCAACAAAACTAATATGCAAGCCGAAAATAAAATACTTATTTTCGTAATCATCAATTTTCAATTAGGTACTTTCGTTAAAATTTAAACTAATGCTTATGTAGTTAATTAATTACTATAAATTATAACAATCAATGCTTTAAAAAAATATCAATCAAACATTAAAAATTAAAATCAATCAAATTTAATTTAAAAAATGAGTCAAATGTAAGAAATATCATGCTAAGTTCATGCATTATGCATAAATGACATTAGCCACACTTTCATCATAACTAAAAATGTAACTAATAACAATTTGTTCAACTTAAACTAATACATTATCATTGTGAAAGATTAGTTCAACAAAACTAATATGCAGCCGAAAATAAAATACTTATTTTCGTAATCATCAATTTTCGATTAGGTACTTTCGTTAAAATTTAAACTAATGCTTATTTAGTTAATTAATTACTATAAATTATAACAACCAACGCTTTTAAAAAAAATCAATCAAAACTTAAAAATTAAAATCAATCAAAATTAATTTAAAAATCAATCAAATTTAATTATAAAAAAAAAGAGTCAAATGTAAGAAATATCATGCTAAGTTCATGCATTATGCATAAATGACATTAGCCACACTTTCATCATAACTAAAAATGTAACTAATAACAATTAGTTCAACTTAAACTAATACATTGTCATTGTGAAAGATTAGTTAAACAAAACTAATATGCAAGCCGAAAATAAAAAACTTATTTTCGTAATAATCAATTTTCAATTAGGTCCTTTCGTTAAAATTTAGACTAATGCTTATTTAGTTAATTAATTACTATAAATTATAACAATCAATGCTTAAAAAAATAAAAGATCAATCAAACATTAAAAATTAAAATCAATCAAATTTAATTTAAAAAATGAGTCAAATGTAAGAAATATCATGCTAAGTTCATGCATTATGCATAAATGACATTAGCCACACTTTCATCATAACTAAAAATGTAACTAATAACAATTTGTTCAACTTAAACTAATACATTGTCATTGTGAAAGATTAGTTCAACAAAACTAATATGCAGCCGAAAATAAAATACTTATTTTCGTAATCATCAATTTTCGATTAGGTACTTTCGTTAAAATTTAAACTAATGCTTATTTAGTTAATTAATTACTACAAATTATAACAACCAACGCTTTTAAAAAAAATCAATCAAAACTTAAAAATTAAAATCAATCAAAATTAATTTAAAAATCACTCAAATTTAATTATAAAAAAAAAGAGTCAAATGTAAGAAATATCATGCTAAGTTCATGCATTATGCATAAATGACATTAGCCACACTTTCATCATAAGTAAAAATGTAACTAATAACAATTAGTTCAACTTAAACTAATACATTGTCATTGTGAAATATTAGTTCAACAAAACTAATATGCAAGCCGAAAATAAAATACTTATTTTCGTAATCATCAATTTTCAATTAGGTACTTTCGTTAAAATTTAAACTAATGCTTATGTAGTTAATTAATTACTATAAATTATAACAATCAATGCTTTAAAAAAATATCAATCAAACATTAAAAATTAAAATCAATCAAATTTAATTTAAAAAATGAGTCAAATGTAAGAAATATCATGCTAAGTTCATGCATTATGCATAAATGACATTAGCCACACTTTCATCATAACTAAAAATGTAACTAATAACAATTTGTTCAACTTAAACTAATACATTATCATTGTGAAAGATTAGTTCAACAAAACTAATATGCAGCCGAAAATAAAATACTTATTTTCGTAATCATCAATTTTCGATTAGGTACTTTCGTTAAAATTTAAACTAATGCTTATTTAGTTAATTAATTACTATAAATTATAACAACCAACGCTTTTAAAAAAAATCAATCAAAACTTAAAAATTAAAATCAATCAAAATTAATTTAAAAATCAATCAAATTTAATTATAAAAAAAAAGAGTCAAATGTAAGAAATATCATGCTAAGTTCATGCATTATGCATAAATGACATTAGCCACACTTTCATCATAACTAAAAATGTAACTAATAACAATTAGTTCAACTTAAACTAATACATTGTCATTGTGAAAGATTAGTTAAACAAAACTAATATGCAAGCCGAAAATAAAAAACTTATTTTCGTAATAATCAATTTTCAATTAGGTCCTTTCGTTAAAATTTAGACTAATGCTTATTTAGTTAATTAATTACTATAAATTATAACAATCAATGCTTAAAAAAATAAAAGATCAATCAAACATTAAAAATTAAAATCAATCAAATTTAATTTAAAAAATGAGTCAAATGTAAGAAATATCATGCTAAGTTCATGCATTATGCATAAATGACATTAGCCACACTTTCATCATAACTAAAAATGTAACTAATAACAATTTGTTCAACTTAAACTAATACATTGTCATTGTGAAAGATTAGTTCAACAAAACTAATATGCAGCCGAAAATAAAATACTTATTTTCGTAATCATCAATTTTCGATTAGGTACTTTCGTTAAAATTTAAACTAATGCTTATTTAGTTAATTAATTACTACAAATTATAACAACCAACGCTTTTAAAAAAAATCAATCAAAACTTAAAAATTAAAATCAATCAAAATTAATTTAAAAATCAATCAAATTTAATTATAAAAAAAAAGAGTCAAATGTAAGAAATATCATGCTAAGTTCATGCATTATGCATAAATGACATTAGCCACACTTTCATCATAACTAAAAATGTAACTAATAACAATTAGTTCAACTTAAACTAATACATTGTCATTGTGAAAGATTAGTTAAACAAAACTAATATGCAAGCCGAAAATAAGAAACTTATTTTCGTAATAATCAATTTTCAATTAGGTCCTTTCGTTAAAATTTAAACTAATGCTTATTTAGTTAATTAATTACTATAAATGATAACAATCAATGCTTTAAAAAAAATCAATCAAACATTACAAATTAAAATCAATCAAAGTTAAATTATAAATCAATCAAATTTAATTTTAAAAATGAGTCAAATGTAAGAAATATCATGCTAAGTTCATGAATTATGCATAAATGACATTAGCGACACTTTCATCATAACTAAAAATGTAACTAATAACAATTAGTTCAACTTAAACTAATACATTGTCATTGTGAAAGATTAGTTCAACAAATCTAATATGCAAGCCGAAAATAAAATACTTATTTTCGTAATCATCAATTTTCAATTAGGTCCTTTGTCTAAAATTTAAACTAATGCTTATGTAGTTAATTAATTACTATAAATTATAACAATCAATGCTTTAAAAAAATATCAATCAAACATTAAAAATTAAAATCAATCAAATTTAATTTAAAAAATGAGTCAAATGTATGAAATACCATGGTAAGTTCATGCATTATGCATAAATGACATTAGCCACACTTTCATCATAACTAAAAATGTAACTAATAACAATTAGTTCAACTTAAACTAATACATTGTCATTGTGAAAGATTAGTTCAACAAAACTAATATGCAAACCGAAAATAAAATACTTATTTTCGTAATCATCAATTTTCAATTAGGTCCTTTCGTTAAAATTTAAACTAATGCTTATTTAGTTAATTAATTACTATAAATTATAACAATCAATGCTTAAAAAAATAAAAAATCAATCAAACATTAAAAATTAAAATCAATCAAATTTAATTTAAAAAATGAGTCCAATCTAAGAAATATCATGCTAAGTTCATGCATTATGCATAAATGACATTAGTCACACTTTCATCATAACTAAAAATGTAACTAATAACAATTAGTTCAACTTAAACTAATACATTGTCATTGTGAAAGATTAGTTCAACAAAACTAATATGCAAGCTGAAAATAAAATACTTATTTTCGTGATCATCAATTTTCAAATAGGTCCTTTCGTTAAAATTTAAACTAATGCTTATTTAGTTAATTAATTACTATAAATGATAAGAATCAATGCTTTAAAAAAAATCAATCAAACATTACAAATTAAAATCAATCAAATTTAAATTATAAATCAATCAAATTTAATTTTAAAAATGAGTCAAATGTAAGAAATATCATGCTAAGTTCATGAATTATGCATAAATGACATTAGCGACACTTTCATCATAACTAAAAATGTAACTAATAACAATTAGTTCAACTTAAACTAATACATTGTCATTGTGAAAGATTAGTTAAACAAAACTAATATGCAAGCCGAAAATAAAAAACTTATTTTCGTAATCATCAATTTTCAATTAGGTCCTTTCGTTAAAATTTAAACTAATGCTTATTTAGTTAATTAATTACTATAAATGATAACAATCAATGCTTTAAAAAAAATCAATCAAAACTTAAAAATTAAAATCAATCAAAATTAATTTAAAAATCAATCAAATTTAATTATAAAAAAAAAGAGTCAAATGTAAGAAATATCATGCTAAGTTCATGCATTATGCATAAATGACATTAGCCACACTTTCATCATAAGTAAAAATGTAACTAATAACAATTAGTTCAACTTAAACTAATACATTGTCATTGTGAAATATTAGTTCAACAAAACTAATATGCAAGCCGAAAATAAAATACTTATTTTCGTAATCATCAATTTTCAATTAGGTACTTTCGTTAAAATTTAAACTAATGCTTATGTAGTTAATTAATTACTATAAATGATAACAATCAATGCTTTAAAAAAATATCAATCAAACATTAAAAATTAAAATCAATCAAATTTAATTTAAAAAATGAGTCAAATGTAAGAAATATCATGCTAAGTTCATGCATTATGCATAAATGACATTAGCCACACTTTCATCATAACTAAAAATGTAACTAATAACAATTAGTTCAACTTAAACTAATACATTGTCATTGTGAAAGATTAGTTCAACAAATCTAATATGCAAGCCGAAAATAAAATACTTATTTTCGTAATCATCAATTTTCAATTAGGTCCTTTGTCTAAAATTTAAACTAATGCTTATGTAGTTAATTAATTACTATAAATTATAACAATCAATGCTTTAAAAAAATATCAATCAAACATTAAAAATTAAAATCAATCAAATTTAATTTAAAAAATGAGTCAAATGTATGAAATACCATGGTAAGTTCATGCATTATGCATAAATGACATTAGCCACACTTTCATCATAACTAAAAATGTAACTAATAACAATTAGTTCAACTTAAACTAATACATTGTCATTGTGAAAGATTAGTTCAACAAAACTAATATGCAAACCGAAAATAAAATACTTATTTTCGTAATCATCAATTTTCAATTAGGTCCTTTCGTTAAAATTTAAACTAATGCTTATTTAGTTAATTAATTACTATAAATTATAACAATCAATGCTTAAAAAAATAAAAAATCAATCAAACATTAAAAATTAAAATCAATCAAATTTAATTTAAAAAATGAGTCCAATCTAAGAAATATCATGCTAAGTTCATGCATTATGCATAAATGACATTAGTCACACTTTCATCATAACTAAAAATGTAACTAATAACAATTAGTTCAACTTAAACTAATACATTGTCATTGTGAAAGATTAGTTCAACAAAACTAATATGCAAGCTGAAAATAAAATACTTATTTTCGTGATCATCAATTTTCAAATAGGTCCTTTCGTTAAAATTTAAACTAATGCTTATTTAGTTAATTAATTACTATAAATGATAAGAATCAATGCTTTAAAAAAAATCAATCAAACATTACAAATTAAAATCAATCAAATTTAAATTATAAATCAATCAAATTTAATTTTAAAAATGAGTCAAATGTAAGAAATATCATGCTAAGTTCATGAATTATGCATAAATGACATTAGCGACACTTTCATCATAACTAAAAATGTAACTAATAACAATTAGTTCAACTTAAACTAATACATTGTCATTGTGAAAGATTAGTTAAACAAAACTAATATGCAAGCCGAAAATAAAAAACTTATTTTCGTAATCATCAATTTTCAATTAGGTCCTTTCGTTAAAATTTAAACTAATGCTTATTTAGTTAATTAATTACTATAAATGATAACAATCAATGCTTTAAAAAAAATCAATCAAAACTTAAAAATTAAAATCAATCAAAATTAATTTAAAAATCAATCAAATTTAATTATAAAAAAAAAGAGTCAAATGTAAGAAATATCATGCTAAGTTCATGCATTATGCATAAATGACATTAGCCACACTTTCATCATAAGTAAAAATGTAACTAATAACAATTAGTTCAACTTAAACTAATACATTGTCATTGTGAAATATTAGTTCAACAAAACTAATATGCAAGCCGAAAATAAAATACTTATTTTCGTAATCATCAATTTTCAATTAGGTACTTTCGTTAAAATTTAAACTAATGCTTATGTAGTTAATTAATTACTATAAATGATAACAATCAATGCTTTAAAAAAATATCAATCAAACATTAAAAATTAAAATCAATCAAATTTAATTTAAAAAATGAGTCAAATGTAAGAAATATCATGCTAAGTTCATGCATTATGCATAAATGACATTAGCCACACTTTCATCATAACTAAAAATGTAACTAATAACAATTAGTTCAACTTAAACTAATACATTGTCATTGTGAAAGATTAGTTAAACAAAACTAATATGCAAGCCGAAAATAAAAAACTTATTTTCGTAATAATCAATTTTCAATTAGGTCCTTTCGTTAAAATTTAGACTAATGCTTATTTAGTTAATTAATTACTATAAATTATAACAATCAATGCTTAAAAAAATAAAAGATCAATCAAACATTAAAAATTAAAATCAATCAAATTTAATTTAAAAAATGAGTCAAATGTAAGAAATATCATGCTAAGTTCATGCATTATGCATAAATGACATTAGCCACACTTTCATCATAACTAAAAATGTAACTAATAACAATTTGTTCAACTTAAACTAATACATTGTCATTGTGAAAGATTAGTTCAACAAAACTAATATGCAGCCGAAAATAAAATACTTATTTTCGTAATCATCAATTTTCGATTAGGTACTTTCGTTAAAATTTAAACTAATGCTTATTTAGTTAATTAATTACTACAAATTATAACAACCAACGCTTTTAAAAACAATCAATCAAAACTTAAAAATTAAAATCAATCAAAATTAATTTAAAAATCAATCAAATTTAATTATAAAAAAAAGGAGTCAAATGTAAGAAATATCATGCTAAGTTCATGCATTATGCATAAATGACATTAGCCACACTTTCATCATAACTAAAAATGTAACTAATAACAATTAGTTCAACTTAAACTAATACATTGTCATTGTGATAGATTAGTTAAACAAAACTAATATCCAAGCCGAAAATAAAAAACTTATTTTCGTAATAATCAATTTTCAATTAGGTCCTTTCGTTAAAATTTAAACTAATGCTTATTTAGTTAATTAATTACTATAAATGATAACAATCAATGCTTTAAAAAAAATCAATCAAACATTACAAATTAAAATCAATCAAAGTTAAATTATAAATCAATCAAATTTAATTTTAAAAATGAGTCAAATGTAAGAAGTATCATGCTAAGTTCATGAATTATGCATAAATGACATTAGCGACACTTTCATCATAACTAAAAATGTAACTAATAACAATTAGTTCAACTTAAACTAATACATTGTCATTGTGAAAGATTAGTTCAACAAATCTAATATGCAAGCCGAAAATAAAATACTTATTTTCGTAATCATCAATTTTCAATTAGGTCCTTTGTCTAAAATTTAAACTAATGCTTATGTAGTTAATTAATTACTATAAATTATAACAATCAATGCTTTAAAAAAATATCAATCAAACATTAAAAATTAAAATCAATCAAATTTAATTTAAAAAATGAGTCAAATGTATGAAATACCATGGTAAGTTCATGCATTATGCATAAATGACATTAGCCACACTTTCATCATAACTAAAAATGTAACTAATAACAATTAGTTCAACTTAAACTAATACATTGTCATTGTGAAAGATTAGTTCAACAAAACTAATATGCAAACCGAAAATAAAATACTTATTTTCGTAATCATCAATTTTCAATTAGGTCCTTTCGTTAAAATTTAAACTAATGCTTATTTAGTTAATTAATTACTATAAATTATAACAATCAATGCTTAAAAAAATAAAAAATCAATCAAACATTAAAAATTAAAATCAATCAAATTTAATTTAAAAAATGAGTCCAATCTAAGAAATATCATGCTAAGTTCATGCATTATGCATAAATGACATTAGTCACACTTTCATCATAACTAAAAATGTAACTAATAACAATTAGTTCAACTTAAACTAATACATTGTCATTGTGAAAGATTAGTTCAACAAAACTAATATGCAAGCTGAAAATAAAATACTTATTTTCGTGATCATCAATTTTCAAATAGGTCCTTTCGTTAAAATTTAAACTAATGCTTATTTAGTTAATTAATTACTATAAATGATAAGAATCAATGCTTTAAAAAAAATCAATCAAACATTACAAATTAAAATCAATCAAATTTAAATTATAAATCAATCAAATTTAATTTTAAAAATGAGTCAAATGTAAGAAATATCATGCTAAGTTCATGAATTATGCATAAATGACATTAGCGACACTTTCATCATAACTAAAAATGTAACTAATAACAATTAGTTCAACTTAAACTAATACATTGTCATTGTGAAAGATTAGTTAAACAAAACTAATATGCAAGCCGAAAATAAAAAACTTATTTTCGTAATCATCAATTTTCAATTAGGTCCTTTCGTTAAAATTTAAACTAATGCTTATTTAGTTAATTAATTACTATAAATGATAACAATCAATGCTTTAAAAAAAATCAATCAAAACTTAAAAATTAAAATCAATCAAAATTAATTTAAAAATCAATCAAATTTAATTTAAAAAAAAAGAGTCAAATGTAAGAAATATCATGCTAAGTTCATGCATTATGCATAAATGACATTAGCCACACTTTCATCATAAGTAAAAATGTAACTAATAACAATTAGTTCAACTTAAACTAATACATTGTCATTGTGAAATATTAGTTCAACAAAACTAATATGCAAGCCGAAAATAAAATACTTATTTTCGTAATCATCAATTTTCAATTAGGTACTTTCGTTAAAATTTAAACTAATGCTTATGTAGTTAATTAATTACTATAAATGATAACAATCAATGCTTTAAAAAAATATCAATCAAACATTAAAAATTAAAATCAATCAAATTTAATTTAAAAAATGAGTCAAATGTAAGAAATATCATGCTAAGTTCATGCATTATGCATAAATGACATTAGCCACACTTTCATCATAACTAAAAATGTAACTAATAACAATTAGTTCAACTTAAACTAATACATTGTCATTGTGAAAGATTAGTTCAACAAATCTAATATGCAAGCCGAAAATAAAATACTTATTTTCGTAATCATCAATTTTCAATTAGGTCCTTTGTCTAAAATTTAAACTAATGCTTATGTAGTTAATTAATTACTATAAATTATAACAATCAATGCTTTAAAAAAATATCAATCAAACATTAAAAATTAAAATCAATCAAATTTAATTTAAAAAATGAGTCAAATGTATGAAATACCATGGTAAGTTCATGCATTATGCATAAATGACATTAGCCACACTTTCATCATAACTAAAAATGTAACTAATAACAATTAGTTCAACTTAAACTAATACATTGTCATTGTGAAAGATTAGTTCAACAAAACTAATATGCAAACCGAAAATAAAATACTTATTTTCGTAATCATCAATTTTCAATTAGGTCCTTTCGTTAAAATTTAAACTAATGCTTATTTAGTTAATTAATTACTATAAATTATAACAATCAATGCTTAAAAAAATAAAAAATCAATCAAACATTAAAAATTAAAATCAATCAAATTTAATTTAAAAAATGAGTCCAATCTAAGAAATATCATGCTAAGTTCATGCATTATGCATAAATGACATTAGTCACACTTTCATCATAACTAAAAATGTAACTAATAACAATTAGTTCAACTTAAACTAATACATTGTCATTGTGAAAGATTAGTTCAACAAAACTAATATGCAAGCTGAAAATAAAATACTTATTTTCGTGATCATCAATTTTCAAATAGGTCCTTTCGTTAAAATTTAAACTAATGCTTATTTAGTTAATTAATTACTATAAATGATAAGAATCAATGCTTTAAAAAAAATCAATCAAACATTACAAATTAAAATCAATCAAATTTAAATTATAAATCAATCAAATTTAATTTTAAAAATGAGTCAAATGTAAGAAATATCATGCTAAGTTCATGAATTATGCATAAATGACATTAGCGACACTTTCATCATAACTAAAAATGTAACTAATAACAATTAGTTCAACTTAAACTAATACATTGTCATTGTGAAAGATTAGTTAAACAAAACTAATATGCAAGCCGAAAATAAAAAACTTATTTTCGTAATCATCAATTTTCAATTAGGTCCTTTCGTTAAAATTTAAACTAATGCTTATTTAGTTAATTAATTACTATAAATGATAACAATCAATGCTTTAAAAAAAATCAATCAAAACTTAAAAATTAAAATCAATCAAAATTAATTTAAAAATCAATCAAATTTAATTATAAAAAAAAAGAGTCAAATGTAAGAAATATCATGCTAAGTTCATGCATTATGCATAAATGACATTAGCCACACTTTCATCATAAGTAAAAATGTAACTAATAACAATTAGTTCAACTTAAACTAATACATTGTCATTGTGAAATATTAGTTCAACAAAACTAATATGCAAGCCGAAAATAAAATACTTATTTTCGTAATCATCAATTTTCAATTAGGTACTTTCGTTAAAATTTAAACTAATGCTTATGTAGTTAATTAATTACTATAAATGATAACAATCAATGCTTTAAAAAAATATCAATCAAACATTAAAAATTAAAATCAATCAAATTTAATTTAAAAAATGAGTCAAATGTAAGAAATATCATGCTAAGTTCATGCATTATGCATAAATGACATTAGCCACACTTTCATCATAACTAAAAATGTAACTAATAACAATTAGTTCAACTTAAACTAATACATTGTCATTGTGAAAGATTAGTTAAACAAAACTAATATGCAAGCCGAAAATAAAAAACTTATTTTCGTAATAATCAATTTTCAATTAGGTCCTTTCGTTAAAATTTAGACTAATGCTTATTTAGTTAATTAATTACTATAAATTATAACAATCAATGCTTAAAAAAATAAAAGATCAATCAAACATTAAAAATTAAAATCAATCAAATTTAATTTAAAAAATGAGTCAAATGTAAGAAATATCATGCTAAGTTCATGCATTATGCATAAATGACATTAGCCACACTTTCATCATAACTAAAAATGTAACTAATAACAATTTGTTCAACTTAAACTAATACATTGTCATTGTGAAAGATTAGTTCAACAAAACTAATATGCAGCCGAAAATAAAATACTTATTTTCGTAATCATCAATTTTCGATTAGGTACTTTCGTTAAAATTTAAACTAATGCTTATTTAGTTAATTAATTACTACAAATTATAACAACCAACGCTTTTAAAAAAAATCAATCAAAACTTAAAAATTAAAATCAATCAAAATTAATTTAAAAATCAATCAAATTTAATTATAAAAAAAAGGAGTCAAATGTAAGAAATATCATGCTAAGTTCATGCATTATGCATAAATGACATTAGCCACACTTTCATCATAACTAAAAATGTAACTAATAACAATTAGTTCAACTTAAACTAATACATTGTCATTGTGATAGATTAGTTAAACAAAACTAATATCCAATCCGAAAATAAAAAACTTATTTTCGTAATAATCAATTTTCAATTAGGTCCTTTCGTTAAAATTTAAACTAATGCTTATTTAGTTAATTAATTACTATAAATGATAACAATCAATGCTTTAAAAAAAATCAATCAAACATTACAAATTAAAATCAATCAAAGTTAAATTATAAATCAATCAAATTTAATTTTAAAAATGAGTCAAATGTAAGAAGTATCATGCTAAGTTCATGAATTATGCATAAATGACATTAGCGACACTTTCATCATAACTAAAAATGTAACTAATAACAATTAGTTCAACTTAAACTAATACATTGTCATTGTGAAAGATTAGTTCAACAAATCTAATATGCAAGCCGAAAATAAAATACTTATTTTCGTAATCATCAATTTTCAATTAGGTCCTTTGTCTAAAATTTAAACTAATGCTTATGTAGTTAATTAATTACTATAAATTATAACAATCAATGCTTTAAAAAAATATCAATCAAACATTAAAAATTAAAATCAATCAAATTTAATTTAAAAAATGAGTCAAATGTATGAAATACCATGGTAAGTTCATGCATTATGCATAAATGACATTAGCCACACTTTCATCATAACTAAAAATGTAACTAATAACAATTAGTTCAACTTAAACTAATACATTGTCATTGTGAAAGATTAGTTCAACAAAACTAATATGCAAACCGAAAATAAAATACTTATTTTCGTAATCATCAATTTTCAATTAGGTCCTTTCGTTAAAATTTAAACTAATGCTTATTTAGTTAATTAATTACTATAAATTATAACAATCAATGCTTAAAAAAATAAAAAATCAATCAAACATTAAAAATTAAAATCAATCAAATTTAATTTAAAAAATGAGTCCAATCTAAGAAATATCATGCTAAGTTCATGCATTATGCATAAATGACATTAGTCACACTTTCATCATAACTAAAAATGTAACTAATAACAATTAGTTCAACTTAAACTAATACATTGTCATTGTGAAAGATTAGTTCAACAAAACTAATATGCAAGCTGAAAATAAAATACTTATTTTCGTGATCATCAATTTTCAAATAGGTCCTTTCGTTAAAATTTAAACTAATGCTTATTTAGTTAATTAATTACTATAAATGATAAGAATCAATGCTTTAAAAAAAATCAATCAAACATTACAAATTAAAATCAATCAAATTTAAATTATAAATCAATCAAATTTAATTTTAAAAATGAGTCAAATGTAAGAAATATCATGCTAAGTTCATGAATTATGCATAAATGACATTAGCGACACTTTCATCATAACTAAAAATGTAACTAATAACAATTAGTTCAACTTAAACTAATACATTGTCATTGTGAAAGATTAGTTAAACAAAACTAATATGCAAGCCGAAAATAAAAAACTTATTTTCGTAATCATCAATTTTCAATTAGGTCCTTTCGTTAAAATTTAAACTAACGCTTATTTAGTTAATTAATTACTATAAATGATAACAATCAATGCTTTAAAAAAAATCAATCAAAACTTAAAAATTAAAATCAATCAAAATTAATTTAAAAATCAATCAAATTTAATTATAAAAAAAAAGAGTCAAATGTAAGAAATATCATGCTAAGTTCATGCATTATGCATAAATGACATTAGCCACACTTTCATCATAAGTAAAAATGTAACTAATAACAATTAGTTCAACTTAAACTAATACATTGTCATTGTGAAAGATTAGTTCAACAAAACTAATATGCAAGCCGAAAATAAAATACTTATTTTCGTAATCATCAATTTTCAATTAGGTACTTTCGTTAAAATTTAAACTAATGCTTATGTAGTTAATTAATTACTATAAATTATAACAATCAATGCTTTAAAAAAATATCAATCAAACATTAAAAATTAAAATCAATCAAATTTAATTTAAAAAATGAGTCAAATGTAAGAAATATCATGCTAAGTTCATGCATTATGCATAAATGACATTAGCCACACTTTCATCATAACTAAAAATGTAACTAATAACAATTTGTTCAATTTAAACTAATACATTGTCATTGTGAAAGATTAGTTCAACAAAACTAATATGCAGCCGAAAATAAAATACTTATTTTCGTAATCATCAATTTTCGATTAGGTACTTTCGTTAAAATTTAAACTAATGCTTATTTAGTTAATTAATTACTATAAATTATAACAACCAACGCTTTTAAAAAAAATCAATCAAAACTTAAAAATTAAAATCAATCAAAATTAATTTAAAAATCAATCAAATTTAATTATAAAAAAAAAGAGTCAAATGTAAGAAATATCATGCTAAGTTCATGCATTATGCATAAATGACATTAGCCACACTTTCATCATAACTAAAAATGTAACTAATAACAATTAGTTCAACTTAAACTAATACATTGTCATTGTGAAAGATTAGTTAAACAAAACTAATATGCAAGCCGAAAATAAAAAACTTATTTTCGTAATAATCAATTTTCAATTAGGTCCTTTCGTTAAAATTTAGACTAATGCTTATTTAGTTAATTAATTACTATAAATGATAACAATCAATGCTTTAAAAAAAATCAATCAAACATTACAAATTAAAATCAATCAAAGTTAAATTATAAATCAATCAAATTTAATTTTAAAAATGAGTCAAATGTAAGAAATATCATGCTAAGTTCATGAATTATGCATAAATGACATTAGCGACACTTTCATCATAACTAAAAATGTAACTAATAACAATTAGTTCAACTTAAACTAATACATTGTCATTGTGAAAGATTAGTTCAACAAATCTAATATGCAAGCCGAAAATAAAATACTTATTTTCGTAATCATCAATTTTCAATTAGGTCCTTTGTCTAAAATTTAAACTAATGCTTATGTAGTTAATTAATTACTATAAATTATAACAATCAATGCTTTAAAAAAATATCAATCAAACATTAAAAATTAAAATCAATCAAATTTAATTTAAAAAATGAGTCAAATGTATGAAATATCATGGTAAGTTCATGCATTATGCATAAATGACATTAGCCACACTTTCATCATAACTAAAAATGTAACTAATAACAATTAGTTCAACTTAAACTAATACATTGTCATTGTGAAAGATTAGTTCAACAAAACTAATATGCAAGCTGAAAATAAAATACTTATTTTCGTGATCATCAATTTTCAAATAGGTCCTTTCGTTAAAATTTAAACTAATGCTTATTTAGTTAATTAATTACTATAAATTATAACAATCAATGCTTTAAAAAAATATCAATCAAACATTAAAAATTAAAATCAATCAAATTTAAATTAAAAATCAATCAAATTTAATTTAAAAAATGAGTCAAATGTAAGAAATATCTTGGTAAGTTTATGCATTATGCATAAATGACATTAGTCACACTTTCATCATAACTAAAAATGTAACTAATAACAATTAGTTCAACTTAAACTAATACATTGTCATTGTGAAAGATTAGTTCAACAAAACTAATATGCAAACCGAAAATAAAATACTTATTTTCGTAATCATCAATTTTCAATTAGGTCCTTTCGTTAAAATTTAAACTAATGCTTATTTAGTTAATTAATTACTATAAATTATAACAATCAATGCTTAAAAAAATAAAAAATCAATCAAACATTAAAAATTAAAATCAATCAAATTTAATTTAAAAAATGAGTCCAATTTAAGAAATATCATGCTAAGTTCATGCATTATGCATAAATGACATTAGTCACACTTTCATGATAACTAAAAATGTAACTAATAACAATTAGTTCAACTTAAACTAATACATTGTCATTGTAAAAGATTAGTTCAACAAAACTAATATGCAAGCCAAAAATAAAATACTTATTTTCGTAATCATCAATTTTCAATTAGGTCCTTTCGTTAAAATTTAAACTAATGCTTATGTAGTTAATTAATTACTATAAATTATAACAATCAATGCTTTAAAAAAATATCAATCAAACATTAAAAATTAAAATCAATCAAATTTAAATTAAAAATCAATCAAATTTAATTTAAAAACTGAGTCAAATGTAAGAAATATCTTGGTAAGTTTATGCATTATGCATAAATGACATTAGCCACACTTTCATCATAACTAAAAATGTAACAAATAACAATTAGTTCAACTTAAACTAACACATTGTCAATGTGAAAGATTAGTTCAACAAAACTAATATGCAAAGCGAAAATAAAATACTTATTTTCGTAATCATCAATTTTCAATTAGGTCCTTTCGTTAAAATTTAAACTAATGCTTATTTAGTTAATTAATTACTATAAATTATAACAATCAATGCTTTAAAAAAATATCAATCAAACATTAAAAATTAAAATCAATCAAATTTAATTTAAAAAATGAGTCAAATGTATGAAATACCATGGTAAGTTCATGCATTATGCATAAATGACATTAGCCACACTTTCATCATAACTAAAAATGTAACTAATAACAATTAGTTCAACTTAAACTAATACATTGTCATTGTGAAAGATTAGTTCAACAAAACTAATATGCAAACCGAAAATAAAATACTTATTTTCGTAATCATCAATTTTCAATTAGGTCCTTTGTCTAAAATTTAAACTAATGCTTATGTAGTTAATTAATTACTATAAATTATAACAATCAATGCTTAAAAAAATAAAAAATCAATCAAACATTAAAAATTAAAATCAATCAAATTTAATTTAAAAAATGAGTCAAATGTAAGAAATATCATGCTAAGTTCATGCATTATGCATAAATGACATTAGTCACACTTTCATCATAACTAAAAATGTAACTAATAACAATTAGTTCAACTTAAACTAATACATTGTCATTGTGAAAGATTAGTTAAACAAAACTAATATGCAAGCCGAAAATAAAAAACTTATTTTCGTAATCATCAATTTTCAATTAGGTCCTTTCGTTAAAATTTAAACTAATGCTTATTTAGTTAATTAATTACTATAAATGATAACAATCAATGCTTTAAAAAAAATCAATCAAACATTACAAATTAAAATCAATCAAAGTTAAATTATAAATCAATCAAATTTAATTTTAAAAATGAGTCAAATGTAAGAAATATCATGCTAAGTTCATGAATTATGCATAAATGACATTAGCGACACTTTCATCATAACTAAAAATGTAACTAATAACAATTAGTTCAACTTAAACTAATACATTGTCATTGTGAAAGATTAGTTCAACAAATCTAATATGCAAGCCGAAAATAAAATACTTATTTTCGTAATCATCAATTTTCAATTAGGTCCTTTGTCTAAAATTTAAACTAATGCTTATGTAGTTAATTAATTACTATAAATTATAACAATCAATGCTTTAAAAAAATATCAATCAAACATTAAAAATTAAAATCAATCAAATTTAATTTAAAAAATGAGTCAAATGTATGAAATACCATGGTAAGTTCATGCATTATGCATAAATGACATTAGCCACACTTTCATCATAACTAAAAATGTAACTAATAACAATTAGTTCAACTTAAACTAATACATTGTCATTGTGAAAGATTAGTTCAACAAAACTAATATGCAAACCGAAAATAAAATACTTATTTTCGTAATCATCAATTTTCAATTAGGTCCTTTCGTTAAAATTTAAACTAATGCTTATTTAGTTAATTAATTACTATAAATTATAACAATCAATGCTTAAAAAAATAAAAAATCAATCAAACATTAAAAATTAAAATCAATCAAATTTAATTTAAAAAATGAGTCCAATCTAAGAAATATCATGCTAAGTTCATGCATTATGCATAAATGACATTAGTCACACTTTCATCATAACTAAAAATGTAACTAATAACAATTAGTTCAACTTAAACTAATACATTGTCATTGTGAAAGATTAGTTCAACAAAACTAATATGCAAGCTGAAAATAAAATACTTATTTTCGTGATCATCAATTTTCAAATAGGTCCTTTCGTTAAAATTTAAACTAATGCTTATTTAGTTAATTAATTACTATAAATTATAACAACCAACGCTTTTAAAAAAAATCAATCAAAACTTAAAAATTAAAATCAATCAAAATTAATTTAAAAATCAATCAAATTTAATTATAAAAAAAAAGAGTCAAATGTAAGAAATATCATGCTAAGTTCATGCATTATGCATAAATGACATTAGCCACACTTTCATCATAAGTAAAAATGTAACTAATAACAATTAGTTCAACTTAAACTAATACATTGTCATTGTGAAAGATTAGTTCAACAAAACTAATATGCAAGCCGAAAATAAAATACTTATTTTCGTAATCATCAATTTTCAATTAGGTCCTTTCGTTAAAATTTAAACTAATGCTTATGTAGTTAATTAATTACTATAAATTATAACAATCAATGCTTTAAAAAAATATCAATCAAACATTAAAAATTAAAATCAATCAAATTTAATTTAAAAAATGAGTCAAATCTAAGAAATATCATGCTTAGTTTATGCATTATGCATAAATGACATTAGCCACACTTTCATCATAACTAAAAATGTAACTAATAACAATTAGTTCAACTTAAACTAACACATTGTCAATGTGAAAGATTAGTTCAACAAAACTAATATGCAAACCGAAAATAAAATACTTATTTTCGTAATCATCAATTTTCAATTAGGTCCTTTCGTTAAAATTTAAACTAATGCTTATTTAGTTAATTAATTACTATAAATTATAACAATCAATGCTTAAAAAAATAAAAAATCAACCAAACATTAAAAATTAAAATAAATCAAATTTAATTTAAAAAATGAGTCAAATGTAAGAAATATCATGCTAAGTTCATGCATTATGCATAAATGACATTAGCCACACTTTCATCATAACTAAAAATATAACTAATAACAATTAGTTCAACTTAACCTAATACATTGTCATTGTGAAAGATTAGTTCAACAAAACTAATATGCAAACCGAAAATAAAATTCTTATTTTCGTAATCATTAATTTTCAATTAGGTCCTTTCATTAAAATTTAAACTAATGCTTATTTAGTTAATTAATTACTATAAATTATAACAATCTATGCTTAAAAAAATAAAAGATCAATCAAACATTAAAAATTAAAATCAATGAAATTTAATTTAAAAAATGAGTCAAATGTAAGAAATATCATGCTAAGTTCATGCATTATGCATAAATGACATTAGCCACACTTTCATCATAACTAAAAATGTAACTAATAACAATTAGTTCAACTTAAACTAATACATTGTCATTGTGAAAGATTAGTTCAACAAAACTAATATGCAAGCTGAAAATAAAATACTTATTTTCGTGATCATCAATTTTCAAATAGGTCCTTTCGTTAAAATTTAAACTAATGCTTATTTAGTTAATTAATTACTATAAATGATAAGAATCAATGCTTTAAAAAAAATCAATCAAACATTACAAATTAAAATCAATCAAATTTAAATTATAAATCAATCAAATTTAATTTTAAAAATGAGTCAAATGTAAGAAATATCATGCTAAGTTCATGAATTATGCATAAATGACATTAGCGACACTTTCATCATAACTAAAAATGTAACTAATAACAATTAGTTCAACTTAAACTAATACATTGTCATTGTGAAAGATTAGTTAAACAAAACTAATATGCAAGCCGAAAATAAAAAACTTATTTTCGTAATCATCAATTTTCAATTAGGTCCTTTCGTTAAAATTTAAACTAATGCTTATTTAGTTAATTAATTACTATAAATTATAACAATCAATGCTTAAAAAAATAAAAAATCAATCAAACATTAAAAATTAAAATCAATCAAATTTAATTTAAAAAATGAGTCCAATCTAAGAAATATCATGCTAAGTTCATGCATTATGCATAAATGACATTAGTCACACTTTCATCATAACTAAAAATGTAACTAATAACAATTAGTTCAACTTAAACTAATACATTGTCATTGTGAAAGATTAGTTCAACAAAACTAATATGCAAGCCGAAAATAAAAAACTTATTTTCGTAATCATCAATTTTCAATTAGGTCCTTTCGTTAAAATTTAAACTAATGCTTATTTAGTTAATTAATTACTATAAATGATAACAATCAATGCTTTAAAAAAAATCAATCAAACATTACAAATTAAAATCAATCAAAGTTAAATTATAAATCAATCAAATTTAATTTTAAAAATGAGTCAAATGTAAGAAATATCATGCTAAGTTCATGAATTATGCATAAATGACATTAGCGACACTTTCATCATAACTAAAAATGTAACTAATAACAATTAGTTCAACTTAAACTAATACATTGTCATTGTGAAAGATTAGTTCAACAAATCTAATATGCAAGCCGAAAATAAAATACTTATTTTCGTAATCATCAATTTTCAATTAGGTCCTTTGTCTAAAATTTAAACTAATGCTTATGTAGTTAATTAATTACTATAAATTATAACAATCAATGCTTTAAAAAAATATCAATCAAACATTAAAAATTAAAATCAATCAAATTTAATTTAAAAAATGAGTCAAATGTATGAAATACCATGGTAAGTTCATGCATTATGCATAAATGACATTAGCCACACTTTCATCATAACTAAAAATGTAACTAATAACAATTAGTTCAACTTAAACTAATACATTGTCATTGTGAAAGATTAGTTAAACAAAACTAATATGCAAGCCGAAAATAAAAAACTTATTTTCGTAATCATCAATTTTCAATTAGGTCCTTTCGTTAAAATTTAAACTAACGCTTATTTAGTTAATTAATTACTATAAATGATAACAATCAATGCTTTAAAAAAAATCAATCAAAACTTAAAAATTAAAATCAATCAAAATTAATTTAAAAATCAATCAAATTTAATTATAAAAAAAAAGAGTCAAATGTAAGAAATATCATGCTAAGTTCATGCATTATGCATAAATGACATTAGCCACACTTTCATCATAAGTAAAAATGTAACTAATAACAATTAGTTCAACTTAAACTAATACATTGTCATTGTGAAAGATTAGTTCAACAAAACTAATATGCAAGCCGAAAATAAAATACTTATTTTCGTAATCATCAATTTTCAATTAGGTACTTTCGTTAAAATTTAAACTAATGCTTATGTAGTTAATTAATTACTATAAATTATAACAATCAATGCTTTAAAAAAATATCAATCAAACATTAAAAATTAAAATCAATCAAATTTAATTTAAAAAATGAGTCAAATGTAAGAAATATCATGCTAAGTTCATGCATTATGCATAAATGACATTAGCGACACTTTCATCATAACTAAAAATGTAACTAATAACAATTAGTTCAACTTAAACTAATACATTGTCATTGTGAAAGATTAGTTAAACAAAACTAATATGCAAGCCGAAAATAAAAAACTTATTTTCGTAATCATCAATTTTCAATTAGGTCCTTTCGTTAAAATTTAAACTAACGCTTATTTAGTTAATTAATTACTATAAATGATAACAATCAATGCTTTAAAAAAAATCAATCAAAACTTAAAAATTAAAATCAATCAAAATTAATTTAAAAATCAATCAAATTTAATTATAAAAAAAAAGAGTCAAATGTAAGAAATATCATGCTAAGTTCATGCATTATGCATAAATGACATTAGCCACACTTTCATCATAAGTAAAAATGTAACTAATAACAATTAGTTCAACTTAAACTAATACATTGTCATTGTGAAAGATTAGTTCAACAAAACTAATATGCAAGCCGAAAATAAAATACTTATTTTCGTAATCATCAATTTTCAATTAGGTACTTTCGTTAAAATTTAAACTAATGCTTATGTAGTTAATTAATTACTATAAATTATAACAATCAATGCTTTAAAAAAATATCAATCAAACATTAAAAATTAAAATCAATCAAATTTAATTTAAAAAATGAGTCAAATGTAAGAAATATCATGCTAAGTTCATGCATTATGCATAAATGACATTAGCCACACTTTCATCATAACTAAAAATGTAACTAATAACAATTTGTTCAATTTAAACTAATACATTGTCATTGTGAAAGATTAGTTCAACAAAACTAATATGCAGCCGAAAATAAAATACTTATTTTCGTAATCATCAATTTTCGATTAGGTACTTTCGTTAAAATTTAAACTAATGCTTATTTAGTTAATTAATTACTATAAATTATAACAACCAACGCTTTTAAAAAAAATCAATCAAAACTTAAAAATTAAAATCAATCAAAATTAATTTAAAAATCAATCAAATTTAATTATAAAAAAAAAGAGTCAAATGTAAGAAATATCATGCTAAGTTCATGCATTATGCATAAATGACATTAGCCACACTTTCATCATAACTAAAAATGTAACTAATAACAATTAGTTCAACTTAAACTAATACATTGTCATTGTGAAAGATTAGTTAAACAAAACTAATATGCAAGCCGAAAATAAAAAACTTATTTTCGTAATAATCAATTTTCAATTAGGTCCTTTCGTTAAAATTTAGACTAATGCTTATTTAGTTAATTAATTACTATAAATGATAACAATCAATGCTTTAAAAAAAATCAATCAAACATTACAAATTAAAATCAATCAAAGTTAAATTATAAATCAATCAAATTTAATTTTAAAAATGAGTCAAATGTAAGAAATATCATGCTAAGTTCATGAATTATGCATAAATGACATTAGCGACACTTTCATCATAACTAAAAATGTAACTAATAACAATTAGTTCAACTTAAACTAATACATTGTCATTGTGAAAGATTAGTTCAACAAATCTAATATGCAAGCCGAAAATAAAATACTTATTTTCGTAATCATCAATTTTCAATTAGGTCCTTTGTCTAAAATTTAAACTAATGCTTATGTAGTTAATTAATTACTATAAATTATAACAATCAATGCTTTAAAAAAATATCAATCAAACATTAAAAATTAAAATCAATCAAATTTAATTTAAAAAATGAGTCAAATGTATGAAATATCATGGTAAGTTCATGCATTATGCATAAATGACATTAGCCACACTTTCATCATAACTAAAAATGTAACTAATAACAATTAGTTCAACTTAAACTAATACATTGTCATTGTGAAAGATTAGTTAAACAAAACTAATATGCAAGCCGAAAATAAAAAACTTATTTTCGTAATCATCAATTTTCAATTAGGTCCTTTCGTTAAAATTTAAACTAACGCTTATTTAGTTAATTAATTACTATAAATGATAACAATCAATGCTTTAAAAAAAATCAATCAAAACTTAAAAATTAAAATCAATCAAAATTAATTTAAAAATCAATCAAATTTAATTATAAAAAAAAAGAGTCAAATGTAAGAAATATCATGCTAAGTTCATGCATTATGCATAAATGACATTAGCCACACTTTCATCATAAGTAAAAATGTAACTAATAACAATTAGTTCAACTTAAACTAATACATTGTCATTGTGAAAGATTAGTTCAACAAAACTAATATGCAAGCCGAAAATAAAATACTTATTTTCGTAATCATCAATTTTCAATTAGGTACTTTCGTTAAAATTTAAACTAATGCTTATGTAGTTAATTAATTACTATAAATTATAACAATCAATGCTTTAAAAAAATATCAATCAAACATTAAAAATTAAAATCAATCAAATTTAATTTAAAAAATGAGTCAAATGTAAGAAATATCATGCTAAGTTCATGCATTATGCATAAATGACATTAGCGACACTTTCATCATAACTAAAAATGTAACTAATAACAATTAGTTCAACTTAAACTAATACATTGTCATTGTGAAAGATTAGTTAAACAAAACTAATATGCAAGCCGAAAATAAAAAACTTATTTTCGTAATCATCAATTTTCAATTAGGTCCTTTCGTTAAAATTTAAACTAACGCTTATTTAGTTAATTAATTACTATAAATGATAACAATCAATGCTTTAAAAAAAATCAATCAAAACTTAAAAATTAAAATCAATCAAAATTAATTTAAAAATCAATCAAATTTAATTATAAAAAAAAAGAGTCAAATGTAAGAAATATCATGCTAAGTTCATGCATTATGCATAAATGACATTAGCCACACTTTCATCATAAGTAAAAATGTAACTAATAACAATTAGTTCAACTTAAACTAATACATTGTCATTGTGAAAGATTAGTTCAACAAAACTAATATGCAAGCCGAAAATAAAATACTTATTTTCGTAATCATCAATTTTCAATTAGGTACTTTCGTTAAAATTTAAACTAATGCTTATGTAGTTAATTAATTACTATAAATTATAACAATCAATGCTTTAAAAAAATATCAATCAAACATTAAAAATTAAAATCAATCAAATTTAATTTAAAAAATGAGTCAAATGTAAGAAATATCATGCTAAGTTCATGCATTATGCATAAATGACATTAGCCACACTTTCATCATAACTAAAAATGTAACTAATAACAATTTGTTCAATTTAAACTAATACATTGTCATTGTGAAAGATTAGTTCAACAAAACTAATATGCAGCCGAAAATAAAATACTTATTTTCGTAATCATCAATTTTCGATTAGGTACTTTCGTTAAAATTTAAACTAATGCTTATTTAGTTAATTAATTACTATAAATTATAACAACCAACGCTTTTAAAAAAAATCAATCAAAACTTAAAAATTAAAATCAATCAAAATTAATTTAAAAATCAATCAAATTTAATTATAAAAAAAAAGAGTCAAATGTAAGAAATATCATGCTAAGTTCATGCATTATGCATAAATGACATTAGCCACACTTTCATCATAACTAAAAATGTAACTAATAACAATTAGTTCAACTTAAACTAATACATTGTCATTGTGAAAGATTAGTTAAACAAAACTAATATGCAAGCCGAAAATAAAAAACTTATTTTCGTAATAATCAATTTTCAATTAGGTCCTTTCGTTAAAATTTAGACTAATGCTTATTTAGTTAATTAATTACTATAAATGATAACAATCAATGCTTTAAAAAAAATCAATCAAACATTACAAATTAAAATCAATCAAAGTTAAATTATAAATCAATCAAATTTAATTTTAAAAATGAGTCAAATGTAAGAAATATCATGCTAAGTTCATGAATTATGCATAAATGACATTAGCGACACTTTCATCATAACTAAAAATGTAACTAATAACAATTAGTTCAACTTAAACTAATACATTGTCATTGTGAAAGATTAGTTCAACAAATCTAATATGCAAGCCGAAAATAAAATACTTATTTTCGTAATCATCAATTTTCAATTAGGTCCTTTGTCTAAAATTTAAACTAATGCTTATGTAGTTAATTAATTACTATAAATTATAACAATCAATGCTTTAAAAAAATATCAATCAAACATTAAAAATTAAAATCAATCAAATTTAATTTAAAAAATGAGTCAAATGTATGAAATATCATGGTAAGTTCATGCATTATGCATAAATGACATTAGCCACACTTTCATCATAACTAAAAATGTAACTAATAACAATTAGTTCAACTTAAACTAATACATTGTCATTGTGAAAGATTAGTTCAACAAAACTAATATGCAAACCGAAAATAAAATACTTATTTTCGTAATCATCAATTTTCAATTAGGTCCTTTCGTTAAAATTTAAACTAATGCTTATTTAGTTAATTAATTACTATAAATTATAACAATCAATGCTTAAAAAAATAAAAAATCAATCAAACATTAAAAATTAAAATCAATCAAATTTAATTTAAAAAATGAGTCCAATCTAAGAAATATCATGCTAAGTTCATGCATTATGCATAAATGACATTAGTCACACTTTCATCATAACTAAAAATGTAACTAATAACAATTAGTTCAACTTAAACTAATACATTGTCATTGTGAAAGATTAGTTCAACAAAACTAATATGCAAGCTGAAAATAAAATACTTATTTTCGTGATCATCAATTTTCAAATAGGTCCTTTCGTTAAAATTTAAACTAATGCTTATTTAGTTAATTAATTACTATAAATTATAACAATCAATGCTTAAAAAAATAAAAAATCAATCAAACATTAAAAATTAAAATCAATCAAATTTAATTTAAAAAATGAGTCCAATGTAAGAAATATCATGCTAAGTTCATGCATTATGCATAAATGACATTAGTCACACTTTCATGATAACTAAAAATGTAACTAATAACAATTAGTTCAACTTAAACTAATACATTGTCATTGTAAAAGATTAGTTCAACAAAACTAATATGCAAGCCAAAAATAAAATACTTATTTTCGTAATCATCAATTTTCAATTAGGTCCTTTCGTTAAAATTTAAACTAATGCTTATGTAGTTAATTAATTACTATAAATTATAACAATCAATGCTTTAAAAAAATATCAATCAAACATTAAAAATTAAAATCAATCAAATTTAAATTAAAAATCAATCAAATTTAATTTAAAAAATGAGTCAAATGTAAGAAATATCTTACTAAGTTTATGCATTATGCATAAATGACATTAGCCACACTTTCATCATAACTAAAAATGTAACAAATAACAATTAGTTCAACTTAAACTAACACATTGTCAATGTGAAAGATTAGTTCAACAAAACTAATATGCAAACCGAAAATAAAATACTTATTTTCGTAATCATCAATTTTCAATTAGGTCCTTTCGTTAAAATTTAAACTAATGCTTATTTAGTTAATTAATTACTATAAATTATAACAATCAATGCTTAAAAAAATAAAAAATCAATCAAACATTAAAAATTAAAATCAATCAAATTTAATTTAAAAAATGAGTCAAATATAAGAAATATCATGCTAAGTTCATGCATTATGCATAAATGACATTAGTCACACTTTCATCATAACTAAAAATGTAACTAATAACAATTAGTTCAACTTAAACTAATACATTGTCATTGTGAAAGATTAGTTCAACAAATCTAATATGCAAGCCGAAAATAAAATACTTATTTTCGTAATCATCAATTTTCAATTAGGTCCTTTGTCTAAAATTTAAACTAATGCTTATGTAGTTAATTAATTACTATAAATTATAACAATCAATGATTTAAAAAAATATCATTCAAACATTAAAAATTAAAATCAATCAAATTTAATTTAAAAAATGAGTCAAATGTATGAAATACCATGGTAAGTTCATGCATTATGCATAAATGACATTAGCCACACTTTCATCATAACTAAAAATGTAACTAATAACAATTAGTTCAACTTAAACTAATACATTGTCATTGTGAAAGATTAGTTCAACAAAACTAATATGCAAACCGAAAATAAAATACTTATTTTCGTAATCATCAATTTTCAATTAGGTCCTTTCGTTAAAATTTAAACTAATGCTTATTTAGTTAATTAATTACTATAAATTATAACAATCAATGCTTAAAAAAATAAAAAATCAATCAAACATTAAAAATTAAAATCAATCAAATTTAATTTTAAAAATGAGTCAAATGTAAGAAATATCATGCTAAGTTCATGAATTATGCATAAATGACATTAGCGACACTTTCATCATAACTAAAAATGTAACTAATAACAATTAGTTCAACTTAAACTAATACATTGTCATTGTGAAAGATTAGTTCAACAAATCTAATATGCAAGCCGAAAATAAAATACTTATTTTCGTAATCATCAATTTTCAATTAGGTCCTTTGTCTAAAATTTAAACTAATGCTTATGTAGTTAATTAATTACTATAAATTATAACAATCAATGCTTTAAAAAAATATCAATCAAACATTAAAAATTAAAATCAATCAAATTTAATTTAAAAAATGAGTCAAATGTATGAAATACCATGGTAAGTTCATGCATTATGCATAAATGACATTAGCCACACTTTCATCATAACTAAAAATGTAACTAATAACAATTAGTTCAACTTAAACTAATACATTGTCATTGTGAAAGATTAGTTAAACAAAACTAATATGCAAGCCGAAAATAAAAAACTTATTTTCGTAATCATCAATTTTCAATTAGGTCCTTTCGTTAAAATTTAAACTAACGCTTATTTAGTTAATTAATTACTATAAATGATAACAATCAATGCTTTAAAAAAAATCAATCAAAACTTAAAAATTAAAATCAATCAAAATTAATTTAAAAATCAATCAAATTTAATTATAAAAAAAAAGAGTCAAATGTAAGAAATATCATGCTAAGTTCATGCATTATGCATAAATGACATTAGCCACACTTTCATCATAAGTAAAAATGTAACTAATAACAATTAGTTCAACTTAAACTAATACATTGTCATTGTGAAAGATTAGTTCAACAAAACTAATATGCAAGCCGAAAATAAAATACTTATTTTCGTAATCATCAATTTTCAATTAGGTACTTTCGTTAAAATTTAAACTAATGCTTATGTAGTTAATTAATTACTATAAATTATAACAATCAATGCTTTAAAAAAATATCAATCAAACATTAAAAATTAAAATCAATCAAATTTAATTTAAAAAATGAGTCAAATGTAAGAAATATCATGCTAAGTTCATGCATTATGCATAAATGACATTAGCCACACTTTCATCATAACTAAAAATGTAACTAATAACAATTTGTTCAATTTAAACTAATACATTGTCATTGTGAAAGATTAGTTCAACAAAACTAATATGCAGCCGAAAATAAAATACTTATTTTCGTAATCATCAATTTTCGATTAGGTACTTTCGTTAAAATTTAAACTAATGCTTATTTAGTTAATTAATTACTATAAATTATAACAACCAACGCTTTTAAAAAAAATCAATCAAAACTTAAAAATTAAAATCAATCAAAATTAATTTAAAAATCAATCAAATTTAATTATAAAAAAAAAGAGTCAAATGTAAGAAATATCATGCTAAGTTCATGCATTATGCATAAATGACATTAGCCACACTTTCATCATAACTAAAAATGTAACTAATAACAATTAGTTCAACTTAAACTAATACATTGTCATTGTGAAAGATTAGTTAAACAAAACTAATATGCAAGCCGAAAATAAAAAACTTATTTTCGTAATAATCAATTTTCAATTAGGTCCTTTCGTTAAAATTTAGACTAATGCTTATTTAGTTAATTAATTACTATAAATGATAACAATCAATGCTTTAAAAAAAATCAATCAAACATTACAAATTAAAATCAATCAAAGTTAAATTATAAATCAATCAAATTTAATTTTAAAAATGAGTCAAATGTAAGAAATATCATGCTAAGTTCATGAATTATGCATAAATGACATTAGCGACACTTTCATCATAACTAAAAATGTAACTAATAACAATTAGTTCAACTTAAACTAATACATTGTCATTGTGAAAGATTAGTTCAACAAATCTAATATGCAAGCCGAAAATAAAATACTTATTTTCGTAATCATCAATTTTCAATTAGGTCCTTTGTCTAAAATTTAAACTAATGCTTATGTAGTTAATTAATTACTATAAATTATAACAATCAATGCTTTAAAAAAATATCAATCAAACATTAAAAATTAAAATCAATCAAATTTAATTTAAAAAATGAGTCAAATGTATGAAATATCATGGTAAGTTCATGCATTATGCATAAATGACATTAGCCACACTTTCATCATAACTAAAAATGTAACTAATAACAATTAGTTCAACTTAAACTAATACATTGTCATTGTGAAAGATTAGTTCAACAAAACTAATATGCAAACCGAAAATAAAATACTTATTTTCGTAATCATCAATTTTCAATTAGGTCCTTTCGTTAAAATTTAAACTAATGCTTATTTAGTTAATTAATTACTATAAATTATAACAATCAATGCTTAAAAAAATAAAAAATCAATCAAACATTAAAAATTAAAATCAATCAAATTTAATTTAAAAAATGAGTCCAATCTAAGAAATATCATGCTAAGTTCATGCATTATGCATAAATGACATTAGTCACACTTTCATCATAACTAAAAATGTAACTAATAACAATTAGTTCAACTTAAACTAATACATTGTCATTGTGAAAGATTAGTTCAACAAAACTAATATGCAAGCTGAAAATAAAATACTTATTTTCGTGATCATCAATTTTCAAATAGGTCCTTTCGTTAAAATTTAAACTAATGCTTATTTAGTTAATTAATTACTATAAATTATAACAATCAATGCTTAAAAAAATAAAAAATCAATCAAACATTAAAAATTAAAATCAATCAAATTTAATTTAAAAAATGAGTCCAATGTAAGAAATATCATGCTAAGTTCATGCATTATGCATAAATGACATTAGTCACACTTTCATGATAACTAAAAATGTAACTAATAACAATTAGTTCAACTTAAACTAATACATTGTCATTGTAAAAGATTAGTTCAACAAAACTAATATGCAAGCCAAAAATAAAATACTTATTTTCGTAATCATCAATTTTCAATTAGGTCCTTTCGTTAAAATTTAAACTAATGCTTATGTAGTTAATTAATTACTATAAATTATAACAATCAATGCTTTAAAAAAATATCAATCAAACATTAAAAATTAAAATCAATCAAATTTAAATTAAAAATCAATCAAATTTAATTTAAAAAATGAGTCAAATGTAAGAAATATCTTACTAAGTTTATGCATTATGCATAAATGACATTAGCCACACTTTCATCATAACTAAAAATGTAACAAATAACAATTAGTTCAACTTAAACTAACACATTGTCAATGTGAAAGATTAGTTCAACAAAACTAATATGCAAACCGAAAATAAAATACTTATTTTCGTAATCATCAATTTTCAATTAGGTCCTTTCGTTAAAATTTAAACTAATGCTTATTTAGTTAATTAATTACTATAAATTATAACAATCAATGCTTAAAAAAATAAAAAATCAATCAAACATTAAAAATTAAAATCAATCAAATTTAATTTAAAAAATGAGTCAAATATAAGAAATATCATGCTAAGTTCATGCATTATGCATAAATGACATTAGTCACACTTTCATCATAACTAAAAATGTAACTAATAACAATTAGTTCAACTTAAACTAATACATTGTCATTGTGAAAGATTAGTTCAACAAATCTAATATGCAAGCCGAAAATAAAATACTTATTTTCGTAATCATCAATTTTCAATTAGGTCCTTTGTCTAAAATTTAAACTAATGCTTATGTAGTTAATTAATTACTATAAATTATAACAATCAATGATTTAAAAAAATATCATTCAAACATTAAAAATTAAAATCAATCAAATTTAATTTAAAAAATGAGTCAAATGTATGAAATACCATGGTAAGTTCATGCATTATGCATAAATGACATTAGCCACACTTTCATCATAACTAAAAATGTAACTAATAACAATTAGTTCAACTTAAACTAATACATTGTCATTGTGAAAGATTAGTTCAACAAAACTAATATGCAAACCGAAAATAAAATACTTATTTTCGTAATCATCAATTTTCAATTAGGTCCTTTCGTTAAAATTTAAACTAATGCTTATTTAGTTAATTAATTACTATAAATTATAACAATCAATGCTTAAAAAAATAAAAAATCAATCAAACATTAAAAATTAAAATCAATCAAATTTAATTTTAAAAATGAGTCAAATGTAAGAAATATCATGCTAAGTTCATGAATTATGCATAAATGACATTAGCGACACTTTCATCATAACTAAAAATGTAACTAATAACAATTAGTTCAACTTAAACTAATACATTGTCATTGTGAAAGATTAGTTCAACAAATCTAATATGCAAGCCGAAAATAAAATACTTATTTTCGTAATCATCAATTTTCAATTAGGTCCTTTGTCTAAAATTTAAACTAATGCTTATGTAGTTAATTAATTACTATAAATTATAACAATCAATGCTTTAAAAAAATATCAATCAAACATTAAAAATTAAAATCAATCAAATTTAATTTAAAAAATGAGTCAAATGTATGAAATACCATGGTAAGTTCATGCATTATGCATAAATGACATTAGCCACACTTTCATCATAACTAAAAATGTAACTAATAACAATTAGTTCAACTTAAACTAATACATTGTCATTGTGAAAGATTAGTTAAACAAAACTAATATGCAAGCCGAAAATAAAAAACTTATTTTCGTAATCATCAATTTTCAATTAGGTCCTTTCGTTAAAATTTAAACTAACGCTTATTTAGTTAATTAATTACTATAAATGATAACAATCAATGCTTTAAAAAAAATCAATCAAAACTTAAAAATTAAAATCAATCAAAATTAATTTAAAAATCAATCAAATTTAATTATAAAAAAAAAGAGTCAAATGTAAGAAATATCATGCTAAGTTCATGCATTATGCATAAATGACATTAGCCACACTTTCATCATAAGTAAAAATGTAACTAATAACAATTAGTTCAACTTAAACTAATACATTGTCATTGTGAAAGATTAGTTCAACAAAACTAATATGCAAGCCGAAAATAAAATACTTATTTTCGTAATCATCAATTTTCAATTAGGTACTTTCGTTAAAATTTAAACTAATGCTTATGTAGTTAATTAATTACTATAAATTATAACAATCAATGCTTTAAAAAAATATCAATCAAACATTAAAAATTAAAATCAATCAAATTTAATTTAAAAAATGAGTCAAATGTAAGAAATATCATGCTAAGTTCATGCATTATGCATAAATGACATTAGCGACACTTTCATCATAACTAAAAATGTAACTAATAACAATTAGTTCAACTTAAACTAATACATTGTCATTGTGAAAGATTAGTTAAACAAAACTAATATGCAAGCCGAAAATAAAAAACTTATTTTCGTAATCATCAATTTTCAATTAGGTCCTTTCGTTAAAATTTAAACTAACGCTTATTTAGTTAATTAATTACTATAAATGATAACAATCAATGCTTTAAAAAAAATCAATCAAAACTTAAAAATTAAAATCAATCAAAATTAATTTAAAAATCAATCAAATTTAATTATAAAAAAAAAGAGTCAAATGTAAGAAATATCATGCTAAGTTCATGCATTATGCATAAATGACATTAGCCACACTTTCATCATAAGTAAAAATGTAACTAATAACAATTAGTTCAACTTAAACTAATACATTGTCATTGTGAAAGATTAGTTCAACAAAACTAATATGCAAGCCGAAAATAAAATACTTATTTTCGTAATCATCAATTTTCAATTAGGTACTTTCGTTAAAATTTAAACTAATGCTTATGTAGTTAATTAATTACTATAAATTATAACAATCAATGCTTTAAAAAAATATCAATCAAACATTAAAAATTAAAATCAATCAAATTTAATTTAAAAAATGAGTCAAATGTAAGAAATATCATGCTAAGTTCATGCATTATGCATAAATGACATTAGCCACACTTTCATCATAACTAAAAATGTAACTAATAACAATTTGTTCAATTTAAACTAATACATTGTCATTGTGAAAGATTAGTTCAACAAAACTAATATGCAGCCGAAAATAAAATACTTATTTTCGTAATCATCAATTTTCGATTAGGTACTTTCGTTAAAATTTAAACTAATGCTTATTTAGTTAATTAATTACTATAAATTATAACAACCAACGCTTTTAAAAAAAATCAATCAAAACTTAAAAATTAAAATCAATCAAAATTAATTTAAAAATCAATCAAATTTAATTATAAAAAAAAAGAGTCAAATGTAAGAAATATCATGCTAAGTTCATGCATTATGCATAAATGACATTAGCCACACTTTCATCATAACTAAAAATGTAACTAATAACAATTAGTTCAACTTAAACTAATACATTGTCATTGTGAAAGATTAGTTAAACAAAACTAATATGCAAGCCGAAAATAAAATACTTATTTTCGTAATAATCAATTTTCAATTAGGTCCTTTCGTTAAAATTTAGACTAATGCTTATTTAGTTAATTAATTACTATAAATGATAACAATCAATGCTTTAAAAAAAATCAATCAAACATTACAAATTAAAATCAATCAAAGTTAAATTATAAATCAATCAAATTTAATTTTAAAAATGAGTCAAATGTAAGAAATATCATGCTAAGTTCATGAATTATGCATAAATGACATTAGCGACACTTTCATCATAACTAAAAATGTAACTAATAACAATTAGTTCAACTTAAACTAATACATTGTCATTGTGAAAGATTAGTTCAACAAATCTAATATGCAAGCCGAAAATAAAATACTTATTTTCGTAATCATCAATTTTCAATTAGGTCCTTTGTCTAAAATTTAAACTAATGCTTATGTAGTTAATTAATTACTATAAATTATAACAATCAATGCTTTAAAAAAATATCAATCAAACATTAAAAATTAAAATCAATCAAATTTAATTTAAAAAATGAGTCAAATGTATGAAATATCATGGTAAGTTCATGCATTATGCATAAATGACATTAGCCACACTTTCATCATAACTAAAAATGTAACTAATAACAATTAGTTCAACTTAAACTAATACATTGTCATTGTGAAAGATTAGTTCAACAAAACTAATATGCAAACCGAAAATAAAATACTTATTTTCGTAATCATCAATTTTCAATTAGGTCCTTTCGTTAAAATTTAAACTAATGCTTATTTAGTTAATTAATTACTATAAATTATAACAATCAATGCTTAAAAAAATAAAAAATCAATCAAACATTAAAAATTAAAATCAATCAAATTTAATTTAAAAAATGAGTCCAATCTAAGAAATATCATGCTAAGTTCATGCATTATGCATAAATGACATTAGTCACACTTTCATCATAACTAAAAATGTAACTAATAACAATTAGTTCAACTTAAACTAATACATTGTCATTGTGAAAGATTAGTTCAACAAAACTAATATGCAAGCTGAAAATAAAATACTTATTTTCGTGATCATCAATTTTCAAATAGGTCCTTTCGTTAAAATTTAAACTAATGCTTATTTAGTTAATTAATTACTATAAATTATAACAATCAATGCTTAAAAAAATAAAAAATCAATCAAACATTAAAAATTAAAATCAATCAAATTTAATTTAAAAAATGAGTCCAATGTAAGAAATATCATGCTAAGTTCATGCATTATGCATAAATGACATTAGTCACACTTTCATGATAACTAAAAATGTAACTAATAACAATTAGTTCAACTTAAACTAATACATTGTCATTGTGAAAGATTAGTTCAACAAAACTAATATGCAAGCCAAAAATAAAATACTTATTTTCGTAATCATCAATTTTCAATTAGGTCCTTTCGTTAAAATTTAAACTAATGCTTATGTAGTTAATTAATTACTATAAATTATAACAATCAATGCTTTAAAAAAATATCAATCAAACATTAAAAATTAAAATCAATCAAATTTAAATTAAAAATCAATCAAATTTAATTTAAAAAATGAGTCAAATGTAAGAAATATCTTGCTAAGTTTATGCATTATGCATAAATGACATTAGCCACACTTTCATCATAACTAAAAATGTAACAAATAACAATTAGTTCAACTTAAACTAACACATTGTCAATGTGAAAGATTAGTTCAACAAAACTAATATGCAAAGCGAAAATAAAATACTTATTTTCGTAATCATCAATTTTCAATTAGGTCCTTTCGTTAAAATTTAAACTAATGCTTATTTAGTTAATTAATTACTATAAATTATAACAATCAATGCTTAAAAAAATAAAAAATCAATCAAACATTAAAAATTAAAATCAATCAAATTTAATTTAAAAAATGAGTCAAATATAAGAAATATCATGCTAAGTTCATGCATTATGCATAAATGACATTAGTCACACTTTCATCATAACTAAAAATGTAACTAATAACAATTAGTTCAACTTAAACTAATACATTGTCATTGTGAAAGATTAGTTCAACAAATCTAATATGCAAGCCGAAAATAAAATACTTATTTTCGTAATCATCAATTTTCAATTAGGTCCTTTGTCTAAAATTTAAACTAATGCTTATGTAGTTAATTAATTACTATAAATTATAACAATCAATGATTTAAAAAAATATCATTCAAACATTAAAAATTAAAATCAATCAAATTTAATTTAAAAAATGAGTCAAATGTATGAAATACCATGGTAAGTTCATGCATTATGCATAAATGACATTAGCCACACTTTCATCATAACTAAAAATGTAACTAATAACAATTAGTTCAACTTAAACTAATACATTGTCATTGTGAAAGATTAGTTCAACAAAACTAATATGCAAACCGAAAATAAAATACTTATTTTCGTAATCATCAATTTTCAATTAGGTCCTTTCGTTAAAATTTAAACTAATGCTTATTTAGTTAATTAATTACTATAAATTATAACAATCAATGCTTAAAAAAATAAAAAATCAATCAAACATTAAAAATTAAAATCAATCAAATTTAATTTTAAAAATGAGTCAAATGTAAGAAATATCATGCTAAGTTCATGAATTATGCATAAATGACATTAGCGACACTTTCATCATAACTAAAAATGTAACTAATAACAATTAGTTCAACTTAAACTAATACATTGTCATTGTGAAAGATTAGTTCAACAAATCTAATATGCAAGCCGAAAATAAAATACTTATTTTCGTAATCATCAATTTTCAATTAGGTCCTTTGTCTAAAATTTAAACTAATGCTTATGTAGTTAATTAATTACTATAAATTATAACAATCAATGCTTTAAAAAAATATCAATCAAACATTAAAAATTAAAATCAATCAAATTTAATTTAAAAAATGAGTCAAATGTATGAAATACCATGGTAAGTTCATGCATTATGCATAAATGACATTAGCCACACTTTCATCATAACTAAAAATGTAACTAATAACAATTAGTTCAACTTAAACTAATACATTGTCATTGTGAAAGATTAGTTAAACAAAACTAATATGCAAGCCGAAAATAAAAAACTTATTTTCGTAATCATCAATTTTCAATTAGGTCCTTTCGTTAAAATTTAAACTAACGCTTATTTAGTTAATTAATTACTATAAATGATAACAATCAATGCTTTAAAAAAAATCAATCAAAACTTAAAAATTAAAATCAATCAAAATTAATTTAAAAATCAATCAAATTTAATTATAAAAAAAAAGAGTCAAATGTAAGAAATATCATGCTAAGTTCATGCATTATGCATAAATGACATTAGCCACACTTTCATCATAAGTAAAAATGTAACTAATAACAATTAGTTCAACTTAAACTAATACATTGTCATTGTGAAAGATTAGTTCAACAAAACTAATATGCAAGCCGAAAATAAAATACTTATTTTCGTAATCATCAATTTTCAATTAGGTACTTTCGTTAAAATTTAAACTAATGCTTATGTAGTTAATTAATTACTATAAATTATAACAATCAATGCTTTAAAAAAATATCAATCAAACATTAAAAATTAAAATCAATCAAATTTAATTTAAAAAATGAGTCAAATGTAAGAAATATCATGCTAAGTTCATGCATTATGCATAAATGACATTAGCGACACTTTCATCATAACTAAAAATGTAACTAATAACAATTAGTTCAACTTAAACTAATACATTGTCATTGTGAAAGATTAGTTAAACAAAACTAATATGCAAGCCGAAAATAAAAAACTTATTTTCGTAATCATCAATTTTCAATTAGGTCCTTTCGTTAAAATTTAAACTAACGCTTATTTAGTTAATTAATTACTATAAATGATAACAATCAATGCTTTAAAAAAAATCAATCAAAACTTAAAAATTAAAATCAATCAAAATTAATTTAAAAATCAATCAAATTTAATTATAAAAAAAAAGAGTCAAATGTAAGAAATATCATGCTAAGTTCATGCATTATGCATAAATGACATTAGCCACACTTTCATCATAAGTAAAAATGTAACTAATAACAATTAGTTCAACTTAAACTAATACATTGTCATTGTGAAAGATTAGTTCAACAAAACTAATATGGAAGCCGAAAATAAAATACTTATTTTCGTAATCATCAATTTTCAATTAGGTACTTTCGTTAAAATTTAAACTAATGCTTATGTAGTTAATTAATTACTATAAATTATAACAATCAATGCTTTAAAAAAATATCAATCAAACATTAAAAATTAAAATCAATCAAATTTAATTTAAAAAATGAGTCAAATGTAAGAAATATCATGCTAAGTTCATGCATTATGCATAAATGACATTAGCCACACTTTCATCATAACTAAAAATGTAACTAATAACAATTTGTTCAATTTAAACTAATACATTGTCATTGTGAAAGATTAGTTCAACAAAACTAATATGCAGCCGAAAATAAAATACTTATTTTCGTAATCATCAATTTTCGATTAGGTACTTTCGTTAAAATTTAAACTAATGCTTATTTAGTTAATTAATTACTATAAATTATAACAACCAACGCTTTTAAAAAAAATCAATCAAAACTTAAAAATTAAAATCAATCAAAATTAATTTAAAAATCAATCAAATTTAATTATAAAAAAAAAGAGTCAAATGTAAGAAATATCATGCTAAGTTCATGCATTATGCATAAATGACATTAGCCACACTTTCATCATAACTAAAAATGTAACTAATAACAATTAGTTCAACTTAAACTAATACATTGTCATTGTGAAAGATTAGTTAAACAAAACTAATATGCAAGCCGAAAATAAAAAACTTATTTTCGTAATAATCAATTTTCAATTAGGTCCTTTCGTTAAAATTTAGACTAATGCTTATTTAGTTAATTAATTACTATAAATGATAACAATCAATGCTTTAAAAAAAATCAATCAAACATTACAAATTAAAATCAATCAAAGTTAAATTATAAATCAATCAAATTTAATTTTAAAAATGGGTCAAATGTAAGAAATATCATGCTAAGTTCATGAATTATGCATAAATGACATTAGCGACACTTTCATCATAACTAAAAATGTAACTAATAACAATTAGTTCAACTTAAACTAATACATTGTCATTGTGAAAGATTAGTTCAACAAATCTAATATGCAAGCCGAAAATAAAATACTTATTTTCGTAATCATCAATTTTCAATTAGGTCCTTTGTCTAAAATTTAAACTAATGCTTATGTAGTTAATTAATTACTATAAATTATAACAATCAATGCTTTAAAAAAATATCAATCAAACATTAAAAATTAAAATCAATCAAATTTAATTTAAAAAATGAGTCAAATGTATGAAATATCATGGTAAGTTCATGCATTATGCATAAATGACATTAGCCACACTTTCATCATAACTAAAAATGTAACTAATAACAATTAGTTCAACTTAAACTAATACATTGTCATTGTGAAAGATTAGTTCAACAAAACTAATATGCAAACCGAAAATAAAATACTTATTTTCGTAATCATCAATTTTCAATTAGGTCCTTTCGTTAAAATTTAAACTAATGCTTATTTAGTTAATTAATTACTATAAATTATAACAATCAATGCTTAAAAAAATAAAAAATCAATCAAACATTAAAAATTAAAATCAATCAAATTTAATTTAAAAAATGAGTCCAATCTAAGAAATATCATGCTAAGTTCATGCATTATGCATAAATGACATTAGTCACACTTTCATCATAACTAAAAATGTAACTAATAACAATTAGTTCAACTTAAACTAATACATTGTCATTGTGAAAGATTAGTTCAACAAAACTAATATGCAAGCTGAAAATAAAATACTTATTTTCGTGATCATCAATTTTCAAATAGGTCCTTTCGTTAAAATTTAAACTAATGCTTATTTAGTTAATTAATTACTATAAATTATAACAATCAATGCTTAAAAAAATAAAAAATCAATCAAACATTAAAAATTAAAATCAATCAAATTTAATTTAAAAAATGAGTCCAATGTAAGAAATATCATGCTAAGTTCATGCATTATGCATAAATGACATTAGTCACACTTTCATGATAACTAAAAATGTAACTAATAACAATTAGTTCAACTTAAACTAATACATTGTCATTGTAAAAGATTAGTTCAACAAAACTAATATGCAAGCCAAAAATAAAATACTTATTTTCGTAATCATCAATTTTCAATTAGGTCCTTTCGTTAAAATTTAAACTAATGCTTATGTAGTTAATTAATTACTATAAATTATAACAATCAATGCTTTAAAAAAATATCAATCAAACATTAAAAATTAAAATCAATCAAATTTAAATTAAAAATCAATCAAATTTAATTTAAAAAATGAGTCAAATGTAAGAAATATCTTGCTAAGTTTATGCATTATGCATAAATGACATTAGCCACACTTTCATCATAACTAAAAATGTAACAAATAACAATTAGTTCAACTTAAACTAACACATTGTCAATGTGAAAGATTAGTTCAACAAAACTAATATGCAAAGCGAAAATAAAATACTTATTTTCGTAATCATCAATTTTCAATTAGGTCCTTTCGTTAAAATTTAAACTAATGCTTATTTAGTTAATTAATTACTATAAATTATAACAATCAATGCTTAAAAAAATAAAAAATCAATCAAACATTAAAAATTAAAATCAATCAAATTTAATTTAAAAAATGAGTCAAATATAAGAAATATCATGCTAAGTTCATGCATTATGCATAAATGACATTAGTCACACTTTCATCATAACTAAAAATGTAACTAATAACAATTAGTTCAACTTAAACTAATACATTGTCATTGTGAAAGATTAGTTCAACAAATCTAATATGCAAGCCGAAAATAAAATACTTATTTTCGTAATCATCAATTTTCAATTAGGTCCTTTGTCTAAAATTTAAACTAATGCTTATGTAGTTAATTAATTACTATAAATTATAACAATCAATGATTTAAAAAAATATCATTCAAACATTAAAAATTAAAATCAATCAAATTTAATTTAAAAAATGAGTCAAATGTATGAAATACCATGGTAAGTTCATGCATTATGCATAAATGACATTAGCCACACTTTCATCATAACTAAAAATGTAACTAATAACAATTAGTTCAACTTAAACTAATACATTGTCATTGTGAAAGATTAGTTCAACAAAACTAATATGCAAACCGAAAATAAAATACTTATTTTCGTAATCATCAATTTTCAATTAGGTCCTTTCGTTAAAATTTAAACTAATGCTTATTTAGTTAATTAATTACTATAAATTATAACAATCAATGCTTAAAAAAATAAAAAATCAATCAAACATTAAAAATTAAAATCAATCAAATTTAATTTAAAAAATGAGTCCAATCTAAGAAATATCATGCTAAGTTCATGCATTATGCATAAATGACATTAGTCACACTTTCATCATAACTAAAAATGTAACTAATAACAATTAGTTCAACTTAAACTAATACATTGTCATTGTGAAAGATTAGTTCAACAAAACTAATATGCAAGCTGAAAATAAAATACTTATTTTCGTGATCATCAATTTTCAAATAGGTCCTTTCGTTAAAATTTAAACTAATGCTTATTTAGTTAATTAATTACTATAAATTATAACAACCAACGCTTTTAAAAAAAATCAATCAAAACTTAAAAATTAAAATCAATCAAAATTAATTTAAAAATCAATCAAATTTAATTATAAAAAAAAAGAGTCAAATGTAAGAAATATCATGCTAAGTTCATGCATTATGCATAAATGACATTAGCCACACTTTCATCATAAGTAAAAATGTAACTAATAACAATTAGTTCAACTTAAACTAATACATTGTCACTGTGAAAGATTAGTTCAACAAAACTAATATGCAAGCCGAAAATAAAATACTTATTTTCGTAATCATCAATTTTCAATTAGGTCCTTTCGTTAAAATTTAAACTAATGCTTATGTAGTTAATTAATTACTATAAATTATAACAATCAATGCTTTAAAAAAATATCAATCAAACATTAAAAATTAAAATCAATCAAATTTAATTTAAAAAATGAGTCAAATGTAAGAAATATCATGCTAAGTTTATGCATTATGCATAAATGACATTAGCCACACTTTCATCATAACTAAAAATGTAACTAATAACAATTAGTTCAACTTAAACTAACACATTGTCAATGTGAAAGATTAGTTCAACAAAACTAATATGCAAACCGAAAATAAAATACTTATGTTCGTAATCATCAATTTTCAATTAGGTCCTTTCGTTAAAATTTAAACTAATGCTTATTTAGTTAATTAATTACTATAAATTATAACAATCAATGCTTAAAAAAATAAAAAATCAACCAAACATTAAAAATTAAAATAAATTAAATTTAATTTAAAAAATGAGTCAAATGTAAGAAATATCATGCTAAGTTCATGCATTATGCATAAATGACATTAGCCACACTTTCATCATAACTAAAAATGTAACTAATAACAATTAGTTCAACTTAACCTAATACATTGTCATTGTGAAAGATTAGTTCAACAAAACTAATATGCAAACCGAAAATAAAATTCTTATTTTCGTAATCATTAATTTTCAATTAGGTCCTTTCGTTAAAATTTAAACTAATGCTTATTTAGTTAATTAATTACTATAAATTATAACAATCAATGCTTAAAAAAATAAAAGATCAATCAAACATTAAAAATTAAAATCAATCAAATTTAATTTAAAAAATGAGTCAAATGTAAGAAATATCATGCTAAGTTCATGCATTATGCATAAATGACATTAGTCACACTTTCATCATAACTAAAAATGTAACTAATAACAATTAGTTCAACTTAAACTAATACATTGTCATTGTGAAAGATTAGTTAAACAAAACTAATATGCAAGCCGAAAATAAAAAACTTATTTTCGTAATCATCAATTTTCAATTAGGTCCTTTCGTTAAAATTTAAACTAATGCTTATTTAGTTAATTAATTACTATAAATTATAACAACCAACGCTTTTAAAAAAAATCAATCAAAACTTAGAAATTAAAATCAATCAAAGTTAAATTATAAATCAATCAAATTTAATTTTAAAAATGAGTCAAATGTAAGAAATATCTTGCTAAGTTTATGCATTATGCATAAATGACATTAGCCACACTTTCATCATAACTAAAAATGTAACTAATAACAATTAGTTCAACTTAAACTAACACATTGTCAATGTGAAAGATTAGTTCAACAAAACTAATTTGCAAAGCGAAAATAAAATACTTATTTTCGTAATCATCAATTTTCAATTAGGTCCTTTCGTTAAAATTTAAACTAATGCTTATTTAGTTAATTAATTACTATAAATTATAACAATCAATGCTTAAAAAAATAAAAAATCAATCAAACATTAAAAATTAAAATCAATCAAATTTAATTTAAAAAATGAGTCAAATATAAGAAATATCATGCTAAGTTCATGCATTATGCATAAATGACATTAGTCACACTTTCATCATAACTAAAAATGTAACTAATAACAATTAGTTCAACTTAAACTAATACATTGTCATTGTGAAAGATTAGTTAAACAAAACTAATATGCAAGCCGAAAATAAAAAAAACTTATTTTCGTAATCATCAATTTTCAATTAGGTCCTTTCATTAAAATTTAAACTAATACTTATTTAGTTAATTAATTACTATAAATGATAACAATCAATGCTTTAAAAAAAATTAATCAAACATTACAAATTAAAATCAATCAAATTTAAATTATAAATCAATCAAATTTAATTTAAAAAATGAGTCAAATGTAAGAAATATCATGCTAAGTTCATGAATTATGCATCAATGACATTAGCGACACTTTCATCATAACTAAAAATGTAACTAATAACAATTAGTTCAACTTAAACTAATAAATTGTCATTGTGAAAGATTAGTTCAACAAATCTAATATGCAAGCCGAAAATAAAATACTTATTTTCGTAATCATCAATTTTCAATTAGGTCCATTTTCTAAAATTTAAACTAATGCTTATGTAGTTAATTAATTACTATAAATTATAACAATCAATGCTTTAAAAAAATATCAATCAAACATTAAAAATTAAAATCAATCAAATTTAATTTAAAAAATGAGTCAAATGTAAGAAATATCATGCTAAGTTTATGCATTATGCATAAATGGCATTAGCCACACTTTCATCATAACTAAAAATGTAATTAATAACAATTAGTTCAACTTAAACTAACACATTGTCAATGTGAAAGATTAGTTCAACAAAACTAATATGCAAACCGAAAATAAAATACTTATTTTCGTAATCATCAATTTTCAATTAGGTCCTTTCGTTAAAATTTAAACTAATGCTTATTTAGTTAATTAATTACTATAAATTATAACAATCAATGCTTAAAAAAATAAAAAATCAACCAAACATTAAAAATTAAAATCAATCAAATTTAATTTAAAAAATGAGTCAAATGTAAGAAATATCATGCTAAGTTCATGCATTATGCATAAATGACATTAGCCACACTTTCATCATAACTAAAAATGTAACTAATAACAATTAGTTCAACTTAACCTAATACATTGTCATTGTGAAAGATTAGTTCAACAAAACTAATATGCAAACCGAAAATAAAATTCTTATTTTCGTAATCATTAATTTTCAATTAGGTCCTTTCGTTAAAATTTAAACTAATGCTTATTTAGTTAATTAATTACTATAAATTATAACAATCAATGCTTAAAAAAATAAAAGATCAATCAAACATTAAAAATTAAAATCAATCAAATTTAATTTAAAAAAGAGTCAAATGTAAGAAATATCATGCTAAGTTCATGCATTATGCATAAATGACATTAGCCACACTTTCATCATAACTAAAAATGTAACTAATAACAATTAGTTCAACTTAAACTAATACATTGTCATTGTGAAAGATTAGTTCAACAAAACTAATATGCAGCCGAAAATAAAATACTTATTTTCGTAATCATCAATTTTCGATTAGGTACTTTCGTTAAAATTTAAACTAATGCTTATTTAGTTAATTAATTACTATAAATTATAACAACCAACGCTTTTAAAAAAAATCAATCAAAACTTAAAAATTAAAATCAATCAAAATTAACTTAAAAATCAATCAAATTTAATTATAAAAAAAAAGAGTCAAATGTAAGAAATATCATGCTAAGTTCATGCATTATGCATAAATGACATTAGCCACACTTTCATCATAAGTAAAAATGTAACTAATAACAATTAGTTCAACTTAAACTAATACATTGTCATTGTGAAAGATTAGTTCAACAAAACTAATATGCAAGCCGAAAATAAAATACTTATTTTCGTAATCATCAATTTTCAATTAGGTCCTTTCGTTAAAATTTAAACTAATGCTTATGTAGTTAATTAATTACTATAAATTATAACAATCAATGCTTTAAAAAAATATCAATCAAACATTAAAAATTAAAATCAATCAAATTTAATTTAAAAAATGAGTCAAATGTAAGAAATATCATGCTAAGTTCATGCATTATGCATAAATGACATTAGCCACACTTTCATCATAACTAAAAATGTAACTAATAACAATTTGTTCAACTTAAACTAATACATTGTCATTGTGAAAGATTAGTTCAACAAAACTAATATGCAGCCGAAAATAAAATACTTATTTTCGTAATCATCAATTTTCGATTAGGTACTTTCGTTAAAATTTAAACTAATGCTTATTTAGTTAATTAATTACTATAAATTATAACAACCAACGCTTTTAAAAAAAATCAATCAAAACTTAGAAATTAAAATCAATCAAAGTTAAATTATAAATCAATCAAATTTAGATTTAAAAATGAGTCAAATGTAAGAAATATCTTGCTAAGTTTATGCATTATGCATAAATGACATTAGCCACACTTTCATCATAACTAAAAATGTAACTAATAACAATTAGTTCAACTTAAACTAACACATTGTCAATGTGAAAGATTAGTTCAACAAAACTAATTTGCAAAGCGAAAATAAAATACTTATTTTCGTAATCATCAATTTTCAATTAGGTCCTTTCGTTAAAATTTAAACTAATGCTTATTTAGTTAATTAATTACTATAAATTATAACAATCAATGCTTAAAAAAATAAAAAATCAATCAAACATTAAAAATTAAAATCAATCAAATTTAATTTAAAAAATGAGTCAAATATAAGAAATATCATGCTAAGTTCATGCATTATGCATAAATGACATTAGTCACACTTTCATCATAACTAAAAATGTAACTAATAACAATTAGTTCAACTTAAACTAATACATTGTCATTGTGAAAGATTAGTTAAACAAAACTAATATGCAAGCCGAAAATAAAAAAACTTATTTTCGTAATCATCAATTTTCAATTAGGTCCTTTCATTAAAATTTAAACTAATGCTTATTTAGTTAATTAATTACTATAAATGATAACAATCAATGCTTTAAAAAAAATTAATCAAACATTACAAATTAAAATCAATCAAATTTAAATTATAAATCAATCAAATTTAATTTAAAAAATGAGTCAAATGTAAGAAATATCATGCTAAGTTCATGAATTATGCATCAATGACATTAGCGACACTTTCATCATAACTAAAAATGTAACTAATAACAATTAGTTCAACTTAAACTAATAAATTGTCATTGTGAAAGATTAGTTCAACAAATCTAATATGCAAGCCGAAAATAAAATACTTATTTTCGTAATCATCAATTTTCAATTAGGTCCATTGTCTAAAATTTAAACTAATGCTTATGTAGTTAATTAATTACTATAAATTATAACAATCAATGCTTTAAAAAAATATCAATCAAACATTAAAAATTAAAATCAATCAAATTTAATTTAAAAAATGAGTCAAATGTAAGAAATATCATGCTAAGTTTATGCATTATGCATAAATGACATTAGCCACACTTTCATCATAACTAAAAATGTAACTAATAACAATTAGTTCAACTTAAACTAACACATTGTCAATGTGAAAGATTAGTTCAACAAAACTAATATGCAAACCGAAAATAAAATACTTATTTTCGTAATCATCAATTTTCAATTAGGTCCTTTCGTTAAAATTTAAACTAATGCTTATTTAGTTAATTAATTACTATAAATGATAACAATCAATGCTTTAAACAAAATCAATCAAAACTTAAAAATTAAAATCAATCAAAATTAATTTAAAAATCAATCAAATTTAATTATAAAAAAAGAGAGTCAAATGTAAGAAATATCATGCTAAGTTCATGCATTATGCATAAATGACATTAGCCACACTTTCATCATAAGTAAAAATGTAACTAATAACAATTAGTTCAACTTAAACTAATACATTGTCATTGTGAAAGATTAGTTCAACAAAACTAATATGCAAGCCGAAAATAAAATACTTATTTTCGTAATCATCAATTTTCAATTAGGTCCTTTCGTTAAAATTTAAACTAATGCTTATGTAGTTAATTAATTACTATAAATTATAACAATCAATACTTTAAAAAAATATCAATCAAACATTAAAAATTAAAATCAATCAAATTTAATTTAAAAAATGAGTCAAATGTAAGAAATATCATGCTAAGTTTATGCATTATGCATAAATGACATTAGCCACACTTTCATCATAACTAAAAATGTAACTAATAACAATTAGTTCAACTTAAACTAACACATTGTCAATGTGAAAGATTAGTTCAACAAAACTAATATGCAAACCGAAAATAAAATACTTATTTTCGTAATCATCAATTTTCAATTAGGTCCTTTCGTTAAAATTTAAACTAATGCTTATTTAGTTAATTAATTACTATAAATTATAACAATCAATGCTTAAAAAAATAAAAAATCAACCAAACATTAAAAATTAAAATCAATCAAATTTAATTTAAAAAATGAGTCAAATGTAAGAAATATCATGCTAAGTTCATTCATTATGCATAAATGACATTAGCCACACTTTCATCATAACTAAAAATGTAACTAATAACAATTAGTTCAACTTAACCTAATACATTGTCATTGTGAAAGATTAGTTCAACAAAACTAATATGCAAACCGAAAATAAAATTCTTATTTTCGTAATCATTAATTTTCAATTAGGTCCTTTCGTTAAAATTTAAACTAATGCATATTTAGTTAATTAATTACTATAAATTTTAACAATCAATGCTTAAAAAAATAAAAGATCAATCAAACATTAAAAATTAAAATCAATCAAATTTAATTTAAAAAATGAGTCAAATGTAAGAAATATCATGCTAAGTTCATGCATTATGCATAAATGACATTAGCCACACTTTCATCATAACTAAAAATGTAACTAATAACAATTTGTTCAACTTAAACTAATACATTGTCATTGTGAAAGATTAGTTCAACAAAACTAATATGCAGCCGAAAATAAAATACTTATTTTCGTAATCATCAATTTTCGATTAGGTACTTTCGTTAAAATTTAAACTAATGCTTATTTAGTTAATTAATTACTATAAATTATAACAACCAACGCTTTTAAAAAAAATCAATCAAAACTTAAAAATTAAAATCAATCAAAATTAATTTAAAAATCAATCAAATTTAATTATAGAAAAAAAGAGTCAAATGTAAGAAATATCATGCTAAGTTCATGCATTATGCATAAATGACATTAGCCACACTTTCATCATAACTAAAAATGTAACTAATAACAATTAGTTCAACTTAAACTAACACATTGTCAATGTGAAAGATTAGTTCAACAAAACTAATTTGCAAAGCGAAAATAAAATACTTATTTTCGTAATCATCAATTTTCAATTAGGTCCTTTCGTTAAAATTTAAACTAATGCTTATTTAGTTAATTAATTACTATAAATTATAACAATCAATGCTTAAAAAAATAAAAAATCAATCAAACATTAAAAATTAAAATCAATCAAATTTAATTTAAAAAATGAGTCAAATATAAGAAATATCATGCTAAGTTCATGCATTATGCATAAATGACATTAGTCACACTTTCATCATAACTAAAAATGTAACTAATAACAATTAGTTCAACTTAAACTAATACATTGTCATTGTGAAAGATTAGTTAAACAAAACTAATATGCAAGCCGAAAATAAAAAAAACTTATTTTCGTAATCATCAATTTTCAATTAGGTCCTTTCATTAAAATTTAAACTAATACTTATTTAGTTAATTAATTACTATAAATGATAACAATCAATGCTTTAAAAAAAATTAATCAAACATTACAAATTAAAATCAATCAAATTTAAATTATAAATCAATCAAATTTAATTTAAAAAATGAGTCAAATGTAAGAAATATCATGCTAAGTTCATGAATTATGCATCAATGACATTAGCGACACTTTCATCATAACTAAAAATGTAACTAATAACAATTAGTTCAACTTAAACTAATAAATTGTCATTGTGAAAGATTAGTTCAACAAATCTAATATGCAAGCCGAAAATAAAATACTTCTTTTCGTAATCATCAATTTTCAATTAGGTCCATTGTCTAAAATTTAAACTAATGCTTATGTAGTTAATTAATTACTATAAATTATAACAATCAATGCTTTAAAAAAATATCAATCAAACATTAAAAATTAAAATCAATCAAATTTAATTTAAAAAATGAGTCAAATGTAAGAAATATCATGCTAAGTTTATGCATTATGCATAAATGGCATTAGCCACACTTTCATCATAACTAAAAATGTAATTAATAACAATTAGTTCAACTTAAACTAACACATTGTCAATGTGAAAGATTAGTTCAACAAAACTAATATGCAAACCGAAAATAAAATACTTATTTTCGTAATCATCAATTTTCAATTAGGTCCTTTCGTTAAAATTTAAACTAATGCTTATTTAGTTAATTAATTACTATAAATTATAACAATCAATGCTTAAAAAAATAAAAAATCAACCAAACATTAAAAATTAAAATCAATCAAATTTAATTTAAAAAATGAGTCAAATGTAAGAAATATCATGCTAAGTTCATGCATTATGCATAAATGACATTAGCCACACTTTCATCATAACTAAAAATGTAACTAATAACAATTAGTTCAACTTAACCTAATACATTGTCATTGTGAAAGATTAGTTCAACAAAACTAATATGCAAACCGAAAATAAAATTCTTATTTTCGTAATCATTAATTTTCAATTAGGTCCTTTCGTTAAAATTTAAACTAATGCTTATTTAGTTAATTAATTACTATAAATTATAACAATCAATGCTTAAAAAAATAAAAGATCAATCAAACATTAAAAATTAAAATCAATCAAATTTAATTTAAAAAAGAGTCAAATGTAAGAAATATCATGCTAAGTTCATGCATTATGCATAAATGACATTAGCCACACTTTCATCATAACTAAAAATGTAACTAATAACAATTAGTTCAACTTAAACTAATACATTGTCATTGTGAAAGATTAGTTCAACAAAACTAATATGCAGCCGAAAATAAAATACTTATTTTCGTAATCATCAATTTTCGATTAGGTACTTTCGTTAAAATTTAAACTAATGCTTATTTAGTTAATTAATTACTATAAATTATAACAACCAACGCTTTTAAAAAAAATCAATCAAAACTTAAAAATTAAAATCAATCAAAATTAACTTAAAAATCAATCAAATTTAATTATAAAAAAAAAGAGTCAAATGTAAGAAATATCATGCTAAGTTCATGCATTATGCATAAATGACATTAGCCACACTTTCATCATAAGTAAAAATGTAACTAATAACAATTAGTTCAACTTAAACTAATACATTGTCATTGTGAAAGATTAGTTCAACAAAACTAATATGCAAGCCGAAAATAAAATACTTATTTTCGTAATCATCAATTTTCAATTAGGTCCTTTCGTTAAAATTTAAACTAATGCTTATGTAGTTAATTAATTACTATAAATTATAACAATCAATGCTTTAAAAAAATATCAATCAAACATTAAAAATTAAAATCAATCAAATTTAATTTAAAAAATGAGTCAAATGTAAGAAATATCATGCTAAGTTCATGCATTATGCATAAATGACATTAGCCACACTTTCATCATAACTAAAAATGTAACTAATAACAATTTGTTCAACTTAAACTAATACATTGTCATTGTGAAAGATTAGTTCAACAAAACTAATATGCAGCCGAAAATAAAATACTTATTTTCGTAATCATCAATTTTCGATTAGGTACTTTCGTTAAAATTTAAACTAATGCTTATTTAGTTAATTAATTACTATAAATTATAACAACCAACGCTTTTAAAAAAAATCAATCAAAACTTAGAAATTAAAATCAATCAAAGTTAAATTATAAATCAATCAAATTTAGATTTAAAAATGAGTCAAATGTAAGAAATATCTTGCTAAGTTTATGCATTATGCATAAATGACATTAGCCACACTTTCATCATAACTAAAAATGTAACTAATAACAATTAGTTCAACTTAAACTAACACATTGTCAATGTGAAAGATTAGTTCAACAAAACTAATTTGCAAAGCGAAAATAAAATACTTATTTTCGTAATCATCAATTTTCAATTAGGTCCTTTCGTTAAAATTTAAACTAATGCTTATTTAGTTAATTAATTACTATAAATTATAACAATCAATGCTTAAAAAAATAAAAAATCAATCAAACATTAAAAATTAAAATCAATCAAATTTAATTTAAAAAATGAGTCAAATATAAGAAATATCATGCTAAGTTCATGCATTATGCATAAATGACATTAGTCACACTTTCATCATAACTAAAAATGTAACTAATAACAATTAGTTCAACTTAAACTAATACATTGTCATTGTGAAAGATTAGTTAAACAAAACTAATATGCAAGCCGAAAATAAAAAAACTTATTTTCGTAATCATCAATTTTCAATTAGGTCCTTTCATTAAAATTTAAACTAATGCTTATTTAGTTAATTAATTACTATAAATGATAACAATCAATGCTTTAAAAAAAATTAATCAAACATTACAAATTAAAATCAATCAAATTTAAATTATAAATCAATCAAATTTAATTTAAAAAATGAGTCAAATGTAAGAAATATCATGCTAAGTTCATGAATTATGCATCAATGACATTAGCGACACTTTCATCATAACTAAAAATGTAACTAATAACAATTAGTTCAACTTAAACTAATAAATTGTCATTGTGAAAGATTAGTTCAACAAATCTAATATGCAAGCCGAAAATAAAATACTTATTTTCGTAATCATCAATTTTCAATTAGGTCCATTGTCTAAAATTTAAACTAATGCTTATGTAGTTAATTAATTACTATAAATTATAACAATCAATGCTTTAAAAAAATATCAATCAAACATTAAAAATTAAAATCAATCAAATTTAATTTAAAAAATGAGTCAAATGTAAGAAATATCATGCTAAGTTTATGCATTATGCATAAATGACATTAGCCACACTTTCATCATAACTAAAAATGTAACTAATAACAATTAGTTCAACTTAAACTAACACATTGTCAATGTGAAAGATTAGTTCAACAAAACTAATATGCAAACCGAAAATAAAATACTTATTTTCGTAATCATCAATTTTCAATTAGGTCCTTTCGTTAAAATTTAAACTAATGCTTATTTAGTTAATTAATTACTATAAATGATAACAATCAATGCTTTAAACAAAATCAATCAAAACTTAAAAATTAAAATCAATCAAAATTAATTTAAAAATCAATCAAATTTAATTATAAAAAAAGAGAGTCAAATGTAAGAAATATCATGCTAAGTTCATGCATTATGCATAAATGACATTAGCCACACTTTCATCATAAGTAAAAATGTAACTAATAACAATTAGTTCAACTTAAACTAATACATTGTCATTGTGAAAGATTAGTTCAACAAAACTAATATGCAAGCCGAAAATAAAATACTTATTTTCGTAATCATCAATTTTCAATTAGGTCCTTTCGTTAAAATTTAAACTAATGCTTATGTAGTTAATTAATTACTATAAATTATAACAATCAATACTTTAAAAAAATATCAATCAAACATTAAAAATTAAAATCAATCAAATTTAATTTAAAAAATGAGTCAAATGTAAGAAATATCATGCTAAGTTTATGCATTATGCATAAATGACATTAGCCACACTTTCATCATAACTAAAAATGTAACTAATAACAATTAGTTCAACTTAAACTAACACATTGTCAATGTGAAAGATTAGTTCAACAAAACTAATATGCAAACCGAAAATAAAATACTTATTTTCGTAATCATCAATTTTCAATTAGGTCCTTTCGTTAAAATTTAAACTAATGCTTATTTAGTTAATTAATTACTATAAATTATAACAATCAATGCTTAAAAAAATAAAAAATCAACCAAACATTAAAAATTAAAATCAATCAAATTTAATTTAAAAAATGAGTCAAATGTAAGAAATATCATGCTAAGTTCATTCATTATGCATAAATGACATTAGCCACACTTTCATCATAACTAAAAATGTAACTAATAACAATTAGTTCAACTTAACCTAATACATTGTCATTGTGAAAGATTAGTTCAACAAAACTAATATGCAAACCGAAAATAAAATTCTTATTTTCGTAATCATTAATTTTCAATTAGGTCCTTTCGTTAAAATTTAAACTAATGCATATTTAGTTAATTAATTACTATAAATTATAACAATCAATGCTTAAAAAAATAAAAGATCAATCAAACATTAAAAATTAAAATCAATCAAATTTAATTTAAAAAATGAGTCAAATGTAAGAAATATCATGCTAAGTTCATGCATTATGCATAAATGACATTAGCCACACTTTCATCATAACTAAAAATGTAACTAATAACAATTTGTTCAACTTAAACTAATACATTGTCATTGTGAAAGATTAGTTCAACAAAACTAATATGCAGCCGAAAATAAAATACTTATTTTCGTAATCATCAATTTTCGATTAGGTACTTTCGTTAAAATTTAAACTAATGCTTATTTAGTTAATTAATTACTATAAATTATAACAACCAACGCTTTTAAAAAAAATCAATCAAAACTTAAAAATTAAAATCAATCAAAATTAATTTAAAAATCAATCAAATTTAATTATAGAAAAAAAGAGTCAAATGTAAGAAATATCATGCTAAGTTCATGCATTATGCATAAATGACATTAGCCACACTTTCATCATAACTAAAAATGTAACTAATAACAATTAGTTCAACTTAAACTAACACATTGTCAATGTGAAAGATTAGTTCAACAAAACTAATTTGCAAAGCGAAAATAAAATACTTATTTTCGTAATCATCAATTTTCAATTAGGTCCTTTCGTTAAAATTTAAACTAATGCTTATTTAGTTAATTAATTACTATAAATTATAACAATCAATGCTTAAAAAAATAAAAAATCAACCAAACATTAAAAATTAAAATCAATCAAATTTAATTTAAAAAATGAGTCAAATGTAAGAAATATCATGCTAAGTTCATGCATTATGCATAAATGACATTAGCCACACTTTCATCATAACTAAAAATGTAACTAATAACAATTAGTTCAACTTAACCTAATACATTGTCATTGTGAAAGATTAGTTCAACAAAACTAATATGCAAACCGAAAATAAAATTCTTATTTTCGTAATCATTAATTTTCAATTAGGTCCTTTCGTTAAAATTTAAACTAATGCTTATTTAGTTAATTAATTACTATAAATTATAACAATCAATGCTTAAAAAAATAAAAGATCAATCAAACATTAAAAATTAAAATCAATCAAATTTAATTTAAAAAAGAGTCAAATGTAAGAAATATCATGCTAAGTTCATGCATTATGCATAAATGACATTAGCCACACTTTCATCATAACTAAAAATGTAACTAATAACAATTAGTTCAACTTAAACTAATACATTGTCATTGTGAAAGATTAGTTCAACAAAACTAATATGCAGCCGAAAATAAAATACTTATTTTCGTAATCATCAATTTTCGATTAGGTACTTTCGTTAAAATTTAAACTAATGCTTATTTAGTTAATTAATTACTATAAATTATAACAACCAACGCTTTTAAAAAAAATCAATCAAAACTTAAAAATTAAAATCAATCAAAATTAACTTAAAAATCAATCAAATTTAATTATAAAAAAAAAGAGTCAAATGTAAGAAATATCATGCTAAGTTCATGCATTATGCATAAATGACATTAGCCACACTTTCATCATAAGTAAAAATGTAACTAATAACAATTAGTTCAACTTAAACTAATACATTGTCATTGTGAAAGATTAGTTCAACAAAACTAATATGCAAGCCGAAAATAAAATACTTATTTTCGTAATCATCAATTTTCAATTAGGTCCTTTCGTTAAAATTTAAACTAATGCTTATGTAGTTAATTAATTACTATAAATTATAACAATCAATGCTTTAAAAAAATATCAATCAAACATTAAAAATTAAAATCAATCAAATTTAATTTAAAAAATGAGTCAAATGTAAGAAATATCATGCTAAGTTCATGCATTATGCATAAATGACATTAGCCACACTTTCATCATAACTAAAAATGTAACTAATAACAATTTGTTCAACTTAAACTAATACATTGTCATTGTGAAAGATTAGTTCAACAAAACTAATATGCAGCCGAAAATAAAATACTTATTTTCGTAATCATCAATTTTCGATTAGGTACTTTCGTTAAAATTTAAACTAATGCTTATTTAGTTAATTAATTACTATAAATTATAACAACCAACGCTTTTAAAAAAAATCAATCAAAACTTAGAAATTAAAATCAATCAAAGTTAAATTATAAATCAATCAAATTTAGATTTAAAAATGAGTCAAATGTAAGAAATATCTTGCTAAGTTTATGCATTATGCATAAATGACATTAGCCACACTTTCATCATAACTAAAAATGTAACTAATAACAATTAGTTCAACTTAAACTAACACATTGTCAATGTGAAAGATTAGTTCAACAAAACTAATTTGCAAAGCGAAAATAAAATACTTATTTTCGTAATCACCAATTTTCAATTAGGTCCTTTCGTTAAAATTTAAACTAATGCTTATTTAGTTAATTAATTACTATAAATTATAACAATCAATGCTTAAAAAAATAAAAAATCAATCAAACATTAAAAATTAAAATCAATCAAATTTAATTTAAAAAATGAGTCAAATATAAGAAATATCATGCTAAGTTCATGCATTATGCATAAATGACATTAGTCACACTTTCATCATAACTAAAAATGTAACTAATAACAATTAGTTCAACTTAAACTAATACATTGTCATTGTGAAAGATTAGTTAAACAAAACTAATATGCAAGCCGAAAATAAAAAAACTTATTTTCGTAATCATCAATTTTCAATTAGGTCCTTTCATTAAAATTTAAACTAATGCTTATTTAGTTAATTAATTACTATAAATGATAACAATCAATGCTTTAAAAAAAATTAATCAAACATTACAAATTAAAATCAATCAAATTTAAATTATAAATCAATCAAATTTAATTTAAAAAATGAGTCAAATGTAAGAAATATCATGCTAAGTTCATGAATTATGCATCAATGACATTAGCGACACTTTCATCATAACTAAAAATGTAACTAATAACAATTAGTTCAACTTAAACTAATAAATTGTCATTGTGAAAGATTAGTTCAACAAATCTAATATGCAAGCCGAAAATAAAATACTTATTTTCGTAATCATCAATTTTCAATTAGGTCCATTGTCTAAAATTTAAACTAATGCTTATGTAGTTAATTAATTACTATAAATTATAACAATCAATGCTTTAAAAAAATATCAATCAAACATTAAAAATTAAAATCAATCAAATTTAATTTAAAAAATGAGTCAAATGTAAGAAATATCATGCTAAGTTTATGCATTATGCATAAATGACATTAGCCACACTTTCATCATAACTAAAAATGTAACTAATAACAATTAGTTCAACTTAAACTAACACATTGTCAATGTGAAAGATTAGTTCAACAAAACTAATATGCAAACCGAAAATAAAATACTTATTTTCGTAATCATCAATTTTCAATTAGGTCCTTTCGTTAAAATTTAAACTAATGCTTATTTAGTTAATTAATTACTATAAATGATAACAATCAATGCTTTAAACAAAATCAATCAAAACTTAAAAATTAAAATCAATCAAAATTAATTTAAAAATCAATCAAATTTAATTATAAAAAAAGAGAGTCAAATGTAAGAAATATCATGCTAAGTTCATGCATTATGCATAAATGACATTAGCCACACTTTCATCATAAGTAAAAATGTAACTAATAACAATTAGTTCAACTTAAACTAATACATTGTCATTGTGAAAGATTAGTTCAACAAAACTAATATGCAAGCCGAAAATAAAATACTTATTTTCGTAATCATCAATTTTCAATTAGGTCCTTTCGTTAAAATTTAAACTAATGCTTATGTAGTTAATTAATTACTATAAATTATAACAATCAATACTTTAAAAAAATATCAATCAAACATTAAAAATTAAAATCAATCAAATTTAATTTAAAAAATGAGTCAAATGTAAGAAATATCATGCTAAGTTTATGCATTATGCATAAATGACATTAGCCACACTTTCATCATAACTAAAAATGTAACTAATAACAATTAGTTCAACTTAAACTAACACATTGTCAATGTGAAAGATTAGTTCAACAAAACTAATATGCAAACCGAAAATAAAATACTTATTTTCGTAATCATCAATTTTCAATTAGGTCCTTTCGTTAAAATTTAAACTAATGCTTATTTAGTTAATTAATTACTATAAATTATAACAATCAATGCTTAAAAAAATAAAAAATCAACCAAACATTAAAAATTAAAATCAATCAAATTTAATTTAAAAAATGAGTCAAATGTAAGAAATATCATGCTAAGTTCATTCATTATGCATAAATGACATTAGCCACACTTTCATCATAACTAAAAATGTAACTAATAACAATTAGTTCAACTTAACCTAATACATTGTCATTGTGAAAGATTAGTTCAACAAAACTAATATGCAAACCGAAAATAAAATTCTTATTTTCGTAATCATTAATTTTCAATTAGGTCCTTTCGTTAAAATTTAAACTAATGCATATTTAGTTAATTAATTACTATAAATTATAACAATCAATGCTTAAAAAAATAAAAGATCAATCAAACATTAAAAATTAAAATCAATCAAATTTAATTTAAAAAATGAGTCAAATGTAAGAAATATCATGCTAAGTTCATGCATTATGCATAAATGACATTAGCCACACTTTCATCATAACTAAAAATGTAACTAATAACAATTTGTTCAACTTAAACTAATACATTGTCATTGTGAAAGATTAGTTCAACAAAACTAATATGCAGCCGAAAATAAAATACTTATTTTCGTAATCATCAATTTTCGATTAGGTACTTTCGTTAAAATTTAAACTAATGCTTATTTAGTTAATTAATTACTATAAATTATAACAACCAACGCTTTTAAAAAAAATCAATCAAAACTTAAAAATTAAAATCAATCAAAATTAATTTAAAAATCAATCAAATTTAATTATAGAAAAAAAGAGTCAAATGTAAGAAATATCATGCTAAGTTCATGCATTATGCATAAATGACATTAGCCACACTTTCATCATAACTAAAAATGTAACTAATAACAATTAGTTCAACTTAAACTAACACATTGTCAATGTGAAAGATTAGTTCAACAAAACTAATTTGCAAAGCGAAAATAAAATACTTATTTTCGTAATCATCAATTTTCAATTAGGTCCTTTCGTTAAAATTTAAACTAATGCTTATTTAGTTAATTAATTACTATAAATTATAACAATCAATGCTTAAAAAAATAAAAAATCAATCAAACATTAAAAATTAAAATCAATCAAATTTAATTTAAAAAATGAGTCAAATATAAGAAATATCATGCTAAGTTCATGCATTATGCATAAATGACATTAGTCACACTTTCATCATAACTAAAAATGTAACTAATAACAATTAGTTCAACTTAAACTAATACATTGTCATTGTGAAAGATTAGTTAAACAAAACTAATATGCAAGCCGAAAATAAAAAAAACTTATTTTCGTAATCATCAATTTTCAATTAGGTCCTTTCATTAAAATTTAAACTAATACTTATTTAGTTAATTAATTACTATAAATGATAACAATCAATGCTTTAAAAAAAATTAATCAAACATTACAAATTAAAATCAATCAAATTTAAATTATAAATCAATCAAATTTAATTTAAAAAATGAGTCAAATGTAAGAAATATCATGCTAAGTTCATGAATTATGCATCAATGACATTAGCGACACTTTCATCATAACTAAAAATGTAACTAATAACAATTAGTTCAACTTAAACTAATAAATTGTCATTGTGAAAGATTAGTTCAACAAATCTAATATGCAAGCCGAAAATAAAATACTTCTTTTCGTAATCATCAACTTTCAATTAGGTCCATTGTCTAAAATTTAAACTAATGCTTATGTAGTTAATTAATTACTATAAATTATAACAATCAATGCTTTAAAAAAATATCAATCAAACATTAAAAATTAAAATCAATCAAATTTAATTTAAAAAATGAGTCAAATGTAAGAAATATCATGCTAAGTTTATGCATTATGCATAAATGGCATTAGCCACACTTTCATCATAACTAAAAATGTAATTAATAACAATTAGTTCAACTTAAACTAACACATTGTCAATGTGAAAGATTAGTTCAACAAAACTAATATGCAAACCGAAAATAAAATACTTATTTTCGTAATCATCAATTTTCAATTAGGTCCTTTCGTTAAAATTTAAACTAATGCTTATTTAGTTAATTAATTACTATAAATTATAACAATCAATGCTTAAAAAAATAAAAAATCAACCAAACATTAAAAATTAAAATCAATCAAATTTAATTTAAAAAATGAGTCAAATGTAAGAAATATCATGCTAAGTTCATGCATTATGCATAAATGACATTAGCCACACTTTCATCATAACTAAAAATGTAACTAATAACAATTAGTTCAACTTAACCTAATACATTGTCATTGTGAAAGATTAGTTCAACAAAACTAATATGCAAACCGAAAATAAAATTCTTATTTTCGTAATCATTAATTTTCAATTAGGTCCTTTCGTTAAAATTTAAACTAATGCTTATTTAGTTAATTAATTACTATAAATTATAACAATCAATGCTTAAAAAAATAAAAGATCAATCAAACATTAAAAATTAAAATCAATCAAATTTAATTTAAAAAAGAGTCAAATGTAAGAAATATCATGCTAAGTTCATGCATTATGCATAAATGACATTAGCCACACTTTCATCATAACTAAAAATGTAACTAATAACAATTAGTTCAACTTAAACTAATACATTGTCATTGTGAAAGATTAGTTCAACAAAACTAATATGCAGCCGAAAATAAAATACTTATTTTCGTAATCATCAATTTTCGATTAGGTACTTTCGTTAAAATTTAAACTAATGCTTATTTAGTTAATTAATTACTATAAATTATAACAACCAACGCTTTTAAAAAAAATCAATCAAAACTTAAAAATTAAAATCAATCAAAATTAACTTAAAAATCAATCAAATTTAATTATAAAAAAAAAGAGTCAAATGTAAGAAATATCATGCTAAGTTCATGCATTATGCATAAATGACATTAGCCACACTTTCATCATAAGTAAAAATGTAACTAATAACAATTAGTTCAACTTAAACTAATACATTGTCATTGTGAAAGATTAGTTCAACAAAACTAATATGCAAGCCGAAAATAAAATACTTATTTTCGTAATCATCAATTTTCAATTAGGTCCTTTCGTTAAAATTTAAACTAATGCTTATGTAGTTAATTAATTACTATAAATTATAACAATCAATGCTTTAAAAAAATATCAATCAAACATTAAAAATTAAAATCAATCAAATTTAATTTAAAAAATGAGTCAAATGTAAGAAATATCATGCTAAGTTCATGCATTATGCATAAATGACATTAGCCACACTTTCATCATAACTAAAAATGTAACTAATAACAATTTGTTCAACTTAAACTAATACATTGTCATTGTGAAAGATTAGTTCAACAAAACTAATATGCAGCCGAAAATAAAATACTTATTTTCGTAATCATCAATTTTCGATTAGGTACTTTCGTTAAAATTTAAACTAATGCTTATTTAGTTAATTAATTACTATAAATTATAACAACCAACGCTTTTAAAAAAAATCAATCAAAACTTAGAAATTAAAATCAATCAAAGTTAAATTATAAATCAATCAAATTTAGATTTAAAAATGAGTCAAATGTAAGAAATATCTTGCTAAGTTTATGCATTATGCATAAATGACATTAGCCACACTTTCATCATAACTAAAAATGTAACTAATAACAATTAGTTCAACTTAAACTAACACATTGTCAATGTGAAAGATTAGTTCAACAAAACTAATTTGCAAAGCGAAAATAAAATACTTATTTTCGTAATCATCAATTTTCAATTAGGTCCTTTCGTTAAAATTTAAACTAATGCTTATTTAGTTAATTAATTACTATAAATTATAACAATCAATGCTTAAAAAAATAAAAAATCAATCAAACATTAAAAATTAAAATCAATCAAATTTAATTTAAAAAATGAGTCAAATATAAGAAATATCATGCTAAGTTCATGCATTATGCATAAATGACATTAGTCACACTTTCATCATAACTAAAAATGTAACTAATAACAATTAGTTCAACTTAAACTAATACATTGTCATTGTGAAAGATTAGTTAAACAAAACTAATATGCAAGCCGAAAATAAAAAAACTTATTTTCGTAATCATCAATTTTCAATTAGGTCCTTTCATTAAAATTTAAACTAATGCTTATTTAGTTAATTAATTACTATAAATGATAACAATCAATGCTTTAAAAAAAATTAATCAAACATTACAAATTAAAATCAATCAAATTTAAATTATAAATCAATCAAATTTAATTTAAAAAATGAGTCAAATGTAAGAAATATCATGCTAAGTTCATGAATTATGCATCAATGACATTAGCGACACTTTCATCATAACTAAAAATGTAACTAATAACAATTAGTTCAACTTAAACTAATAAATTGTCATTGTGAAAGATTAGTTCAACAAATCTAATATGCAAGCCGAAAATAAAATACTTATTTTCGTAATCATCAATTTTCAATTAGGTCCATTGTCTAAAATTTAAACTAATGCTTATGTAGTTAATTAATTACTATAAATTATAACAATCAATGCTTTAAAAAAATATCAATCAAACATTAAAAATTAAAATCAATCAAATTTAATTTAAAAAATGAGTCAAATGTAAGAAATATCATGCTAAGTTTATGCATTATGCATAAATGACATTAGCCACACTTTCATCATAACTAAAAATGTAACTAATAACAATTAGTTCAACTTAAACTAACACATTGTCAATGTGAAAGATTAGTTCAACAAAACTAATATGCAAACCGAAAATAAAATACTTATTTTCGTAATCATCAATTTTCAATTAGGTCCTTTCGTTAAAATTTAAACTAATGCTTATTTAGTTAATTAATTACTATAAATGATAACAATCAATGCTTTAAACAAAATCAATCAAAACTTAAAAATTAAAATCAATCAAAATTAATTTAAAAATCAATCAAATTTAATTATAAAAAAAGAGAGTCAAATGTAAGAAATATCATGCTAAGTTCATGCATTATGCATAAATGACATTAGCCACACTTTCATCATAAGTAAAAATGTAACTAATAACAATTAGTTCAACTTAAACTAATACATTGTCATTGTGAAAGATTAGTTCAACAAAACTAATATGCAAGCCGAAAATAAAATACTTATTTTCGTAATCATCAATTTTCAATTAGGTCCTTTCGTTAAAATTTAAACTAATGCTTATGTAGTTAATTAATTACTATAAATTATAACAATCAATACTTTAAAAAAATATCAATCAAACATTAAAAATTAAAATCAATCAAATTTAATTTAAAAAATGAGTCAAATGTAAGAAATATCATGCTAAGTTTATGCATTATGCATAAATGACATTAGCCACACTTTCATCATAACTAAAAATGTAACTAATAACAATTAGTTCAACTTAAACTAACACATTGTCAATGTGAAAGATTAGTTCAACAAAACTAATATGCAAACCGAAAATAAAATACTTATTTTCGTAATCATCAATTTTCAATTAGGTCCTTTCGTTAAAATTTAAACTAATGCTTATTTAGTTAATTAATTACTATAAATTATAACAATCAATGCTTAAAAAAATAAAAAATCAACCAAACATTAAAAATTAAAATCAATCAAATTTAATTTAAAAAATGAGTCAAATGTAAGAAATATCATGCTAAGTTCATTCATTATGCATAAATGACATTAGCCACACTTTCATCATAACTAAAAATGTAACTAATAACAATTAGTTCAACTTAACCTAATACATTGTCATTGTGAAAGATTAGTTCAACAAAACTAATATGCAAACCGAAAATAAAATTCTTATTTTCGTAATCATTAATTTTCAATTAGGTCCTTTCGTTAAAATTTAAACTAATGCATATTTAGTTAATTAATTACTATAAATTATAACAATCAATGCTTAAAAAAATAAAAGATCAATCAAACATTAAAAATTAAAATCAATCAAATTTAATTTAAAAAATGAGTCAAATGTAAGAAATATCATGCTAAGTTCATGCATTATGCATAAATGACATTAGCCACACTTTCATCATAACTAAAAATGTAACTAATAACAATTTGTTCAACTTAAACTAATACATTGTCATTGTGAAAGATTAGTTCAACAAAACTAATATGCAGCCGAAAATAAAATACTTATTTTCGTAATCATCAATTTTCGATTAGGTACTTTCGTTAAAATTTAAACTAATGCTTATTTAGTTAATTAATTACTATAAATTATAACAACCAACGCTTTTAAAAAAAATCAATCAAAACTTAGAAATTAAAATCAATCAAAGTTAAATTATAAATCAATCAAATTTAGATTTAAAAATGAGTCAAATGTAAGAAATATCTTGCTAAGTTTATGCATTATGCATAAATGACATTAGCCACACTTTCATCATAACTAAAAATGTAACTAATAACAATTAGTTCAACTTAAACTAACACATTGTCAATGTGAAAGATTAGTTCAACAAAACTAATTTGCAAAGCGAAAATAAAATACTTATTTTCGTAATCATCAATTTTCAATTAGGTCCTTTCGTTAAAATTTAAACTAATGCTTATTTAGTTAATTAATTACTATAAATTATAACAATCAATGCTTAAAAAAATAAAAAATCAATCAAACATTAAAAATTAAAATCAATCAAATTTAATTTAAAAAATGAGTCAAATATAAGAAATATCATGCTAAGTTCATGCATTATGCATAAATGACATTAGTCACACTTTCATCATAACTAAAAATGTAACTAATAACAATTAGTTCAACTTAAACTAATACATTGTCATTGTGAAAGATTAGTTAAACAAAACTAATATGCAAGCCGAAAATAAAAAAACTTATTTTCGTAATCATCAATTTTCAATTAGGTCCTTTCATTAAAATTTAAACTAATGCTTATTTAGTTAATTAATTACTATAAATGATAACAATCAATGCTTTAAAAAAAATTAATCAAACATTACAAATTAAAATCAATCAAATTTAAATTATAAATCAATCAAATTTAATTTAAAAAATGAGTCAAATGTAAGAAATATCATGCTAAGTTCATGAATTATGCATCAATGACATTAGCGACACTTTCATCATAACTAAAAATGTAACTAATAACAATTAGTTCAACTTAAACTAATAAATTGTCATTGTGAAAGATTAGTTCAACAAATCTAATATGCAAGCCGAAAATAAAATACTTATTTTCGTAATCATCAATTTTCAATTAGGTCCATTGTCTAAAATTTAAACTAATGCTTATGTAGTTAATTAATTACTATAAATTATAACAATCAATGCTTTAAAAAAATATCAATCAAACATTAAAAATTAAAATCAATCAAATTTAATTTAAAAAATGAGTCAAATGTAAGAAATATCATGCTAAGTTTATGCATTATGCATAAATGACATTAGCCACACTTTCATCATAACTAAAAATGTAACTAATAACAATTAGTTCAACTTAAACTAACACATTGTCAATGTGAAAGATTAGTTCAACAAAACTAATATGCAAACCGAAAATAAAATACTTATTTTCGTAATCATCAATTTTCAATTAGGTCCTTTCGTTAAAATTTAAACTAATGCTTATTTAGTTAATTAATTACTATAAATGATAACAATCAATGCTTTAAACAAAATCAATCAAAACTTAAAAATTAAAATCAATCAAAATTAATTTAAAAATCAATCAAATTTAATTATAAAAAAAGAGAGTCAAATGTAAGAAATATCATGCTAAGTTCATGCATTATGCATAAATGACATTAGCCACACTTTCATCATAAGTAAAAATGTAACTAATAACAATTAGTTCAACTTAAACTAATACATTGTCATTGTGAAAGATTAGTTCAACAAAACTAATATGCAAGCCGAAAATAAAATACTTATTTTCGTAATCATCAATTTTCAATTAGGTCCTTTCGTTAAAATTTAAACTAATGCTTATGTAGTTAATTAATTACTATAAATTATAACAATCAATACTTTAAAAAAATATCAATCAAACATTAAAAATTAAAATCAATCAAATTTAATTTAAAAAATGAGTCAAATGTAAGAAATATCATGCTAAGTTTATGCATTATGCATAAATGACATTAGCCACACTTTCATCATAACTAAAAATGTAACTAATAACAATTAGTTCAACTTAAACTAACACATTGTCAATGTGAAAGATTAGTTCAACAAAACTAATATGCAAACCGAAAATAAAATACTTATTTTCGTAATCATCAATTTTCAATTAGGTCCTTTCGTTAAAATTTAAACTAATGCTTATTTAGTTAATTAATTACTATAAATTATAACAATCAATGCTTAAAAAAATAAAAAATCAACCAAACATTAAAAATTAAAATCAATCAAATTTAATTTAAAAAATGAGTCAAATGTAAGAAATATCATGCTAAGTTCATTCATTATGCATAAATGACATTAGCCACACTTTCATCATAACTAAAAATGTAACTAATAACAATTAGTTCAACTTAACCTAATACATTGTCATTGTGAAAGATTAGTTCAACAAAACTAATATGCAAACCGAAAATAAAATTCTTATTTTCGTAATCATTAATTTTCAATTAGGTCCTTTCGTTAAAATTTAAACTAATGCATATTTAGTTAATTAATTACTATAAATTATAACAATCAATGCTTAAAAAAATAAAAGATCAATCAAACATTAAAAATTAAAATCAATCAAATTTAATTTAAAAAATGAGTCAAATGTAAGAAATATCATGCTAAGTTCATGCATTATGCATAAATGACATTAGCCACACTTTCATCATAACTAAAAATGTAACTAATAACAATTTGTTCAACTTAAACTAATACATTGTCATTGTGAAAGATTAGTTCAACAAAACTAATATGCAGCCGAAAATAAAATACTTATTTTCGTAATCATCAATTTTCGATTAGGTACTTTCGTTAAAATTTAAACTAATGCTTATTTAGTTAATTAATTACTATAAATTATAACAACCAACGCTTTTAAAAAAAATCAATCAAAACTTAAAAATTAAAATCAATCAAAATTAATTTAAAAATCAATCAAATTTAATTATAGAAAAAAAGAGTCAAATGTAAGAAATATCATGCTAAGTTCATGCATTATGCATAAATGACATTAGCCACACTTTCATCATAACTAAAAATGTAACTAATAACAATTAGTTCAACTTAAACTAACACATTGTCAATGTGAAAGATTAGTTCAACAAAACTAATTTGCAAAGCGAAAATAAAATACTTATTTAGTTAATTAATTACTATAAATTATAACAACCAACGCTTTTAAAAAAAATCAATCAAAACTTAAAAATTAAAATCAATCAAAATTAATTTAAAAATCAATCAAATTTAATTATAGAAAAAAAGAGTCAAATGTAAGAAATATCATGCTAAGTTCATGCATTATGCATAAATGACATTAGCCACACTTTCATCATAACTAAAAATGTAACTAATAACAATTAGTTCAACTTAAACTAACACATTGTCAATGTGAAAGATTAGTTCAACAAAACTAATTTGCAAAGCGAAAATAAAATACTTATTTTCGTAATCATCAATTTTCAATTAGGTCCTTTCGTTAAAATTTAAACTAATGCTTATTTAGTTAATTAATTACTATAAATTATAACAATCAATGCTTAAAAAAATAAAAAATCAATCAAACATTAAAAATTAAAATCAATCAAATTTAATTTAAAAAATGAGTCAAATATAAGAAATATCATGCTAAGTTCATGCATTATGCATAAATGACATTAGTCACACTTTCATCATAACTAAAAATGTAACTAATAACAATTAGTTCAACTTAAACTAATACATTGTCATTGTGAAAGATTAGTTAAACAAAACTAATATGCAAGCCGAAAATAAAAAAAACTTATTTTCGTAATCATCAATTTTCAATTAGGTCCTTTCATTAAAATTTAAACTAATACTTATTTAGTTAATTAATTACTATAAATGATAACAATCAATGCTTTAAAAAAAATTAATCAAACATTACAAATTAAAATCAATCAAATTTAAATTATAAATCAATCAAATTTAATTTAAAAAATGAGTCAAATGTAAGAAATATCATGCTAAGTTCATGAATTATGCATCAATGACATTAGCGACACTTTCATCATAACTAAAAATGTAACTAATAACAATTAGTTCAACTTAAACTAATAAATTGTCATTGTGAAAGATTAGTTCAACAAATCTAATATGCAAGCCGAAAATAAAATACTTCTTTTCGTAATCATCAATTTTCAATTAGGTCCATTGTCTAAAATTTAAACTAATGCTTATGTAGTTAATTAATTACTATAAATTATAACAATCAATGCTTTAAAAAAATATCAATCAAACATTAAAAATTAAAATCAATCAAATTTAATTTAAAAAATGAGTCAAATGTAAGAAATATCATGCTAAGTTTATGCATTATGCATAAATGGCATTAGCCACACTTTCATCATAACTAAAAATGTAATTAATAACAATTAGTTCAACTTAAACTAACACATTGTCAATGTGAAAGATTAGTTCAACAAAACTAATATGCAAACCGAAAATAAAATACTTATTTTCGTAATCATCAATTTTCAATTAGGTCCTTTCGTTAAAATTTAAACTAATGCTTATTTAGTTAATTAATTACTATAAATTATAACAATCAATGCTTAAAAAAATAAAAAATCAACCAAACATTAAAAATTAAAATCAATCAAATTTAATTTAAAAAATGAGTCAAATGTAAGAAATATCATGCTAAGTTCATGCATTATGCATAAATGACATTAGCCACACTTTCATCATAACTAAAAATGTAACTAATAACAATTAGTTCAACTTAACCTAATACATTGTCATTGTGAAAGATTAGTTCAACAAAACTAATATGCAAACCGAAAATAAAATTCTTATTTTCGTAATCATTAATTTTCAATTAGGTCCTTTCGTTAAAATTTAAACTAATGCTTATTTAGTTAATTAATTACTATAAATTATAACAATCAATGCTTAAAAAAATAAAAGATCAATCAAACATTAAAAATTAAAATCAATCAAATTTAATTTAAAAAAGAGTCAAATGTAAGAAATATCATGCTAAGTTCATGCATTATGCATAAATGACATTAGCCACACTTTCATCATAACTAAAAATGTAACTAATAACAATTAGTTCAACTTAAACTAATACATTGTCATTGTGAAAGATTAGTTCAACAAAACTAATATGCAGCCGAAAATAAAATACTTATTTTCGTAATCATCAATTTTCGATTAGGTACTTTCGTTAAAATTTAAACTAATGCTTATTTAGTTAATTAATTACTATAAATTATAACAACCAACGCTTTTAAAAAAAATCAATCAAAACTTAAAAATTAAAATCAATCAAAATTAACTTAAAAATCAATCAAATTTAATTATAAAAAAAAAGAGTCAAATGTAAGAAATATCATGCTAAGTTCATGCATTATGCATAAATGACATTAGCCACACTTTCATCATAAGTAAAAATGTAACTAATAACAATTAGTTCAACTTAAACTAATACATTGTCATTGTGAAAGATTAGTTCAACAAAACTAATATGCAAGCCGAAAATAAAATACTTATTTTCGTAATCATCAATTTTCAATTAGGTCCTTTCGTTAAAATTTAAACTAATGCTTATGTAGTTAATTAATTACTATAAATTATAACAATCAATGCTTTAAAAAAATATCAATCAAACATTAAAAATTAAAATCAATCAAATTTAATTTAAAAAATGAGTCAAATGTAAGAAATATCATGCTAAGTTCATGCATTATGCATAAATGACATTAGCCACACTTTCATCATAACTAAAAATGTAACTAATAACAATTTGTTCAACTTAAACTAATACATTGTCATTGTGAAAGATTAGTTCAACAAAACTAATATGCAGCCGAAAATAAAATACTTATTTTCGTAATCATCAATTTTCGATTAGGTACTTTCGTTAAAATTTAAACTAATGCTTATTTAGTTAATTAATTACTATAAATTATAACAACCAACGCTTTTAAAAAAAATCAATCAAAACTTAGAAATTAAAATCAATCAAAGTTAAATTATAAATCAATCAAATTTAGATTTAAAAATGAGTCAAATGTAAGAAATATCTTGCTAAGTTTATGCATTATGCATAAATGACATTAGCCACACTTTCATCATAACTAAAAATGTAACTAATAACAATTAGTTCAACTTAAACTAACACATTGTCAATGTGAAAGATTAGTTCAACAAAACTAATTTGCAAAGCGAAAATAAAATACTTATTTTCGTAATCATCAATTTTCAATTAGGTCCTTTCGTTAAAATTTAAACTAATGCTTATTTAGTTAATTAATTACTATAAATTATAACAATCAATGCTTAAAAAAATAAAAAATCAATCAAACATTAAAAATTAAAATCAATCAAATTTAATTTAAAAAATGAGTCAAATATAAGAAATATCATGCTAAGTTCATGCATTATGCATAAATGACATTAGTCACACTTTCATCATAACTAAAAATGTAACTAATAACAATTAGTTCAACTTAAACTAATACATTGTCATTGTGAAAGATTAGTTAAACAAAACTAATATGCAAGCCGAAAATAAAAAAACTTATTTTCGTAATCATCAATTTTCAATTAGGTCCTTTCATTAAAATTTAAACTAATGCTTATTTAGTTAATTAATTACTATAAATGATAACAATCAATGCTTTAAAAAAAATTAATCAAACATTACAAATTAAAATCAATCAAATTTAAATTATAAATCAATCAAATTTAATTTAAAAAATGAGTCAAATGTAAGAAATATCATGCTAAGTTCATGAATTATGCATCAATGACATTAGCGACACTTTCATCATAACTAAAAATGTAACTAATAACAATTAGTTCAACTTAAACTAATAAATTGTCATTGTGAAAGATTAGTTAAACAAATCTAATATGCAAGCCGAAAATAAAAAAAACTTATTTTCGTAATCATCAATTTTCAATTAGGTCCTTTCATTAAAATTTAAACTAATACATATTTAGTTAATTAATTACTATAAATGATAACAATCAATGCTTTAAAAAAAATTAATCAAACATTACAAATTAAAATCAATCAAATTTAAATTATAAATCAATCAAATTTAATTTAAAAAATGAGTCAAATGTAAGAAATATCATGCTAAGTTCATGAATTATGCATCAATGACATTAGCGACACTTTCATCATAACTAAAAATGTAACTAATAACAATTAGTTCAACTTAAACTAATAAATTGTCATTGTGAAAGATTAGTTCAACAAATCTAATATGCAAGCCGAAAATAAAATACTTCTTTTCGTAATCATCAATTTTCAATTAGGTCCATTGTCTAAAATTTAAACTAATGCTTATGTAGTTAATTAATTACTATAAATTATAACAATCAATGCTTTAAAAAAATATCAATCAAACATTAAAAATTAAAATCAATCAAATTTAATTTAAAAAATGAGTCAAATGTAAGAAATATCATGCTAAGTTTATGCATTATGCATAAATGGCATTAGCCACACTTTCATCATAACTAAAAATGTAATTAATAACAATTAGTTCAACTTAAACTAACACATTGTCAATGTGAAAGATTAGTTCAACAAAACTAATATGCAAACCGAAAATAAAATACTTATTTTCGTAATCATCAATTTTCAATTAGGTCCTTTCGTTAAAATTTAAACTAATGCTTATTTAGTTAATTAATTACTATAAATTATAACAATCAATGCTTAAAAAAATAAAAAATCAACCAAACATTAAAAATTAAAATCAATCAAATTTAATTTAAAAAATGAGTCAAATGTAAGAAATATCATGCTAAGTTCATGCATTATGCATAAATGACATTAGCCACACTTTCATCATAACTAAAAATGTAACTAATAACAATTAGTTCAACTTAACCTAATACATTGTCATTGTGAAAGATTAGTTCAACAAAACTAATATGCAAACCGAAAATAAAATTCTTATTTTCGTAATCATTAATTTTCAATTAGGTCCTTTCGTTAAAATTTAAACTAATGCTTATTTAGTTAATTAATTACTATAAATTATAACAATCAATGCTTAAAAAAATAAAAGATCAATCAAACATTAAAAATTAAAATCAATCAAATTTAATTTAAAAAAGAGTCAAATGTAAGAAATATCATGCTAAGTTCATGCATTATGCATAAATGACATTAGCCACACTTTCATCATAACTAAAAATGTAACTAATAACAATTAGTTCAACTTAAACTAATACATTGTCATTGTGAAAGATTAGTTCAACAAAACTAATATGCAGCCGAAAATAAAATACTTATTTTCGTAATCATCAATTTTCGATTAGGTACTTTCGTTAAAATTTAAACTAATGCTTATTTACTTAATTAATTACTATAAATTATAACAACCAACGCTTTTAAAAAAAATCAATCAAAACTTAAAAATTAAAATCAATCAAAATTAACTTAAAAATCAATCAAATTTAATTATAAAAAAAAAGAGTCAAATGTAAGAAATATCATGCTAAGTTCATGCATTATGCATAAATGACATTAGCCACACTTTCATCATAAGTAAAAATGTAACTAATAACAATTAGTTCAACTTAAACTAATACATTGTCATTGTGAAAGATTAGTTCAACAAAACTAATATGCAAGCCGAAAATAAAATACTTATTTTCGTAATCATCAATTTTCAATTAGGTCCTTTCGTTAAAATTTAAACTAATGCTTATGTAGTTAATTAATTACTATAAATTATAACAATCAATGCTTTAAAAAAATATCAATCAAACATTAAAAATTAAAATCAATCAAATTTAATTTAAAAAATGAGTCAAATGTAAGAAATATCATGCTAAGTTCATGCATTATGCATAAATGACATTAGCCACACTTTCATCATAACTAAAAATGTAACTAATAACAATTTGTTCAACTTAAACTAATACATTGTCATTGTGAAAGATTAGTTCAACAAAACTAATATGCAGCCGAAAATAAAATACTTATTTTCGTAATCATCAATTTTCGATTAGGTACTTTCGTTAAAATTTAAACTAATGCTTATTTAGTTAATTAATTACTATAAATTATAACAACCAACGCTTTTAAAAAAAATCAATCAAAACTTAGAAATTAAAATCAATCAAAGTTAAATTATAAATCAATCAAATTTAGATTTAAAAATGAGTCAAATGTAAGAAATATCTTGCTAAGTTTATGCATTATGCATAAATGACATTAGCCACACTTTCATCATAACTAAAAATGTAACTAATAACAATTAGTTCAACTTAAACTAACACATTGTCAATGTGAAAGATTAGTTCAACAAAACTAATTTGCAAAGCGAAAATAAAATACTTATTTTCGTAATCATCAATTTTCAATTAGGTCCTTTCGTTAAAATTTAAACTAATGCTTATTTAGTTAATTAATTACTATAAATTATAACAATCAATGCTTAAAAAAATAAAAAATCAATCAAACATTAAAAATTAAAATCAATCAAATTTAATTTAAAAAATGAGTCAAATATAAGAAATATCATGTTAAGTTCATGCATTATGCATAAATGACATTAGTCACACTTTCATCATAACTAAAAATGTAACTAATAACAATTAGTTCAACTTAAACTAATACATTGTCATTGTGAAAGATTAGTTCAACAAAACTAATATGCAAGCCGAAAATAAAAAAAACTTATTTTCGTAATCATCAATTTTCAATTAGGTCCTTTCATTAAAATTTAAACTAATGCTTATTTAGTTAATTAATTACTATAAATGATAACAATCAATGCTTTAAAAAAAATTAATCAAACATTACAAATTAAAATCAATCAAATTTAAATTATAAATCAATCAAATTTAATTTAAAAAATGAGTCAAATGTAAGAAATATCATGCTAAGTTCATGAATTATGCATCAATGACATTAGCGACACTTTCATCATAACTAAAAATGTAACTAATAACAATTAGTTCAACTTAAACTAATAAATTGTCATTGTGAAAGATTAGTTCAACAAATCTAATATGCAAGCCGAAAATAAAATACTTCTTTTCGTAATCATCAATTTTCAATTAGGTCCATTGTCTAAAATTTAAACTAATGCTTATGTAGTTAATTAATTACTATAAATTATAACAATCAATGCTTTAAAAAAATATCAATCAAACATTAAAAATTAAAATCAATCAAATTTAATTTAAAAAATGAGTCAAATGTAAGAAATATCATGCTAAGTTTATGCATTATGCATAAATGGCATTAGCCACACTTTCATCATAACTAAAAATGTAATTAATAACAATTAGTTCAACTTAAACTAACACATTGTCAATGTGAAAGATTAGTTCAACAAAACTAATATGCAAACCGAAAATAAAATACTTATTTTCGTAATCATCAATTTTCAATTAGGTCCTTTCGTTAAAATTTAAACTAATGCTTATTTAGTTAATTAATTACTATAAATTATAACAATCAATGCTTAAAAAAATAAAAAATCAACCAAACATTAAAAATTAAAATCAATCAAATTTAATTTAAAAAATGAGTCAAATGTAAGAAATATCATGCTAAGTTCATGCATTATGCATAAATGACATTAGCCACACTTTCATCATAACTAAAAATGTAACTAATAACAATTAGTTCAACTTAACCTAATACATTGTCATTGTGAAAGATTAGTTCAACAAAACTAATATGCAAACCGAAAATAAAATTCTTATTTTCGTAATCATTAATTTTCAATTAGGTCCTTTCGTTAAAATTTAAACTAATGCTTATTTAGTTAATTAATTACTATAAATTATAACAATCAATGCTTAAAAAAATAAAAGATCAATCAAACATTAAAAATTAAAATCAATCAAATTTAATTTAAAAAAGAGTCAAATGTAAGAAATATCATGCTAAGTTCATGCATTATGCATAAATGACATTAGCCACACTTTCATCATAACTAAAAATGTAACTAATAACAATTAGTTCAACTTAAACTAATACATTGTCATTGTGAAAGATTAGTTCAACAAAACTAATATGCAGCCGAAAATAAAATACTTATTTTCGTAATCATCAATTTTCGATTAGGTACTTTCGTTAAAATTTAAACTAATGCTTATTTACTTAATTAATTACTATAAATTATAACAACCAACGCTTTTAAAAAAAATCAATCAAAACTTAAAAATTAAAATCAATCAAAATTAACTTAAAAATCAATCAAATTTAATTATAAAAAAAAAGAGTCAAATGTAAGAAATATCATGCTAAGTTCATGCATTATGCATAAATGACATTAGCCACACTTTCATCATAAGTAAAAATGTAACTAATAACAATTAGTTCAACTTAAACTAATACATTGTCATTGTGAAAGATTAGTTCAACAAAACTAATATGCAAGCCGAAAATAAAATACTTATTTTCGTAATCATCAATTTTCAATTAGGTCCTTTCGTTAAAATTTAAACTAATGCTTATGTAGTTAATTAATTACTATAAATTATAACAATCAATGCTTTAAAAAAATATCAATCAAACATTAAAAATTAAAATCAATCAAATTTAATTTAAAAAATGAGTCAAATGTAAGAAATATCATGCTAAGTTCATGCATTATGCATAAATGACATTAGCCACACTTTCATCATAACTAAAAATGTAACTAATAACAATTTGTTCAACTTAAACTAATACATTGTCATTGTGAAAGATTAGTTCAACAAAACTAATATGCAGCCGAAAATAAAATACTTATTTTCGTAATCATCAATTTTCGATTAGGTACTTTCGTTAAAATTTAAACTAATGCTTATTTAGTTAATTAATTACTATAAATTATAACAACCAACGCTTTTAAAAAAAATCAATCAAAACTTAGAAATTAAAATCAATCAAAGTTAAATTATAAATCAATCAAATTTAGATTTAAAAATGAGTCAAATGTAAGAAATATCTTGCTAAGTTTATGCATTATGCATAAATGACATTAGCCACACTTTCATCATAACTAAAAATGTAACTAATAACAATTAGTTCAACTTAAACTAACACATTGTCAATGTGAAAGATTAGTTCAACAAAACTAATTTGCAAAGCGAAAATAAAATACTTATTTTCGTAATCATCAATTTTCAATTAGGTCCTTTCGTTAAAATTTAAACTAATGCTTATTTAGTTAATTAATTACTATAAATTATAACAATCAATGCTTAAAAAAATAAAAAATCAATCAAACATTAAAAATTAAAATCAATCAAATTTAATTTAAAAAATGAGTCAAATATAAGAAATATCATGTTAAGTTCATGCATTATGCATAAATGACATTAGTCACACTTTCATCATAACTAAAAATGTAACTAATAACAATTAGTTCAACTTAAACTAATACATTGTCATTGTGAAAGATTAGTTAAACAAAACTAATATGCAAGCCGAAAATAAAAAAAACTTATTTTCGTAATCATCAATTTTCAATTAGGTCCTTTCATTAAAATTTAAACTAATGCTTATTTAGTTAATTAATTACTATAAATGATAACAATCAATGCTTTAAAAAAAATTAATCAAACATTACAAATTAAAATCAATCAAATTTAAATTATAAATCAATCAAATTTAATTTAAAAAATGAGTCAAATGTAAGAAATATCATGCTAAGTTCATGAATTATGCATCAATGACATTAGCGACACTTTCATCATAACTAAAAATGTAACTAATAACAATTAGTTCAACTTAAACTAATAAATTGTCATTGTGAAAGATTAGTTCAACAAATCTAATATGCAAGCCGAAAATAAAATACTTATTTTCGTAATCATCAATTTTCAATTAGGTCCATTGTCTAAAATTTAAACTAATGCTTATGTAGTTAATTAATTACTATAAATTATAACAATCAATGCTTTAAAAAAATATCAATCAAACATTAAAAATTAAAATCAATCAAATTTAATTTAAAAAATGAGTCAAATGTAAGAAATATCATGCTAAGTTTATGCATTATGCATAAATGACATTAGCCACACTTTCATCATAACTAAAAATGTAACTAATAACAATTAGTTCAACTTAAACTAACACATTGTCAATGTGAAAGATTAGTTCAACAAAACTAATATGCAAACCGAAAATAAAATACTTATTTTCGTAATCATCAATTTTCAATTAGGTCCTTTCGTTAAAATTTAAACTAATGCTTATTTAGTTAATTAATTACTATAAATGATAACAATCAATGCTTTAAACAAAATCAATCAAAACTTAAAAATTAAAATCAATCAAAATTAATTTAAAAATCAATCAAATTTAATTATAAAAAAAGAGAGTCAAATGTAAGAAATATCATGCTAAGTTCATGCATTATGCATAAATGACATTAGCCACACTTTCATCATAAGTAAAAATGTAACTAATAACAATTAGTTCAACTTAAACTAATACATTGTCATTGTGAAAGATTAGTTCAACAAAACTAATATGCAAGCCGAAAATAAAATACTTATTTTCGTAATCATCAATTTTCAATTAGGTCCTTTCGTTAAAATTTAAACTAATGCTTATGTAGTTAATTAATTACTATAAATTATAACAATCAATACTTTAAAAAAATATCAATCAAACATTAAAAATTAAAATCAATCAAATTTAATTTAAAAAATGAGTCAAATGTAAGAAATATCATGCTAAGTTTATGCATTATGCATAAATGACATTAGCCACACTTTCATCATAACTAAAAATGTAACTAATAACAATTAGTTCAACTTAAACTAACACATTGTCAATGTGAAAGATTAGTTCAACAAAACTAATATGCAAACCGAAAATAAAATACTTATTTTCGTAATCATCAATTTTCAATTAGGTCCTTTCGTTAAAATTTAAACTAATGCTTATTTAGTTAATTAATTACTATAAATTATAACAATCAATGCTTAAAAAAATAAAAAATCAACCAAACATTAAAAATTAAAATCAATCAAATTTAATTTAAAAAATGAGTCAAATGTAAGAAATATCATGCTAAGTTCATTCATTATGCATAAATGACATTAGCCACACTTTCATCATAACTAAAAATGTAACTAATAACAATTAGTTCAACTTAACCTAATACATTGTCATTGTGAAAGATTAGTTCAACAAAACTAATATGCAAACCGAAAATAAAATTCTTATTTTCGTAATCATTAATTTTCAATTAGGTCCTTTCGTTAAAATTTAAACTAATGCATATTTAGTTAATTAATTACTATAAATTATAACAATCAATGCTTAAAAAAATAAAAGATCAATCAAACATTAAAAATTAAAATCAATCAAATTTAATTTAAAAAATGAGTCAAATGTAAGAAATATCATGCTAAGTTCATGCATTATGCATAAATGACATTAGCCACACTTTCATCATAACTAAAAATGTAACTAATAACAATTTGTTCAACTTAAACTAATACATTGTCATTGTGAAAGATTAGTTCAACAAAACTAATATGCAGCCGAAAATAAAATACTTATTTTCGTAATCATCAATTTTCGATTAGGTACTTTCGTTAAAATTTAAACTAATGCTTATTTAGTTAATTAATTACTATAAATTATAACAACCAACGCTTTTAAAAAAAATCAATCAAAACTTAAAAATTAAAATCAATCAAAATTAATTTAAAAATCAATCAAATTTAATTATAGAAAAAAAGAGTCAAATGTAAGAAATATCATGCTAAGTTCATGCATTATGCATAAATGACATTAGCCACACTTTCATCATAACTAAAAATGTAACTAATAACAATTAGTTCAACTTAAACTAACACATTGTCAATGTGAAAGATTAGTTCAACAAAACTAATTTGCAAAGCGAAAATAAAATACTTATTTTCGTAATCATCAATTTTCAATTAGGTCCTTTCGTTAAAATTTAAACTAATGCTTATTTAGTTAATTAATTACTATAAATTATAACAATCAATGCTTAAAAAAATAAAAAATCAATCAAACATTAAAAATTAAAATCAATCAAATTTAATTTAAAAAATGAGTCAAATATAAGAAATATCATGCTAAGTTCATGCATTATGCATAAATGACATTAGTCACACTTTCATCATAACTAAAAATGTAACTAATAACAATTAGTTCAACTTAAACTAATACATTGTCATTGTGAAAGATTAGTTAAACAAAACTAATATGCAAGCCGAAAATAAAAAAAACTTATTTTCGTAATCATCAATTTTCAATTAGGTCCTTTCATTAAAATTTAAACTAATACTTATTTAGTTAATTAATTACTATAAATGATAACAATCAATGCTTTAAAAAAAATTAATCAAACATTACAAATTAAAATCAATCAAATTTAAATTATAAATCAATCAAATTTAATTTAAAAAATGAGTCAAATGTAAGAAATATCATGCTAAGTTCATGAATTATGCATCAATGACATTAGCGACACTTTCATCATAACTAAAAATGTAACTAATAACAATTAGTTCAACTTAAACTAATAAATTGTCATTGTGAAAGATTAGTTCAACAAATCTAATATGCAAGCCGAAAATAAAATACTTCTTTTCGTAATCATCAATTTTCAATTAGGTCCATTGTCTAAAATTTAAACTAATGCTTATGTAGTTAATTAATTACTATAAATTATAACAATCAATGCTTTAAAAAAATATCAATCAAACATTAAAAATTAAAATCAATCAAATTTAATTTAAAAAATGAGTCAAATGTAAGAAATATCATGCTAAGTTTATGCATTATGCATAAATGGCATTAGCCACACTTTCATCATAACTAAAAATGTAATTAATAACAATTAGTTCAACTTAAACTAACACATTGTCAATGTGAAAGATTAGTTCAACAAAACTAATATGCAAACCGAAAATAAAATACTTATTTTCGTAATCATCAATTTTCAATTAGGTCCTTTCGTTAAAATTTAAACTAATGCTTATTTAGTTAATTAATTACTATAAATTATAACAATCAATGCTTAAAAAAATAAAAAATCAACCAAACATTAAAAATTAAAATCAATCAAATTTAATTTAAAAAATGAGTCAAATGTAAGAAATATCATGCTAAGTTCATGCATTATGCATAAATGACATTAGCCACACTTTCATCATAACTAAAAATGTAACTAATAACAATTAGTTCAACTTAACCTAATACATTGTCATTGTGAAAGATTAGTTCAACAAAACTAATATGCAAACCGAAAATAAAATTCTTATTTTCGTAATCATTAATTTTCAATTAGGTCCTTTCGTTAAAATTTAAACTAATGCTTATTTAGTTAATTAATTACTATAAATTATAACAATCAATGCTTAAAAAAATAAAAGATCAATCAAACATTAAAAATTAAAATCAATCAAATTTAATTTAAAAAAGAGTCAAATGTAAGAAATATCATGCTAAGTTCATGCATTATGCATAAATGACATTAGCCACACTTTCATCATAACTAAAAATGTAACTAATAACAATTAGTTCAACTTAAACTAATACATTGTCATTGTGAAAGATTAGTTCAACAAAACTAATATGCAGCCGAAAATAAAATACTTATTTTCGTAATCATCAATTTTCGATTAGGTACTTTCGTTAAAATTTAAACTAATGCTTATTTAGTTAATTAATTACTATAAATTATAACAACCAACGCTTTTAAAAAAAATCAATCAAAACTTAAAAATTAAAATCAATCAAAATTAACTTAAAAATCAATCAAATTTAATTATAAAAAAAAAGAGTCAAATGTAAGAAATATCATGCTAAGTTCATGCATTATGCATAAATGACATTAGCCACACTTTCATCATAAGTAAAAATGTAACTAATAACAATTAGTTCAACTTAAACTAATACATTGTCATTGTGAAAGATTAGTTCAACAAAACTAATATGCAAGCCGAAAATAAAATACTTATTTTCGTAATCATCAATTTTCAATTAGGTCCTTTCGTTAAAATTTAAACTAATGCTTATGTAGTTAATTAATTACTATAAATTATAACAATCAATGCTTTAAAAAAATATCAATCAAACATTAAAAATTAAAATCAATCAAATTTAATTTAAAAAATGAGTCAAATGTAAGAAATATCATGCTAAGTTCATGCATTATGCATAAATGACATTAGCCACACTTTCATCATAACTAAAAATGTAACTAATAACAATTTGTTCAACTTAAACTAATACATTGTCATTGTGAAAGATTAGTTCAACAAAACTAATATGCAGCCGAAAATAAAATACTTATTTTCGTAATCATCAATTTTCGATTAGGTACTTTCGTTAAAATTTAAACTAATGCTTATTTAGTTAATTAATTACTATAAATTATAACAACCAACGCTTTTAAAAAAAATCAATCAAAACTTAGAAATTAAAATCAATCAAAGTTAAATTATAAATCAATCAAATTTAGATTTAAAAATGAGTCAAATGTAAGAAATATCTTGCTAAGTTTATGCATTATGCATAAATGACATTAGCCACACTTTCATCATAACTAAAAATGTAACTAATAACAATTAGTTCAACTTAAACTAACACATTGTCAATGTGAAAGATTAGTTCAACAAAACTAATTTGCAAAGCGAAAATAAAATACTTATTTTCGTAATCATCAATTTTCAATTAGGTCCTTTCGTTAAAATTTAAACTAATGCTTATTTAGTTAATTAATTACTATAAATTATAACAATCAATGCTTAAAAAAATAAAAAATCAATCAAACATTAAAAATTAAAATCAATCAAATTTAATTTAAAAAATGAGTCAAATATAAGAAATATCATGCTAACTTCATGCATTATGCATAAATGACATTAGCCACACTTTCATCATAAGTAAAAATGTAACTAATAACAATTAGTTCAACTTAAACTAATACATTGTCATTGTGAAAGATTAGTTCAACAAAACTAATATGCAAGCCGAAAATAAAATACTTATTTTCGTAATCATCAATTTTCAATTAGGTCCTTTCGTTAAAATTTAAACTAATGCTTATGTAGTTAATTAATTACTATAAATTATAACAATCAATACTTTAAAAAAATATCAATCAAACATTAAAAATTAAAATCAATCAAATTTAATTTAAAAAATGAGTCAAATGTAAGAAATATCATGCTAAGTTCATGAATTATGCATCAATGACATTAGCGACACTTTCATCATAACTAAAAATGTAACTAATAACAATTAGTTCAACTTAAACTAATAAATTGTCATTGTGAAAGATTAGTTAAACAAATCTAATATGCAAGCCGAAAATAAAAAAAACTTATTTTCGTAATCATCAATTTTCAATTAGGTCCTTTCATTAAAATTTAAACTAATACATATTTAGTTAATTAATTACTATAAATGATAACAATCAATGCTTTAAAAAAAATTAATCAAACATTACAAATTAAAATCAATCAAATTTAAATTATAAATCAATCAAATTTAATTTAAAAAATGAGTCAAATGTAAGAAATATCATGCTAAGTTCATGAATTATGCATCAATGACATTAGCGACACTTTCATCATAACTAAAAATGTAACTAATAACAATTAGTTCAACTTAAACTAATAAATTGTCATTGTGAAAGATTAGTTCAACAAATCTAATATGCAAGCCGAAAATAAAATACTTCTTTTCGTAATCATCAATTTTCAATTAGGTCCATTGTCTAAAATTTAAACTAATGCTTATGTAGTTAATTAATTACTATAAATTATAACAATCAATGCTTTAAAAAAATATCAATCAAACATTAAAAATTAAAATCAATCAAATTTAATTTAAAAAATGAGTCAAATGTAAGAAATATCATGCTAAGTTTATGCATTATGCATAAATGGCATTAGCCACACTTTCATCATAACTAAAAATGTAATTAATAACAATTAGTTCAACTTAAACTAACACATTGTCAATGTGAAAGATTAGTTCAACAAAACTAATATGCAAACCGAAAATAAAATACTTATTTTCGTAATCATCAATTTTCAATTAGGTCCTTTCGTTAAAATTTAAACTAATGCTTATTTAGTTAATTAATTACTATAAATTATAACAATCAATGCTTAAAAAAATAAAAAATCAACCAAACATTAAAAATTAAAATCAATCAAATTTAATTTAAAAAATGAGTCAAATGTAAGAAATATCATGCTAAGTTCATGCATTATGCATAAATGACATTAGCCACACTTTCATCATAACTAAAAATGTAACTAATAACAATTAGTTCAACTTAACCTAATACATTGTCATTGTGAAAGATTAGTTCAACAAAACTAATATGCAAACCGAAAATAAAATTCTTATTTTCGTAATCATTAATTTTCAATTAGGTCCTTTCGTTAAAATTTAAACTAATGCTTATTTAGTTAATTAATTACTATAAATTATAACAATCAATGCTTAAAAAAATAAAAGATCAATCAAACATTAAAAATTAAAATCAATCAAATTTAATTTAAAAAAGAGTCAAATGTAAGAAATATCATGCTAAGTTCATGCATTATGCATAAATGACATTAGCCACACTTTCATCATAACTAAAAATGTAACTAATAACAATTAGTTCAACTTAAACTAATACATTGTCATTGTGAAAGATTAGTTCAACAAAACTAATATGCAGCCGAAAATAAAATACTTATTTTCGTAATCATCAATTTTCGATTAGGTACTTTCGTTAAAATTTAAACTAATGCTTATTTAGTTAATTAATTACTATAAATTATAACAACCAACGCTTTTAAAAAAAATCAATCAAAACTTAAAAATTAAAATCAATCAAAATTAACTTAAAAATCAATCAAATTTAATTATAAAAAAAAAGAGTCAAATGTAAGAAATATCATGCTAAGTTCATGCATTATGCATAAATGACATTAGCCACACTTTCATCATAAGTAAAAATGTAACTAATAACAATTAGTTCAACTTAAACTAATACATTGTCATTGTGAAAGATTAGTTCAACAAAACTAATATGCAAGCCGAAAATAAAATACTTATTTTCGTAATCATCAATTTTCAATTAGGTCCTTTCGTTAAAATTTAAACTAATGCTTATGTAGTTAATTAATTACTATAAATTATAACAATCAATGCTTTAAAAAAATATCAATCAAACATTAAAAATTAAAATCAATCAAATTTAATTTAAAAAATGAGTCAAATGTAAGAAATATCATGCTAAGTTCATGCATTATGCATAAATGACATTAGCCACACTTTCATCATAACTAAAAATGTAACTAATAACAATTTGTTCAACTTAAACTAATACATTGTCATTGTGAAAGATTAGTTCAACAAAACTAATATGCAGCCGAAAATAAAATACTTATTTTCGTAATCATCAATTTTCGATTAGGTACTTTCGTTAAAATTTAAACTAATGCTTATTTAGTTAATTAATTACTATAAATTATAACAACCAACGCTTTTAAAAAAAATCAATCAAAACTTAAAAATTAAAATCAATCAAAGTTAAATTATAAATCAATCAAATTTAGATTTAAAAATGAGTCAAATGTAAGAAATATCTTGCTAAGTTTATGCATTATGCATAAATGACATTAGCCACACTTTCATCATAACTAAAAATGTAACTAATAACAATTAGTTCAACTTAAACTAACACATTGTCAATGTGAAAGATTAGTTCAACAAAACTAATTTGCAAAGCGAAAATAAAATACTTATTTTCGTAATCATCAATTTTCAATTAGGTCCTTTCGTTAAAATTTAAACTAATGCTTATTTAGTTAATTAATTACTATAAATTATAACAATCAATGCTTAAAAAAATAAAAAATCAATCAAACATTAAAAATTAAAATCAATCAAATTTAATTTAAAAAATGAGTCAAATATAAGAAATATCATGTTAAGTTCATGCATTATGCATAAATGACATTAGTCACACTTTCATCATAACTAAAAATGTAACTAATAACAATTAGTTCAACTTAAACTAATACATTGTCATTGTGAAAGATTAGTTAAACAAAACTAATATGCAAGCCGAAAATAAAAAAAACTTATTTTCGTAATCATCAATTTTCAATTAGGTCCTTTCATTAAAATTTAAACTAATGCTTATTTAGTTAATTAATTACTATAAATGATAAAAATCAATGCTTTAAAAAAAATTAATCAAACATTACAAATTAAAATCAATCAAATTTAAATTATAAATCAATCAAATTTAATTTAAAAAATGAGTCAAATGTAAGAAATATCATGCTAAGTTCATGAATTATGCATCAATGACATTAGCGACACTTTCATCATAACTAAAAATGTAACTAATAACAATTAGTTCAACTTAAACTAATAAATTGTCATTGTGAAAGATTAGTTCAACAAATCTAATATGCAAGCCGAAAATAAAATACTTATTTTCGTAATCATCAATTTTCAATTAGGTCCATTGTCTAAAATTTAAACTAATGCTTATGTAGTTAATTAATTACTATAAATTATAACAATCAATGCTTTAAAAAAATATCAATCAAACATTAAAAATTAAAATCAATCAAATTTAATTTAAAAAATGAGTCAAATGTAAGAAATATCATGCTAAGTTTATGCATTATGCATAAATGACATTAGCCACACTTTCATCATAACTAAAAATGTAACTAATAACAATTAGTTCAACTTAAACTAACACATTGTCAATGTGAAAGATTAGTTCAACAAAACTAATATGCAAACCGAAAATAAAATACTTATTTTCGTAATCATCAATTTTCAATTAGGTCCTTTCGTTAAAATTTAAACTAATGCTTATTTAGTTAATTAATTACTATAAATGATAACAATCAATGCTTTAAACAAAATCAATCAAAACTTAAAAATTAAAATCAATCAAAATTAATTTAAAAATCAATCAAATTTAATTATAAAAAAAGAGAGTCAAATGTAAGAAATATCATGCTAAGTTCATGCATTATGCATAAATGACATTAGCCACACTTTCATCATAAGTAAAAATGTAACTAATAACAATTAGTTCAACTTAAACTAATACATTGTCATTGTGAAAGATTAGTTCAACAAAACTAATATGCAAGCCGAAAATAAAATACTTATTTTCGTAATCATCAATTTTCAATTAGGTCCTTTCGTTAAAATTTAAACTAATGCTTATGTAGTTAATTAATTACTATAAATTATAACAATCAATACTTTAAAAAAATATCAATCAAACATTAAAAATTAAAATCAATCAAATTTAATTTAAAAAATGAGTCAAATGTAAGAAATATCATGCTAAGTTTATGCATTATGCATAAATGACATTAGCCACACTTTCATCATAACTAAAAATGTAACTAATAACAATTAGTTCAACTTAAACTAACACATTGTCAATGTGAAAGATTAGTTCAACAAAACTAATATGCAAACCGAAAATAAAATACTTATTTTCGTAATCATCAATTTTCAATTAGGTCCTTTCGTTAAAATTTAAACTAATGCTTATTTAGTTAATTAATTACTATAAATTATAACAATCAATGCTTAAAAAAATAAAAAATCAACCAAACATTAAAAATTAAAATCAATCAAATTTAATTTAAAAAATGAGTCAAATGTAAGAAATATCATGCTAAGTTCATTCATTATGCATAAATGACATTAGCCACACTTTCATCATAACTAAAAATGTAACTAATAACAATTAGTTCAACTTAACCTAATACATTGTCATTGTGAAAGATTAGTTCAACAAAACTAATATGCAAACCGAAAATAAAATTCTTATTTTCGTAATCATTAATTTTCAATTAGGTCCTTTCGTTAAAATTTAAACTAATGCATATTTAGTTAATTAATTACTATAAATTATAACAATCAATGCTTAAAAAAATAAAAGATCAATCAAACATTAAAAATTAAAATCAATCAAATTTAATTTAAAAAATGAGTCAAATGTAAGAAATATCATGCTAAGTTCATGCATTATGCATAAATGACATTAGCCACACTTTCATCATAACTAAAAATGTAACTAATAACAATTTGTTCAACTTAAACTAATACATTGTCATTGTGAAAGATTAGTTCAACAAAACTAATATGCAGCCGAAAATAAAATACTTATTTTCGTAATCATCAATTTTCGATTAGGTACTTTCGTTAAAATTTAAACTAATGCTTATTTAGTTAATTAATTACTATAAATTATAACAACCAACGCTTTTAAAAAAAATCAATCAAAACTTAAAAATTAAAATCAATCAAAATTAATTTAAAAATCAATCAAATTTAATTATAGAAAAAAAGAGTCAAATGTAAGAAATATCATGCTAAGTTCATGCATTATGCATAAATGACATTAGCCACACTTTCATCATAACTAAAAATGTAACTAATAACAATTAGTTCAACTTAAACTAACACATTGTCAATGTGAAAGATTAGTTCAACAAAACTAATTTGCAAAGCGAAAATAAAATACTTATTTTCGTAATCATCAATTTTCAATTAGGTCCTTTCGTTAAAATTTAAACTAATGCTTATTTAGTTAATTAATTACTATAAATTATAACAATCAATGCTTAAAAAAATAAAAAATCAATCAAACATTAAAAATTAAAATCAATCAAATTTAATTTAAAAAATGAGTCAAATATAAGAAATATCATGCTAAGTTCATGCATTATGCATAAATGACATTAGTCACACTTTCATCATAACTAAAAATGTAACTAATAACAATTAGTTCAACTTAAACTAATACATTGTCATTGTGAAAGATTAGTTAAACAAAACTAATATGCAAGCCGAAAATAAAAAAAACTTATTTTCGTAATCATCAATTTTCAATTAGGTCCTTTCATTAAAATTTAAACTAATACTTATTTAGTTAATTAATTACTATAAATGATAACAATCAATGCTTTAAAAAAAATTAATCAAACATTACAAATTAAAATCAATCAAATTTAAATTATAAATCAATCAAATTTAATTTAAAAAATGAGTCAAATGTAAGAAATATCATGCTAAGTTCATGAATTATGCATCAATGACATTAGCGACACTTTCATCATAACTAAAAATGTAACTAATAACAATTAGTTCAACTTAAACTAATAAATTGTCATTGTGAAAGATTAGTTCAACAAATCTAATATGCAAGCCGAAAATAAAATACTTCTTTTCGTAATCATCAATTTTCAATTAGGTCCATTGTCTAAAATTTAAACTAATGCTTATTTAGTTAATTAATTACTATAAATTATAACAATCAATGCTTAAAAAAATAAAAAATCAATCAAACATTAAAAATTAAAATCAATCAAATTTAATTTAAAAAATGAGTCAAATATAAGAAATATCATGCTAAGTTCATGCATTATGCATAAATGACATTAGTCACACTTTCATCATAACTAAAAATGTAACTAATAACAATTAGTTCAACTTAAACTAATACATTGTCATTGTGAAAGATTAGTTAAACAAAACTAATATGCAAGCCGAAAATAAAAAAACTTATTTTCGTAATCATCAATTTTCAATTAGGTCCTTTCATTAAAATTTAAACTAATGCTTATTTAGTTAATTAATTACTATAAATGATAACAATCAATGCTTTAAAAAAAATTAATCAAACATTACAAATTAAAATCAATCAAATTTAAATTATAAATCAATCAAATTTAATTTAAAAAATGAGTCAAATGTAAGAAATATCATGCTAAGTTCATGAATTATGCATCAATGACATTAGCAACACTTTCATCATAACTAAAAATGTAACTAATAACAATTAGTTCAACTTAAACTAATAAATTGTCATTGTGAAAGATTAGTTAAACAAATCTAATATGCAAGCCGAAAATAAAAAAAACTTATTTTCGTAATCATCAATTTTCAATTAGGTCCTTTCATTAAAATTTAAACTAATACATATTTAGTTAATTAATTACTATAAATGATAACAATCAATGCTTTAAAAAAAATTAATCAAACATTACAAATTAAAATCAATCAAATTTAAATTATAAATCAATCAAATTTAATTTAAAAAATGAGTCAAATGTAAGAAATATCATGCTAAGTTCATGAATTATGCATCAATGACATTAGCGACACTTTCATCATAACTAAAAATGTAACTAATAACAATTAGTTCAACTTAAACTAATAAATTGTCATTGTGAAAGATTAGTTCAACAAATCTAATATGCAAGCCGAAAATAAAATACTTCTTTTCGTAATCATCAATTTTCAATTAGGTCCATTGTCTAAAATTTAAACTAATGCTTATGTAGTTAATTAATTACTATAAATTATAACAATCAATGCTTTAAAAAAATATCAATCAAACATTAAAAATTAAAATCAATCAAATTTAATTTAAAAAATGAGTCAAATGTAAGAAATATCATGCTAAGTTTATGCATTATGCATAAATGGCATTAGCCACACTTTCATCATAACTAAAAATGTAATTAATAACAATTAGTTCAACTTAAACTAACACATTGTCAATGTGAAAGATTAGTTCAACAAAACTAATATGCAAACCGAAAATAAAATACTTATTTTCGTAATCATCAATTTTCAATTAGGTCCTTTCGTTAAAATTTAAACTAATGCTTATTTAGTTAATTAATTACTATAAATTATAACAATCAATGCTTAAAAAAATAAAAAATCAACCAAACATTAAAAATTAAAATCAATCAAATTTAATTTAAAAAATGAGTCAAATGTAAGAAATATCATGCTAAGTTCATGCATTATGCATAAATGACATTAGCCACACTTTCATCATAACTAAAAATGTAACTAATAACAATTAGTTCAACTTAACCTAATACATTGTCATTGTGAAAGATTAGTTCAACAAAACTAATATGCAAACCGAAAATAAAATTCTTATTTTCGTAATCATTAATTTTCAATTAGGTCCTTTCGTTAAAATTTAAACTAATGCTTATTTAGTTAATTAATTACTATAAATTATAACAATCAATGCTTAAAAAAATAAAAGATCAATCAAACATTAAAAATTAAAATCAATCAAATTTAATTTAAAAAAGAGTCAAATGTAAGAAATATCATGCTAAGTTCATGCATTATGCATAAATGACATTAGCCACACTTTCATCATAACTAAAAATGTAACTAATAACAATTAGTTCAACTTAAACTAATACATTGTCATTGTGAAAGATTAGTTCAACAAAACTAATATGCAGCCGAAAATAAAATACTTATTTTCGTAATCATCAATTTTCGATTAGGTACTTTCGTTAAAATTTAAACTAATGCTTATTTAGTTAATTAATTACTATAAATTATAACAACCAACGCTTTTAAAAAAAATCAATCAAAACTTAAAAATTAAAATCAATCAAAATTAACTTAAAAATCAATCAAATTTAATTATAAAAAAAAAGAGTCAAATGTAAGAAATATCATGCTAAGTTCATGCATTATGCATAAATGACATTAGCCACACTTTCATCATAAGTAAAAATGTAACTAATAACAATTAGTTCAACTTAAACTAATACATTGTCATTGTGAAAGATTAGTTCAACAAAACTAATATGCAAGCCGAAAATAAAATACTTATTTTCGTAATCATCAATTTTCAATTAGGTCCTTTCGTTAAAATTTAAACTAATGCTTATGTAGTTAATTAATTACTATAAATTATAACAATCAATGCTTTAAAAAAATATCAATCAAACATTAAAAATTAAAATCAATCAAATTTAATTTAAAAAATGAGTCAAATGTAAGAAATATCATGCTAAGTTCATGCATTATGCATAAATGACATTAGCCACACTTTCATCATAACTAAAAATGTAACTAATAACAATTTGTTCAACTTAAACTAATACATTGTCATTGTGAAAGATTAGTTCAACAAAACTAATATGCAGCCGAAAATAAAATACTTATTTTCGTAATCATCAATTTTCGATTAGGTACTTTCGTTAAAATTTAAACTAATGCTTATTTAGTTAATTAATTACTATAAATTATAACAACCAACGCTTTTAAAAAAAATCAATCAAAACTTAGAAATTAAAATCAATCAAAGTTAAATTATAAATCAATCAAATTTAGATTTAAAAATGAGTCAAATGTAAGAAATATCTTGCTAAGTTTATGCATTATGCATAAATGACATTAGCCACACTTTCATCATAACTAAAAATGTAACTAATAACAATTAGTTCAACTTAAACTAACACATTGTCAATGTGAAAGATTAGTTCAACAAAACTAATTTGCAAAGCGAAAATAAAATACTTATTTTCGTAATCATCAATTTTCAATTAGGTCCTTTCGTTAAAATTTAAACTAATGCTTATTTAGTTAATTAATTACTATAAATTATAACAATCAATGCTTAAAAAAATAAAAAATCAATCAAACATTAAAAATTAAAATCAATCAAATTTAATTTAAAAAATGAGTCAAATATAAGAAATATCATGCTAAGTTCATGCATTATGCATAAATGACATTAGTCACACTTTCATCATAACTAAAAATGTAACTAATAACAATTAGTTCAACTTAAACTAATACATTGTCATTGTGAAAGATTAGTTAAACAAAACTAATATGCAAGCCGAAAATAAAAAAACTTATTTTCGTAATCATCAATTTTCAATTAGGTCCTTTCATTAAAATTTAAACTAATGCTTATTTAGTTAATTAATTACTATAAATGATAACAATCAATGCTTTAAAAAAAATTAATCAAACATTACAAATTAAAATCAATCAAATTTAAATTATAAATCAATCAAATTTAATTTAAAAAATGAGTCAAATGTAAGAAATATCATGCTAAGTTCATGAATTATGCATCAATGACATTAGCGACACTTTCATCATAACTAAAAATGTAACTAATAACAATTAGTTCAACTTAAACTAATAAATTGTCATTGTGAAAGATTAGTTCAACAAATCTAATATGCAAGCCGAAAATAAAATACTTATTTTCGTAATCATCAATTTTCAATTAGGTCCATTGTCTAAAATTTAAACTAATGCTTATGTAGTTAATTAATTACTATAAATTATAACAATCAATGCTTTAAAAAAATATCAATCAAACATTAAAAATTAAAATCAATCAAATTTAATTTAAAAAATGAGTCAAATGTAAGAAATATCATGCTAAGTTTATGCATTATGCATAAATGACATTAGCCACACTTTCATCATAACTAAAAATGTAACTAATAACAATTAGTTCAACTTAAACTAACACATTGTCAATGTGAAAGATTAGTTCAACAAAACTAATATGCAAACCGAAAATAAAATACTTATTTTCGTAATCATCAATTTTCAATTAGGTCCTTTCGTTAAAATTTAAACTAATGCTTATTTAGTTAATTAATTACTATAAATGATAACAATCAATGCTTTAAACAAAATCAATCAAAACTTAAAAATTAAAATCAATCAAAATTAATTTAAAAATCAATCAAATTTATTTATAAAAAAAGAGAGTCAAATGTAAGAAATATCATGCTAAGTTCATGCATTATGCATAAATGACATTAGCCACACTTTCATCATAAGTAAAAATGTAACTAATAACAATTAGTTCAATTTAAACTAATACATTGTCATTGTGAAAGATTAGTTCAACAAAACTAATATGCAAGCCGAAAATAAAATACTTATTTTCGTAATCATCAATTTTCAATTAGGTCCTTTCGTTAAAATTTAAACTAATGCTTATGTAGTTAATTAATTACTATAAATTATAACAATCAATACTTTAAAAAAATATCAATCAAACATTAAAAATTAAAATCAATCAAATTTAATTTAAAAAATGAGTCAAATGTAAGAAATATCATGCTAAGTTTATGCATTATGCATAAATGACATTAGCCACACTTTCATCATAACTAAAAATGTAACTAATAACAATTAGTTCAACTTAAACTAACACATTGTCAATGTGAAAGATTAGTTCAACAAAACTAATATGCAAACCGAAAATAAAATACTTATTTTCGTAATCATCAATTTTCAATTAGGTCCTTTCGTTAAAATTTAAACTAATGCTTATTTAGTTAATTAATTACTATAAATTATAACAATCAATGCTTAAAAAAATAAAAAATCAACCAAACATTAAAAATTAAAATCAATCAAATTTAATTTAAAAAATGAGTCAAATGTAAGAAATATCATGCTAAGTTCATTCATTATGCATAAATGACATTAGCCACACTTTCATCATAACTAAAAATGTAACTAATAACAATTAGTTCAACTTAACCTAATACATTGTCATTGTGAAAGATTAGTTCAACAAAACTAATATGCAAACCGAAAATAAAATTCTTATTTTCGTAATCATTAATTTTCAATTAGGTCCTTTCGTTAAAATTTAAACTAATGCATATTTAGTTAATTAATTACTATAAATTATAACAATCAATGCTTAAAAAAATAAAAGATCAATCAAACATTAAAAATTAAAATCAATCAAATTTAATTTAAAAAATGAGTCAAATGTAAGAAATATCATGCTAAGTTCATGCATTATGCATAAATGACATTAGCCACACTTTCATCATAACTAAAAATGTAACTAATAACAATTTGTTCAACTTAAACTAATACATTGTCATTGTGAAAGATTAGTTCAACAAAACTAATATGCAGCCGAAAATAAAATACTTATTTTCGTAATCATCAATTTTCGATTAGGTACTTTCGTTAAAATTTAAACTAATGCTTTTTTAGTTAATTAATTACTATAAATTATAACAACCAACGCTTTTAAAAAAAATCAATCAAAACTTAAAAATTAAAATCAATCAAAATTAATTTAAAAATCAATCAAATTTAATTATAGAAAAAAAGAGTCAAATGTAAGAAATATCATGCTAAGTTCATGCATTATGCATAAATGACATTAGCCACACTTTCATCATAACTAAAAATGTAACTAATAACAATTAGTTCAACTTAAACTAATACATTGTCATTGTGAAAGATTAGTTAAACAAAACTAATATGCAAGCCGAAAATAAAAAACTTATTTTCGTAATAATCAATTTTCAATTAGGTCCTTTCGTTAAAATTTAAACTAATGCTTATTTAGTTAATTAATTACTATAAATGATAACAATCAATACTTTAAAAAAAATCAATCAAACATTACAAATTAAAATCAATCAAAGTTAAATTATAAATCAATCAAATTTAATTTTAAAAATGAGTCAAATGTAAGAAATATCATGCTAAGTTCATGAATTATGCATAAATGACATTAGCGACACTTTCATCATAACTAAAAATGTAACTAATAACAATTAGTTCAACTTAAACTAATACATTGTCATTGTGAAAGATTAGTTCAACAAATCTAATATGCAAGCCGAAAATAAAATACTTATTTTCGTAATCATCAATTTTCAATTAGGTCCTTTGTCTAAAATTTAAACTAATGCTTATGTAGTTAATTAATTACTATAAATTATAACAATCAATGCTTTAAAAAAATATCAATCAAACATTAAAAATTAAAATCAATCAAATTTAATTTAAAAAATGAGTCAAATGTATGAAATACCATGGTAAGTTCATGCATTATGCATAAATGACATTAGCCACACTTTCATCATAACTAAAAATGTAACTAATAACAATTAGTTCAACTTAAACTAATACATTGTCATTGTGAAAGATTAGTTCAACAAAACTAATATGCAAACCGAAAATAAAATACTTATTTTCGTAATCATCAATTTTCAATTTGGTCCTTTCGTTAAAATTTAAACTAATGCTTATTTAGTTAATTAATTACTATAAATTATAACAATCAATGCTTAAAAAAATAAAAAATCAATCAAACATTAAAAATTAAAATCAATCAAATTTAATTTAAAAAATGAGTCCAATCTAAGAAATATCATGCTAAGTTCATGCATTATGCATAAATGACATTAGTCACACTTTCATCATAACTAAAAATGTAACTAATAACAATTAGTTCAACTTAAACTAATACATTGTCATTGTGAAAGATTAGTTCAACAAAACTAATATGCAAGCTGAAAATAAAATACTTATTTTCGTGATCATCAATTTTCAAATAGGTCCTTTCGTTAAAATTTAAACTAATGCTTATTTAGTTAATTAATTACTATAAATTATAACAATCAATGCTTAAAAAAATAAAAAATCAATCAAACATTAAAAATTAAAATCAATCAAATTTAATTTAAAAAATGAGTCCAATGTAAGAAATATCATGCTAAGTTCATGCATTATGCATAAATGACATTAGTCACACTTTCATCATAACTAAAAATGTAACTAATAACAATTAGTTCAACTTAAACTAATACATTGTCATTGAGAAAGATTAGTTAAACAAAACTAATATGCAAGCCGAAAATAAAAAACTTATTTTCGTAATCATCAATTTTCAATTAGGTCCTTTCGTTAAAATTTAAACTAATGCTTATTTAGTTAATTAATTACTATAAATGATAACAATCAATGCTTTAAAAAAAATCAATCAAACATTACAAATTAAAATCAATCAAATTTAAATTATAAATCAATCAAATTTAATTTTAAAAATGAGTCAAATGTAAGAAATATCATGCTAAGTTCATGAATTATGCATAAATGACATTAGCGACACTTTCATCATAACTAAAAATGTAACTAATAACAATTAGTTCAACTTAAACTAATACATTGTCATTGTGAAAGATTAGTTAAACAAAACTAATATGCAAGCCGAAAATAAAAAACTTATTTTCGTAATCAGCAATTTTCAATTAGGTCCTTTCGTTAAAATTTAAACTAATGCTTATGTAGTTAATTAATTACTATAAATTATAACAATCAATGCTTTAAAAAAATATCAATCAAACATTAAAAATTAAAATCAATCAAATTTAAATTAAAAATCAATCAAATTTAATTTAAAAAATGAGTCAAATGTAAGAAATATCTTGCTAAGTTTATGCATTATGCATAAATGACATTAGCCACACTTTCATCATAACTAAAAATGTAACTAATAACAATTAGTTCAACTTAAACTAACACATTGTCAATGTGAAAGATTAGTTCAACAAAACTAATATGCAAACCGAAAATAAAATACTTATTTTCGTAATCATCAATTTTCAATTAGGTCCTTTCGTTAAAATTTAAACTAATGCTTATGTAGTTAATTAATTACTATAAATTATAACAATCAATGCTTTAAAAAAATATCAATCAAACATTAAAAATTAAAATCAATCAAATTTAATTTAAAAAATGAGTCAAATGTAAGAAATATCATGCTAAGTTCATGCATTATGCATAAATGACATTAGCCACACTTTCATCATAACTAAAAATGTAACTAATAACAATTAGTTCAACTTAAACTAATACATTGTCATTGTGAAAGATTAGTTCAACAAAACTAATATGCAAGCTGAAAATAAAATACTTATTTTCGTGATCATCAATTTTCAAATAGGTCCTTTCGTTAAAATTTAAACTAATGCTTATTTAGTTAATTAATTACTATAAATGATAACAATCAATGCTTTAAAAAAAATTAATCAAACATTACAAATTAAAATCAATCAAATTTAAATTATAAATCAATCAAATTTAATTTAAAAAATGAGTCAAATGTAAGAAATATCATGCTAAGTTCATGCATTATGCATAAATGACATTAGCCACACTTTCATCATAACTAAAAATGTAACGAATAACAATTAGTTCAACTTAAACTAATACATTGTCATTGTGAAATATTAGTTCAAAAAAACTAATATGCAAACCGAAAATAAAATACTTATTTTCGTAATCATCAATTTTCAATTTGGTCCTTTCGTTAAAATTTAAACTAATGCTTATTTAGTTAATTAGTTACTATAAATTATAACAATCAATGCTTAAAAAAATAAAAAATCAATCAAACATTAAAAATTAAAATCAATCAAATTTAATTTAAAAAATGAGCCCAATGTAAGAAATATCATGCTAAGTTCATGCTTTATGCATAAATGACATTAGTCACACTTTCATCATAACTAAAAATGTAACTAATAACAATTAGTTCAACTTAAACTAATACATTGTCATTGTGAAAGATTAGTTCAACAAAACTAATATGCAAGCAGAAAATAAAATACTTATTTTCGTGATCATCAATTTTCAATTAGGTCCTTTCGTTAAAATTTAAACTAATGCTTATTTAGTTAATTAATTACTATAAATTATAACAATCAATGCTTTAAAAAAATATCAATCAAACATTAAAAATTAAAATCAATCAAATTTAAATTAAAAATCAATCAAATTTAATTTAAAAAATGAGTCAAATGTTAGAAATATCATGCTAAGTTTATGCATTATGCATAAATGACATTAGCCACACTTTCATCATAACTAAAAATATAACTAATAACAATTAGTTCAACTTAAACTAACACATTGTCAATGTGAAAGATTAGTTCAACAAAACTAATATGCAAACCGAAAATAAAATACTTATTTTCGTAATCATCAATTTTTAATTAGGTCCTTTCGTTAAAATTCAAACTAATGCTTATTTAGTTAATTAATTACTATAAATTATAACAATCAATGCTTAAAAAAATAAAAAATCAATCAAACATTAAAAATTAAAATCAATCAAATTTAATTTAAAAAATGAGTCAAATGTAAGAAATATCATGCTAAGTTCATGCATTATGCATAAATGACATTAATCACACTTTCATCATAACTAAAAATGTAACTAATAACAATTAGTTCAACTTAAACTAATACATTGTCTTTGTGAAAGATTAGTTAAACAAAACAAATATGCAAGCCGAAAATAAAAAACTTATTTTCGTAATCATCAATTTTCAATTAGGTCCTTTCGTTAAAATTTAAACTAATGCTTATTTAGTTAATTAATTACTATAAATGATAACAATCAATGCTTTAAAAAAAATTAATCAAACATTACAAATTAAAATCAATCAAATTTAAATTATAAATCAATCAAATTTAATTTTAAAAATGAGTCAAATGTAAGAAATATCATGCTAAGTTCATGAATTGTGCATCAATGACATTAGCGACACTTTCATCATAACTAAAAATGTAACTAATAACAATTAGTTCAACTTAAACTAATACATTGTCATTGTGAAAGATTAGTTCAACAAATCTAATATGCAAGCCGAAAATAAAATACTTATTTTCGTAATCATCAATTTTCAATTAGGTCCTTTGTCTAAAATTTAAACTAATGCTTATGTAGTTAATTAATTACTATAAATTATAACAATCAATGCTTTAAAAAAATATCAATCAAACATTAAAAATTAAAATCAATCAAATTTAATTTAAAAAATGAGTCAAATGTAAGAAATATCATGCTAAGTTCATGCATTATGCATAAATGACATTAGCCACACTTTCATCATAACTAAAAATGTAACTAATAACAATTAGTTCAACTTAAACTAATACATTGTCATTGTGAAAGATTAGTTAAACAAAACTAATATGCAAGCCGAAAATAAAAAACTTATTTTCGTAATCATCAATTTTCAATTAGGTCCTTTTGGTTAAAATTTAAACTATTGTTTATTTAGTTAATTAATTACTATAAATGATAACAATCAATGCTTTAAAAAAAATCAATCAAACATTACAAATTAAAATCAATCAAAGTTAAATTATAAATCAATCAAATTTAATTTTAAAAATGAGTCAAATGTAAGAAATATCATGCTAAGTTCATGAATTATGCATAAATGACATTAGCGACACTTTCATCATAACTAAAAATGTAACTAATAACAATTAGTTCAACTTAAACTAATACATTGTCATTGTGAAAGATTAGTTCAACAAATCTAATATGCAAGCCGAAAATAAAATACTTATTTTCGTAATCATCAATTTTCAATTCGGTCCTTTGTCCAAAATTTAAACTAATGCTTATGTAGTTAATTAATTACTATAAATTATAACAATCAATGCTTTAAAAAAATATCAATCAAACATTAAAAATTAAAATCAATCAAATTTAATTTAAAAAATGAGTCAAATGTATGAAATACCATGGTAAGTTCATGCATTATGCATAAATGACATTAGCCACACTTTCATCATAACTAAAAATGTAACTAGTAACAATTAGTTCAACTTAAACTAATACATTGTCATTGTGAAAGATTAGTTCAACAAAACTAATATGCAAACCGAAAATAAAATACTTATTTTCGTAATCATCAATTTTCAATTAGGTCCTTTCGTTAAAATTTAAACTAATGCTTATTTAGTTAATTAATTACTATAAATTATAACAATCAATGCTTAAAAAAATAAAAAATCAATCAAACATTAAAAATTAAAATCAATCAAATTTAATTTAAAAAATGAGTCAAATGTAAGAAATATCATGCTAAGTTCATGCATTATGCATAAATGACATTAGTCACACTTTCATCATAACTAAAAATGTAACTAATAACAATTAGTTCAACTTAAACTAATACATTGTCATTGTGAAAGATTAGTTCAACAAAACTAATATGCAAGCTGAAAATAAAATACTTATTTTCGTGATCATCAATTTTCAATTAGGTCCTTTCGTTAAAATTTAAACTAATGCTTATTTAGTTAATTAATAACTATAAATTATAACAATCAATGCTTAAAAAAATAAAAAATCAATCAAACATTAAAAATTAAAATCAATCAAATTTAATTTAAAAAATGAGTCCAATGTAAGAAATATCATGCTAAGTTCATGCATTATGCATAAATGACATTAGCCACACTTTCATCATAACTAAAAATGTAACTAATAACAATTAGTTCAACTTAAACTAACACATTGTCAATGTGAAAGATTAGTTCAACAAAACTAATATGCAAAGCGAAAATAAAATACTTATTTTCGTAATCATCAATTTTCAATTAGGTCCTTTCGTTAAAATTTAAACTAATGCTTATTTAGTTAATTAATTACTATAAATTATAACAATCAATGCTTAAAAAAATAAAAAATCAATCGAACATTAAAAATTAAAATCAATCAAATTTAATTTACAAAATGAGTCCAATGTAAGAAATATCATGCTAAGTTCATGCATTATGCATAAATGACATTAGCCACACTTTCATCATAACTAAAAATGTAACTAATAACAATTAGTTCAACTTAAACTAATACATTGTCATTGAGAAAGATTAGTTAAACAAAACTAATATGCAAGCCGAAAATAAAAAACTTATTTTCGTAATCATCAATTTTCAATTAGGTCCTTTCGTTAAAATTTAAACTAATGCTTATTTAGTTAATTAATTACTATAAATGATAACAATCAATGCTTTAAAAAAAATCAATCAAACATTACAAATTAAAATCAATCAAATTTAAATTATAAATCAATCAAATTTAATTTTAAAAATGAGTCAAATGTAAGAAATATCATGCTAAGTTCATGAATTATGCATAAATGACATTAGCGACACTTTCATCATAACTAAAAATGTAACTAATAACAATTAGTTCAACTTAAACTAATACATTGTCATTGTGAAAGATTAGTTAAACAAAACTAATATGCAAGCCGAAAATAAAAAACTTATTTTCGTAATCATCAATTTTCAATTAGGTCCTTTCGTTAAAATTTAAACTAATGCTTATGTAGTTAATTAATTACTATAAATTATAACAATCAATGCTTTAAAAAAATATCAATCAAACATTAAAAATTAAAATCAATCAAATTTAAATTAAAAATCAATCAAATTTAATTTAAAAAATGAGTCAAATGTAAGAAATATCTTGCTAAGTTTATGCATTATGCATAAATGACATTAGCCACACTTTCATCATAACTAAAAATGTAACTAATAACAATTAGTTCAACTTAAACTAACACATTGTCAATGTGAAAGATTAGTTCAACAAAACTAATATGCAAACCGAAAATAAAATACTTATTTTCGTAATCATCAATTTTCAATTAGGTCCTTTCGTTAAAATTTAAACTAATGCTTATGTAGTTAATTAATTACTATAAATTATAACAATCAATGCTTTAAAAAAATATCAATCAAACATTAAAAATTAAAATCAATCAAATTTAATTTAAAAAATGAGTCAAATGTAAGAAATATCATGCTAAGTTCATGCATTATGCATAAATGACATTAGCCACACTTTCATCATAACTAAAAATGTAACTAATAACAATTAGTTCAACTTAAACTAATACATTGTCATTGTGAAAGATTAGTTCAACAAAACTAATATGCAAGCTGAAAATAAAATACTTATTTTCGTGATCATCAATTTTCAAATAGGTCCTTTCGTTAAAATTTAAACTAATGCTTATTTAGTTAATTAATTACTATAAAAGATAACAATCAATGCTTTAAAAAAAATTAATCAAACATTACAAATTAAAATCAATCAAATTTAAATTATAAATCAATCAAATTTAATTTAAAAAATGAGTCAAATGTAAGAAATATCATGCTAAGTTCATGCATTATGCATAAATGACATTAGCCACACTTTCATCATAACTAAAAATGTAACGAATAACAATTAGTTCAACTTAAACTAATACATTGTCATTGTGAAATATTAGTTCAAAAAAACTAATATGCAAACCGAAAATAAAATACTTATTTTCGTAATCATCAATTTTCAATTTGGTCCTTTCGTTAAAATTTAAACTAATGCTTATTTAGTTAATTAGTTACTATAAATTATAACAATCAATGCTTAAAAAAATAAAAAATCAATCAAACATTAAAAATTAAAATCAATCAAATTTAATTTAAAAAATGAGTCCAATGTAAGAAATATCATGCTAAGTTCATGCTTTATGCATAAATGACATTAGTCACACTTTCATCATAACTAAAAATGTAACTAATAACAATTAGTTCAACTTAAACTAATACATTGTCATTGTGAAAGATTAGTTCAACAAAACTAATATGCAAGCAGAAAATAAAATACTTATTTTCGTGATCATCAATTTTCAATTAGGTCCTTTCGTTAAAATTTAAACTAATGCTTATTTAGTTAATTAATTACTATAAATTATAACAATCAATGCTTTAAAAAAATATCAATCAAACATTAAAAATTAAAATCAATCAAATTTAAATTAAAAATCAATCAAATTTAATTTAAAAAATGAGTCAAATGTTAGAAATATCATGCTAAGTTTATGCATTATGCATAAATGACATTAGCCACACTTTCATCATAACTAAAAATATAACTAATAACAATTAGTTCAACTTAAACTAACACATTGTCAATGTGAAAGATTAGTTCAACAAAACTAATATGCAAACCGAAAATAAAATACTTATTTTCGTAATCATCAATTTTTAATTAGGTCCTTTCGTTAAAATTCAAACTAATGCTTATTTAGTTAATTAATTACTATAAATTATAACAATCAATGCTTAAAAAAATAAAAAATCAATCAAACATTAAAAATTAAAATCAATCAAATTTAATTTAAAAAATGAGTCAAATGTAAGAAATATCATGCTAAGTTCATGCATTATGCATAAATGACATTAATCACACTTTCATCATAACTAAAAATGTAACTAATAACAATTAGTTCAACTTAAACTAATACATTGTCATTGTGAAAGATTAGTTAAACAAAACAAATATGCAAGCCGAAAATAAAAAACTTATTTTCGTAATCATCAATTTTCAATTAGGTCCTTTCGTTAAAATTTAAACTAATGCTTATTTAGTTAATTAATTACTATAAATGATAACAATCAATGCTTTAAAAAAAATTAATCAAACATTACAAATTAAAATCAATCAAATTTAAATTATAAATCAATCAAATTTAATTTTAAAAATGAGTCAAATGTAAGAAATATCATGCTAAGTTCATGAATTATGCATCAATGACATTAGCGACACTTTCATCATAACTAAAAATGTAACTAATAACAATTAGTTCAACTTAAACTAATACATTGTCATTGTGAAAGATTAGTTCAACAAATCTAATATGCAAGGCGAAAATAAAATACTTATTTTCGTAATCATCAATTTTCAATTAGGTCCTTTGTCTAAAATTTAAACTAATGCTTATGTAGTTAATTAATTACTATAAATTATAACAATCAATGCTTTAAAAAAATATCAATCAAACATTAAAAATTAAAATCAATCAAATTTAATTTAAAAAATGAGTCAAATGTAAGAAATATCATGCTAAGTTCATGCATTATGCATAAATGACATTAGCCACACTTTCATCATAACTAAAAATGTAACTAATAACAATTAGTTCAACTTAAACTAATACATTGTCATTGTGAAAGATTAGTTAAACAAAACTAATATGCAAGCCGAAAATAAAAAACTTATTTTCGTAATCATCAATTTTCAATTAGGTCCTTTTGGTTAAAATTTAAACTATTGTTTATTTAGTTAATTAATTACTATAAATGATAACAATCAATGCTTTAAAAAAAATCAATCAAACATTACAAATTAAAATCAATCAAATTTAATTTTAAAAATGAGTCAAATGTAAGAAATATCATGCTAAGTTCATGAATTATGCATAAATGACATTAGCGACACTTTCATCATAACTAAAAATGTAACTAATAACAATTAGTTCAACTTAAACTAATACATTGTCATTGTGAAAGATTAGTTCAACAAATCTAATATGCAAGCCGAAAATAAAATACTTATTTTCGTAATCATCAATTTTCAATTAGGTCCTTTGTCCAAAATTTAAACTAATGCTTATGTAGTTAATTAATTACTATAAATTATAACAATCAATGCTTTAAAAAAATATCAATCAAACATTAAAAATTAAAATCAATCAAATTTAATTTAAAAAATGAGTCAAATGTATGAAATACCATGGTAAGTTCATGCATTATGCATAAATGACATTAGCCACACTTTCATCATAACTAAAAATGTAACTAGTAACAATTAGTTCAACTTAAACTAATACATTGTCATTGTGAAAGATTAGTTCAACAAAACTAATATGCAAACCGAAAATAAAATACTTATTTTCATAATCATCAATTTTCAATTAGGTCCTTTCGTTAAAATTTAAACTAATGCTTATTTAGTTAATTAATTACTATAAATTATAACAATCAATGCTTAAAAAAATAAAAAATCAATCAAACATTAAAAATTAAAATCAATCAAATTTAATTTAAAAAATGAGTCAAATGTAAGAAATATCATGCTAAGTTCATGCATTATGCATAAATGACATTAGTCACACTTTCATCATAACTAAAAATGTAACTAATAACAATTAGTTCAACTTAAACTAATACATTGTCATTGTGAAAGATTAGTTCAACAAAACTAATATGCAAGCTGAAAATAAAATACTTATTTTCGTGATCATCAATTTTCAATTAGGTCCTTTCGTTAAAATTTAAACTAATGCTTATTTAGTTAATTAATTACTATAAATTATAACAATCAATGCTTAAAAAAATAAAAAATCAATCAAACATTAAAAATTAAAATCAATCAAATTTAATTTAAAAAATGAGTCCAATGTAAGAAATATCATGCTAAGTTCATGCATTATGCATAAATGACATTAGCCACACTTTCATCATAACTAAAAATGTAACTAATAACAATTAGTTCAACTTAAACTAACACATTGTCAATGTGAAAGATTAGTTCAACAAAACTAATATGCAAAGCGAAAATAAAATACTTATTTTCGTAATCATCAATTTTCAATTAGGTCCTTTCGTTAAAATTTAAACTAATGCTTATTTAGTTAATTAATTACTATAAATTATAACAATCAATGCTTAAAAAAATAAAAAATCAATCGAACATTAAAAATTAAAATCAATCAAATTTAATTTACAAAATGAGTCCAATGTAAGAAATATCATGCTAAGTTCATGCATTATGCATAAATGACATTAGCCACACTTTCATCATACCTAAAAATGTAACTAATAACAATTAGTTCAACTTAAACTAATACATTGTCATTGTGAAAGATTAGTTAAACAAAACTAATATGCAAACCGAAAATAAAATACTTATTTTCGTAATCATCAATTTTCAATTAGGTCCTTTCGTTAAAATTTAAACTAATGCTTATGTAGTTAATTAATTACTATAAATTATAACAATCAATGCTTTAAAAAAATGTCAATCAAACATTAAAAATTAAAATCAATCAAATTTAATTTAAAAAATGAGTCAAATGTAAGAAATATCATGCTAAGTTCATGCATTATGCATAATTGACATTAGCCACACTTTCATCATAACTAAAAATGTAACGAATAACAATTAGTTCAACTTAAACTAATACATTGTCATTGTGAAATATTAGTTCAAAAAAACTAATATGCAAACCGAAAATAAAATACTTATTTTCGTAATCATCAATTTTCAATTTGGTCCTTTCGTTAAAATTTAAACTAATGCTTATTTAGTTAATTAGTTACTATAAATTATAACAATCAATGCTTAAAAAAATAAAAATCAATCAAACATTAAAAATTAAAATCAATCAAATTTAATTTAAAAAATGAGTCCAATGTAAGAAATATCATGCTAAGTTCATGCTTTATGCATAAATGACATTAGTCACACTTTCATCATAACTAAAAATGTAACTAATAACAATTAGTTCAACTTAAACTAATACATTGTCATTGTGAAAGATTAGTTCAACAAAACTAATATGCAAGCAGAAAATAAAATACTTATTTTCGTGATCATCAATTTTCAATTAGGTCCTTTCGTTAAAATTTAAACTAATGCTTATTTAGTTAATTAATTACTATAAATTATAACAATCAATGCTTTAAAAAAATATCAATCAAACATTAAAAATTAAAATCAATCAAATTTAAATTAAAAATCAATCAAATTTAATTTAAAAAATGAGTCAAATGTTAGAAATATCATGCTAAGTTTATGCATTATGCATAAATGACATTAGCCACACTTTCATCATAACTAAAAATATAACTAATAACAATTAGTTCAACTTAAACTAACACATTGTCAATGTGAAAGATTAGTTCAACAAAACTAATATGCAAACCGAAAATAAAATACTTATTTTCGTAATCATCAATTTTCAATTAGGTCCTTTCGTTAAAATTTAAACTAATGCTTATTTAGTTAATCAATTACTATAAATTATAACAATCAATGCTTAAAAAAATAAAAAATCAATCAAACATTAAAAATTAAAATCAATCAAATTTAATTTAAAAAATGAGTCAAATGTAAGAAATATCATGCTAAGTTCATGCATTATGCATAAATGACATTAGTCACACTTTCATCATAACTAAAAATGTAACTAATAACAATTAGTTCAACTTAAACTAATACATTGTCATTGTGAAAGATTAGTTAAACAAAACTAATATGCAAGCCGAAAATAAAAAAACTTATTTTCGTAATCATCAATTTTCAATTAGGTCCTTTCGTTAAAATTTAAACTAATGCTTATTTAGTTAATTAATTACTATAAATGATAACAATCAATGCTTTAAAAAAAAGTAATCAAACATTACAAATTAAAATCAATCAAATTTAAATTATAAATTAATCAAATTTAATTTTAAAAATGAGTCAAATGTAAGAAATATCATGCTAAGTTCATGAATTATGCATCAATGACATTAGCGACACTTTCATCATAACTAAAAATGTAACTAATAACAATTAGTTCAACTTAAACTAATACATTGTCATTGTGAAAGATTAGTTCAACAAATCTAATATGCAAGCCGAAAATAAAATACTTATTTTCGTAATCATCAATTTTCAATTAGGTCCTTTGTCTAAAATTTAAACTAATGCTTATGTAGTTAATTAATTACTATAAATTATAACAATCAATGCTTTAAAAAAATATCAATCAAACATTAAAAATTAAAATCAATCAAATTTAATTTAAAAAATGAGTCAAATGTAAGAAATATCATGCTAAGTTCATGCATTATGCATAAATGACATTAGCCACACTTTCATCATAACTAAAAATGTAACTAATAACAATTAGTTCAACTTAAACTAATACATTGTCATTGTGAAAGATTAGTTAAACAAAACTAATATGCAAGCCGAAAATAAAAAACTTATTTTCGTAATCATCAATTTTCAATTAGGTCCTTTCGTTAAAATTTAAACTATTGTTTATTTAGTTAATTAATTACTATAAATGATAACAATCAATGCTTTAAAAAAAATCAATCAAACATTACAAATTAAAATCAATCAAAGTTAAATTATAAATCAATCAAATTTAATTTTAAAAATGAGTCAAATGTAAGAAATATCATGCTAAGTTCATGAATTATGCATAAATAACATTAGCGACACTTTCATCATAACTAAAAATGTAACTAATAACAATTAGTTCAACTTAAACTAATACATTGTCATTGTGAAAGATTAGTTCAACAAATCTAATATGCAAGCCGAAAATAAAATACTTATTTTCGTAATCATCAATTTTCAATTAGGTCCTTTGTCCAAAATTTAAACTAATGCTTATGTAGTTAATTAATTACTATAAATTATAACAATCAATGCTTTAAAAAAATATCAATCAAACATTAAAAATTAAAATCAATCAAATTTAATTTAAAAAATGAGTCAAATGTAAGAAATATCATGCTAAGTTCATGCATTATGCATAAATGACATTAGCCACACTTTCATCATAACTAAAAATGTAACTAATAACAATTAGGTCAACTTAAACTAATACATTGTCATTGTGAAAGATTAGTTCAACAAAACTAATATGCAAGCTGAAAATAAAATACTTATTTTCGTGATCATCAATTTTCAATTAGGTCCTTTCGTTAAAATTTAAACTAATGCTTATTTAGTTAATTAATTACTATAAATTATAACAATCAATGCTTAAAAAAATAAAAAATCAATCAAACATTAAAAATTAAAATCAATCAAATTTAATTTAAAAAATGAGTCCAATGTAATAAATATCATGCTAAGTTCATGCATTATGCATAAATGACATTAGCCACACTTTCATCATAACTAAAAATGTAACTAATAACAATTAGTTCAACTTAAACTAACACATTGTCAATGTGAAAGATTAGTTCAACAAAACTAATATGCAAAGCGAAAATAAAATACTTATTTTCGTAATCATCAATTTTCAATTAGGTCCTTTGGTTAAAATTTAAACTAATGCTTATTTAGTTAATTAATTACTATAAATTATAACAATCAATGCTTAAAAAAATAAAAAATCAATCAAACATTAAAAATTAAAATCAATCAAATTTAATTTAAAAAATGAGTCCAATGTAAGAAATATCATGCTAAGTTCATGCATTATGCATAAATGACATTAGCCACACTTTCATCATAACTAAAAATGTAACTAATAACAATTAGTTCAACTTAAACTAACACATTGTCAATGTGAAAGATTAGTTCAACAAAACTAATATGCAAAGCGAAAATAAAATACTTATTTTCGTAATCATCAATTTTCAATTAGGTCCTTTCGTTAAAATTTAAACTAATGCTTATTTAGTTAATTAAGTACTATAAATTATAACAATCAATGCTTAAAAAAATAAAAAATCAATCAAACATTAAAAATTAAAATCAATCAAATTTAATTTAAAAAATGAGTCAAATATAAGAAATATCATGCTAAGTTCATGCGTTATGCATAAATGACATTAGTCACACTTTCATCATAACTAAAAATGTAACTAATAACAATTAGTTCAACTTAAACTAATACATTGTCATTGTGAAAGATTAGTTCAACAAAACTAATATGCAAGCAGGAAATAAAATACTTATTTTCGTGATCATCAATTTTCAATTAGGTCCTTTCGTTAAAATTTAAACTAATGCTTATTTAGTTAATTAATTACTATAAATTATAACAATCAATGCTTAAAAAAATAAAAAATCAATCAAACATTAAAAATTAAAATCAATCAAATTTAATTTAAAAAATGAGTCAAATATAAGAAATATCATGCTAAGTTCATGCATTATGCATAAATGACATTAGTCACACTTTCATCATAACTAAAAATGTAACTAATAACAATTAGTTCAACTTAAACTAATACATTGTCATTGTGAAAGATTAGTTAAACAAAACTAATATGCAAACAGAAAATAAAAAACTTATTTTCGTAATCATCAATTTTCAATTAGGTCCTTTCGTTAAAATTTAAACTAATGCTTATTTAGTTAATTAATTACTATAAATGATAACAATCAATGCTTTAAAAACAATCAATCAAACATTACAAATTAAAATCAATCAAAGTTAAATTATAAATCAATCAAATTTAATTTTAAAAATGAGTCAAATGTAAGAAATATCATGCTAAGTTCATGAATTATGCATAAATGACATTAGCGACACTTTCATCATAACTAAAAATGTAACTAATAACAATTAGTTCAACTTAAACTAACACATTGTCAATGTGAAAGATTAGTTCAACAAAACTAATATGCAAACCGAAAATAAAATACTTATTTTCGTAATCATCAATTTTCAATTAGGTCCTTTCGTTAAAATTTAAACTAATACTTATTTAGTTAATTAATTACTATAAATGATAACAATCAATGCTTTAAAAAAAATCAATCAAACATTACAAATTAAAATCAATCAAAGTTAAATTATAAATCAATCAAATTTAATTTTAAAAATGAGTCAAATGTAAGAAATATCATGCTAAGTTCATGAATTATGCATAAATGACATTAGCGACACTTTCATCATAACTAAAAATGTAACTAATAACAATTAGTTCAACTTAAACTAATAATTTGTCATTGTGAAAGATTAGTTCAACAAATCTAATATGCAAGCCGAAAATAAAATACTTATTTTCGTAATCATCAATTTTCAATTAGGTCCTTCGTCCAAAATTTAAACTAATGCTTATGTAGTTAATTAATTACTATAAATTATAACAATCAATGCTTTAAAAAATATCAATCAAACATTAAAAATTAAAATCAATCAAATTTAATTTAAAAAATGAGTCAAATGTAAGAAATATCATGCTAAGTTCATGCATTATGCATAAATGACATTAGCCACACTTTCATCATAACTAAAAATGTAACTAATAACAATTAGGTCAACTTAAACTAATACATTGTCATTGTGAAAGATTAGTTCAACAAAACTAATATGCAAGCTGAAAATAAAATACTTATTTTCGTGATCATCAATTTTCAATTAGGTCCTTTCGTTAAAATTTAAACTAATGCTTATTTAGTTAATTAATTACTATAAATTATAACAATCAATGCTTAAAAAAATAAAAAATCAATCAAACATTAAAAATTAAAATCAATCAAATTTAATTTAAAAAATGAGTCCAATGTAATAAATATCATGCTAAGTTCATGCATTATGCATAAATGACATTAGCCACACTTTCATCATAACTAAAAATGTAACTAATAACAATTAGTTCAACTTAAACTAACACATTGTCAATGTGAAAGATTAGTTCAACAAAACTAATATGCAAAGCGAAAATAAAATACTTATTTTCGTAATCATCAATTTTCAATTAGGTCCTTTGGTTAAAATTTAAACTAATGCTTATTTAGTTAATTAATTACTATAAATTATAACAATCAATGCTTAAAAAAATAAAAAATCAATCAAACATTAAAAATTAAAATCAATCAAATTTAATTTAAAAAATGAGTCCAATGTAAGAAATATCATGCTAAGTTCATGCATTATGCATAAATGACATTAGCCACACTTTCATCATAACTAAAAATGTAACTAATAACAATTAGTTCAACTTAAACTAACACATTGTCAATGTGAAAGATTAGTTCAACAAAACTAATATGCAAAGCGAAAATAAAATACTTATTTTCGTAATCATCAATTTTCAATTAGGTCCTTTCGTTAAAATTTAAACTAATGCTTATTTAGTTAATTAAGTACTATAAATTATAACAATCAATGCTTAAAAAAATAAAAAATCAATCAAACATTAAAAATTAAAATCAATCAAATTTAATTTAAAAAATGAGTCAAATATAAGAAATATCATGCTAAGTTCATGCATTATGCATAAATGACATTAGTCACACTTTCATCATAACTAAAAATGTAACTAATAACAATTAGTTCAACTTAAACTAATACATTGTCATTGTGAAAGATTAGTTCAACAAAACTAATATGCAAGCAGGAAATAAAATACTTATTTTCGTGATCATCAATTTTCAATTAGGTCCTTTCGTTAAAATTTAAACTAATGCTTATTTAGTTAATTAATTACTATAAATTATAACAATCAATGCTTAAAAAAATAAAAAATCAATCAAACATTAAAAATTAAAATCAATCAAATTTAATTTAAAAAATGAGTCAAATATAAGAAATATCATGCTAAGTTCATGCATTATGCATAAATGACATTAGTCACACTTTCATCATAACTAAAAATGTAACTAATAACAATTAGTTCAACTTAAACTAATACATTGTCATTGTGAAAGATTAGTTAAACAAAACTAATATGCAAACAGAAAATAAAAAACTTATTTTCGTAATCATCAATTTTCAATTAGGTCCTTTCGTTAAAATTTAAACTAATGCTTATTTAGTTAATTAATTACTATAAATGATAACAATCAATGCTTTAAAAACAATCAATCAAACATTACAAATTAAAATCAATCAAAGTTAAATTATAAATCAATCAAATTTAATTTTAAAAATGAGTCAAATGTAAGAAATATCATGCTAAGTTCATGAATTATGCATAAATGACATTAGCGACACTTTCATCATAACTAAAAATGTAACTAATAACAATTAGTTCAACTTAAACTAACACATTGTCAATGTGAAAGATTAGTTCAACAAAACTAATATGCAAACCGAAAATAAAATACTTATTTTCGTAATCATCAATTTTCAATTAGGTCCTTTCGTTAAAATTTAAACTAATGCTTATTTAGTTAATTAATTACTATAAATGATAACAATCAATGCTTTAAAAAAAATCAATCAAACATTACAAATTAAAATCAATCAAAGTTAAATTATAAATCAATCAAATTTAATTTTAAAAATGAGTCAAATGTAAGAAATATCATGCTAAGTTCATGAATTATGCATAAATGACATTAGCGACACTTTCATCATAACTAAAAATGTAACTAATAACAATTAGTTCAACTTAAACTAATAATTTGTCATTGTGAAAGATTAGTTCAACAAATCTAATATGCAAGCCGAAAATAAAATACTTATTTTCGTAATCATCAATTTTCAATTAGGTCCTTTGTATAAAATTTAAACTAATGCTTATGTAGTTAATTAATTACTATAAATTATAACAATCAATGCTTTAAAAAAATATCAATCAAACATTAAAAATTAAAATCAATCAAATTTAATTTAAAAAATGAGTCAAATGTAAGAAATATCATGCTAAGTTCATGCATTATGCATAAATGACATTAGCCACACTTTCATCATAACTAAAAATGTAACGAATAACAATTAGTTCAACTTAAACTAATACATTGTCATTGTGAAATATTAGTTCAACAAAACTAATATGCAAACCGAAAATAAAATACTTATTTTCGTAATCATCAATTTTCAATTTGGTCCTTTCGTTAAAATTTAAACTAATGCTTATTTAGTTAATTAGTTACTATAAATTATAACAATCAATGCTTAAAAAAATAAAAAATCAATCAAACATTAAAAATTAAAATCAATCAAATTTAATTTAAAAAATGAGTCCAATGTAAGAAATATCATGCTAAGTTCATGCTTTATGCATAAATGACATTAGTCACACTTTCATCATAACTAAAAATGTAACTAATAACAATTAGTTCAACTTAAACTAATACATTGTCATTGTGAAAGATTAGTTCAACAAAACTAATATGCAAGCAGGAAATAAAATACTTATTTTCGTGATCATCAATTTTCAATTAGGTCCTTTCGTTAAAATTTAAACTAATGCTTATTTAGTTAATTAATTACTATAAATTATAACAATCAATGCTTTAAAAAAATATCAATCAAACATTAAAAATTAAAATCAATCAAATTTAAATTAAAAATCAATCAAATTTAATTTAAAAAATGAGTCAAATGTTAGAAATATCATGCTAAGTTTATGCATTATGCATAAATGACATTAGCCACACTTTCATCATAACTAAAAATGTAACTAATAACAATTAGTTCAACTTAAACTAACACATTGTCAATGTGAAAGATTAGTTCAACAAAACTAATATGCAAACCGAAAATAAAATACTTATTTTCGTAATCATCAATTTTCAATTAGGTCCTTTCGTTAAAATTTAAACTAATGCTTATTTAGTTAATTAATTACTATAAATTATAACAATCAATGCTTAAAAAAATAAAAAATCAATCAAACATTAAAAATTAAAATCAATCAAATTTAATTTAAAAAATGAGTCAAATGTGAGAAATATCATGCTAAGTTCATGCATTATGCATAAATGACATTAGTCACACTTTCATCATAACTAAAAATGTAACTAATAACAATTAGTTCAACTTAAACTAATACATTGTCATTGTGAAAGATTAGTTAAACAAAACTAATATGCAAGCCGAAAATAAAAAACTTATTTTCGTAATCATCAATTTTCAATTAGGTCCTTTCGTTAAAATTTAAACTAATGCTTATTTAGTTAATTAATTACTATAAATGATAACAATCAATGCTTTAAAAAAAATTAATCAAACATTACAAATTAAAATCAATCAAATTTAAATTATAAATCAATCAAATTTAATTTTAAAAATGAGTCAAATGTAAGAAATATCATGCTAAGTTCATGAATTATGCATCAATGACATTAGCGACACTTTCATCATAACTAAAAATGTAACTAATAACAATTAGTTCAACTTAAACTAATACATTGTCATTGTGAAAGATTAGTTCAACAAATGTAATATGCAAGCCGAAAATAAAATACTTATTTTCGTAATCATCAATTTTCAATTAGGTCCTTTGTCTAAAATTTAAACTAATGCTTATGTAGTTAATTAATTACTATAAATTATAACAATCAATGCTTTAAAAAAATATCAATCAAACATTAAAAATTAAAATCAATCAAATTTAATTTAAAAAATGAGTCAAATGTAAGAAATATCATGCTAAGTTCATGCATTATGCATAAATGACATTAGCCACACTTTCATCATAACTAAAAATGTAACTATAACAATTAGTTCAACTTAAACTAATACATTGTCATTGTGAAAGATTAGTTAAACAAAACTAATATGCAAGCCGAAAATAAAAAACTTATTTTCGTAATCATCAATTTTCAATTAGGTCCTTTCGTTAAAATTTAAACTAATGCTTATTTAGTTAATTAATTACTATAAATGATAACAATCAATGCTTTAAAAAAAATCAATCAAACATTACAAATTAAAATCAATCAAAGTTAAATTATAAATCAATCAAATTTAATTTTAAAAATGAGTCAAATGTAAGAAATATCATGCTAAGTTCATGAATTATGCATAAATGACATTAGCGACAATTTCATCATAACTAAAAATGTAACTCATAACAATTAGTTCAACTTAAACTAATACATTGTCATTGTGAAAGATTAGTTCAACAAATCTAATATGCAAGCCGAAAATAAAATACTTATTTTCGTAATCATCAATTTTCAATTAGGTCCTTTGTCTAAAATTTAAACTAATGCTTATGTAGTTAATTAATTACTATAAATTATAACAATCAATGCTTTAAAAAAATATCAATCAAACATTAAAAATTAAAATCAATCAAATTTAATTTAAAAAATGAGTCAAATGTAAGAAATATCATGCTAAGTTCATGCATTATGCATAAATGACATTAGCCACACTTTCATCATAACTAAAAATGTAACTAATAACAATTAGTTCAACTTAAACTAACACATTGTCAATGTGAAAGATTAGTTCAACAAAACTAATATGCAAAGCGAAAATAAAATACTTATTTTCGTAATCATCAATTTTCAATTAGGTCCTTTGGTTAAAATTTAAACTAATGCTTATTTAGTTAATTAATTACTATAAATTATAACAATCAATGCTTAAAAAAATAAAAAATCAATCAAACATTAAAAATTAAAATCAATCAAATTTAATTTAAAAAATGAGTCCAATGTAAGAAATATCATGCTAAGTTCATGCATTATGCATAAATGACATTAGCCACACTTTCATCATAACTAAAAATGTAACTAATAACAATTAGTTCAACTTAAACTAACACATTGTCAATGTGAAAGATTAGTTCAACAAAACTAATATGCAAAGCGAAAATAAAATACTTATTTTCGTAATCATCAATTTTCAATTAGGTCCTTTCGTTAAAATTTAAACTAATGCTTATTTAGTTAATTAATTACTATAAATTATAACAATCAATGCTTAAAAAAATAAAAAATCAATCAAACATTAAAAATTAAAATCAATCAAATTTAATTTAAAAAATGAGTCAAATATAAGAAATATCATGCTAAGTTCATGCATTATGCATAAATGACATTAGTCACACTTTCATCATAACTAAAAATGTAACTAATAACAATTAGTTCAACTTAAACTAATACATTGTCATTGTGAAAGATTAGTTCAACAAAACTAATATGCAAGCAGGAAATAAAATACTTATTTTCGTGATCATCAATTTTCAACTAGGTCCTTTCGTTAAAATTTAAACTAATGCTTATTTAGTTAATTAATTACTATAAATTATAACAATCAATGCTTAAAAAAATAAAAAATCAATCAAACATTAAAAATTAAAATCAATCAAATTTAATTTAAAAAATGAGTCAAATATAAGAAATATCATGCTAAGTTCATGCATTATGCAAAAATGACATTAGTCACACTTTCATCATAACTAAAAATGTAACTAATAACAATTAGTTCAACTTAAACTAATACATTGTCATTGTGAAAGATTAGTTAAACAAAACTAATATGCAAACAGAAAATAAAAAACTTATTTTCGTAATCATCAATTTTCAATTAGGTCCTTTCGTTAAAATTTAAACTAATGCTTATTTAGTTAATTAATTACTATAAATGATAACAATCAATGCTTTAAAAAAAATCAATCAAACATTACAAATTAAAATCAATCAAAGTTAAATTATAAATCAATCAAATTTAATTTTAAAAATGAGTCAAATGTAAGAAATATCATGCTAAGTTCATGAATTATGCATAAATGACATTAGCGACACTTTCATCATAACTAAAAATGTAACTAATAACAATTAGTTCAACTTAAACTAATAATTTGTCATTGTGAAAGATTAGTTCAACAAATCTAATATGCAAGCCGAAAATAAAATACTTATTTTCGTAATCATCAATTTTCAATTAGGTCCTTTGTATAAAATTTAAACTAATGCTTATGTAGTTAATTAATTACTATAAATTATAACAATCAATGCTTTAAAAAAATATCAATCAAACATTAAAAATTAAAATCAATCAAATTTAATTTAAAAAATGAGTCAAATGTAAGAAATATCATGCTAAGTTCATGCATTATGCATAAATGACATTAGCCACACTTTCATCATAACTAAAAATGTAACGAATAACAATTAGTTCAACTTAAACTAATACATTGTCATTGTGAAATATTAGTTCAACAAAACTAATATGCAAACCGAAAATAAAATACTTATTTTCGTAATCATCAATTTTCAATTTGGTCCTTTCGTTAAAATTTAAACTAATGCTTATTTAGTTAATTAGTTACTATAAATTATAACAATCAATGCTTAAAAAAATAAAAAATCAATCAAACATTAAAAATTAAAATCAATCAAATTTAATTTAAAAAATGAGTCCAATGTAAGAAATATCATGCTAAGTTCATGCTTTATGCATAAATGACATTAGTCACACTTTCATCATAACTAAAAATGTAACTAATAACAATTAGTTCAACTTAAACTAATACATTGTCATTGTGAAAGATTAGTTCAACAAAACTAATATGCAAGCAGGAAATAAAATACTTATTTTCGTGATCATCAATTTTCAATTAGGTCCTTTCGTTAAAATTTAAACTAATGCTTATTTAGTTAATTAATTACTATAAATTATAACAATCAATGCTTTAAAAAAATATCAATCAAACATTAAAAATTAAAATCAATCAAATTTAAATTAAAAATCAATCAAATTTAATTTAAAAAATGAGTCAAATGTTAGAAATATCATGCTAAGTTTATGCATTATGCATAAATGACATTAGCCACACTTTCATCATAACTAAAAATGTAACTAATAACAATTAGTTCAACTTAAACTAACACATTGTCAATGTGAAAGATTAGTTCAACAAAACTAATATGCAAACCGAAAATAAAATATTTATTTTCGTAATCATCAATTTTCAATTAGGTCCTTTCGTTAAAATTTAAACTAATGCTTATTTAGTTAATTAATTACTATAAATTATAACAATCAATGCTTAAAAAAATAAAAAATCAATCAAACATTAAAAATTAAAATCAATCAAATTTAATTTAAAAAATTAGTCAAATGTGAGAAATATCATGCTAAGTTCATGCATTATGCATAAATGACATTAGTCACACTTTCATCATAACTAAAAATGTAACTAATAACAATTAGTTCAACTTAAACTAATACATTGTCATTGTGAAAGATTAGTTAAACAAAACTAATATGCAAGCCGAAAATAAAAAACTTATTTTCGTAATCATCAATTTTCAATTAGGTCCTTTCGTTAAAATTTAAACTAATGCTTATTTAGTTAATTAATTACTATAAATGATAACAATCAATGCTTTAAAAAAAATTAATCAAACATTACAAATTAAAATCAATCAAATTTAAATTATAAATCAATCAAATTTAATTTTAAAAATGAGTCAAATGTAAGAAATATCATGCTAAGTTCATGAATTATGCATCAATGGCATTAGCGACACTTTCATCATAACTAAAAATGTAACTAATAACAATTAGTTCAACTTAAACTAATACATTGTCATTGTGAAAGATTAGTTCAACAAATGTAATATGCAAGCCGAAAATAAAATACTTATTTTCGTAATCATCAATTTTCAATTAGGTCCTTTGTCTAAAATTTAAACTAATGCTTATGTAGTTAATTAATTACTATAAATTATAACAATCAATGCTTTAAAAAAATATCAATCAAACATTAAAAATTAAAATCAATGAAATTTAATTTAAAAAATGAGTCAAATGTAAGAAATATCATGCTAAGTTCATGCATTATGCATAAATGACATTAGCCACACTTTCATCATAACTAAAAATGTAACTATAACAATTAGTTCAACTTAAACTAATACATTGTCATTGTGAAAGATTAGTTAAACAAAACTAATATGCAAGCCGAAAATAAAAAACTTATTTTCGTAATCATCAATTTTCAATTAGGTCCTTTCGTTAAAATTTAAAATAATGCTTATTTAGTTAATTAATTACTATAAATGATAACAATCAATGCTTTAAAAAAAATCAATCAAACATTACAAATTAAAATCAATCAAAGTTAAATTATAAATCAATCAAATTTAATTTTAAAAATGAGTCAAATGTAAGAAATATCATGCTAAGTTCATGAATTATGCATAAATGACATTAGCGACAATTTCATCATAACTAAAAATGTAACTAATAACAATTAGTTCAACTTAAACTAATACATTGTCATTGTGAAAGATTAGTTCAACAAATCTAATATGCAAGCCGAAAATAAAATACTTATTTTCGTAATCATCAATTTTCAATTAGGTCCTTTGTCTAAAATTTAAACTAATGCTTATGTAGTTAATTAATTACTATAAATTATAACAATCAATGCTTTAGAAAAATATCAATCAAACATTAAAAATTAAAATCAATCAAATTTAATTTAAAAAATGAGTCAAATGTAAGAAATATCATGCTAAGTTCATGCATTATGCATAAATGACATTAGCCACACTTTCATCATAACTAAAAATGTAACTAATAACAATTAGTTCAACTTAAACTAATACATTGTCATTGTGAAAGATTAGTTCAACAAAACTAATATGCAAACCTAAAATAAAATACTTATTTTCGTAATCATCAATTTTCAATTTGGTCCTTTCGTTAAAATTTAAACTAATGCTTATTTAGTTAATTAGTTACTATAAATTATAACAATCAATGCTTAAAAAAATAAAAAATCAATCAAACATTAAAAATTAAAATAAATTAAATTTAATTTAAAAAATGTAAGAAATATCATGCTAAGTTCATGCTTTATGCATAAATGACATTAGTCACACTTTCATCATAACTAAAAATGTAACTAATAACAATTAGTTCAACTTAAACTAATACATTGTCATTGTGAAAGATTAGTTCAACAAAACTAATATGCAAGCAGAAAATAAAATACTTATTTTCGTGATCATCAATTTTCAATTAGGTCCTTTCGTTAAAATTTAAACTAATGCTTATTTAGTTAATTAATTACTATAAATGATAACAATCAATGCTTTAAAAAAAATTAATCAAACATTACAAATTAAAATCAATCAAATTTAAATTATAAATCAATCAAATTTAATTTTAAAAATGAGTCAAATGTAAGAAATATGATGCTAAGTTCATGAATTATGCATCAATGACATTAGCGACACTTTCATCATAACTAAAAATGTAACTAATAACAATTAGTTCAACTTAAACTAATACATTGTCATTATGAAAGATTAGTTCAATAAATCTAATATGCAAGCTTAAAATAAAATACTTATTTTCGTGATCATCAATTTTCAATTAGGTCCTTTCGTTAAAATTTAAACTAATGCTTATTTAGTTAATTAATTACTATAAATTATAACAATCAATGCTTAAAAAAATAAAAAATCAATCAAACATTAAAAATTAAAATCAGTCAAATTTAATTTAAAAAATGAGTCCATTGTAAGAAATATCATGCTAAGTTCATGCATTATGCATAAATGACATTAGTCACACTTTCATCATAACTAAAAATGTAACTAATAACAATTAGTTCAACTTAAACTAATACATTGTCATTGTGAAAGATTAGTTCAACAAAACTAATATGCAAGCTGAAAATAAAATACTTATTTTCGTTATCATCAATTTTCAATTAGGTCCTTTCGTTAAAATTTAAACTAATGCTTATTTAGTTAATTAATTACTATAAATTATAACAATCAATGCTTAAAAAAATAAAAAATCAATCAAACATTAAAAATTAAAATCAATCAAATTTAATTTAAAAAATGAGTCCAATGTAAGAAATATCATGCTAAGTTCATGCATTATGCATAAATGACATTAGTCACACTTTCATGATAACTAAAAATGTAACTAATAACAATTAGTTCAACTTAAACTAATACATTGTCATTGTAAAAGATTAGTTCAACAAAACTAATATGCAAGCCAAAAATAAAATACTTATTTTCGTAATCATCAATTTTCAATTAGGTCCTTTCGTTAAAATTTAAACTAATGCTTATGTAGTTAATTAATTACTATAAATTATAACAATCAATGCTTTAAAAAAATATCAATCAAACATTAAAAATTAAAATCAATCAAATTTAAATTAAAAATCAATCAAATTTAATTTAAAAAATGAGTCAAATGTAAGAAATATCTTGCTAAGTTTATGCATTATGCATAAATGACATTAGCCACACTTTCATCATAACTAAAAATGTAACTAATAACAATTAGTTCAACTTAAACTAACACATTGTCAATGTGAAAGATTAGTTCAACAAAACTAATATGCAAAGCAAAAATAAAATACTTATTTTCGTAATCATCAATTTTCAATTAGGTCCTTTCGTTAAAATTTAAACTAATGCTTATTTAGTTAATTAATTACTATAAATTATAACAATCAATGCTTAAAAAAATAAAAAATCAATCAAACATTAAAAATTAAAATCAATCAAATTTAATTTAAAAAATGAGTCAAATATAAGAAATATCATGCTAAGTTCATGCATTATGCATAAATGACATTAGTCACACTTTCATCATAACTAAAAATGTAACTAATAACAATTAGTTCAACTTAAACTAATACATTGTCATTGTGAAAGATTAGTTAAACAAAACTAATATGCAAGCCGAAAATAAAAAAACTTATTTTCGTAATCATCAATTTTCAATTAGGTCTTTTCGTTAAAATTTAAACTAATGCTTATTTAGTTAATTAATTACTATAAATGATAACAATGAATGCTTTAAAAAAAATTAATCAAACATTACAAATTAAAATCAATCAAATTTAAATTATAAATCAATCAAATTTAATTTTAAAAAGAGTCAAATGTAAGAAATATCATGCTAAGTTCATGAATTATGTATCAATGACATTAGCGACACTTTCATCATAACTAAAAATGTAACTAATAACAATTAGTTCAACTTAAACTAATACATTGTCATTGTGAAAGATTAGTTCAACAAATCTAATATGCAAGCCGAAAATAAAATACTTATTTTCGTAATCATCAATTTTCAATTAGGTCCTTTGTCTAAAATTTAAACTAATGCTTATGTAGTTAATTAATTACTATAAATTATAACAATCAATGCTTTAAAAAAATATCAATCAAACATTAAAAATTAAAATCAATCAAATTTAATTTAAAAAATGAGTCAAATGTAAGAAATATCATGCTAAGTTCATGCATTATGCATAAATGACATTAGCCACACTTTCATCATAACTAAAAATGTAACTAATAACAACTAGTTCAACTTAAACTAATACATTGTCATTGTGAAAGATTAGTTAAACAAAACTAATATGCAAGCCGAAAATAAAAAACTTATTTTCGTAATCATCAATTTTCAATTAGGTCCTTTCGTTAAAATTTAAACTAATGCTTATTTAGTTAATTAATTACTATAAATGATAACAATCAATGCTTTAAAAAAAATCAATCAAACATTACAAATTAAAATCAATCAAAGTTAAATTATAAATCAATCAAATTTAATTTTAAAAATGAGTCAAATGTAAGAAATATCATGCTAAGTTCATGAATTATGCATAAATGACATTAGCGACAATTTCATCATAACTAAAAATGTAACTAATAACAATTAGTTCAACTTAAACTAATACATTGTGATTGTGAAAGATTAGTTCAACAAATCTAATATGCAAGCCGAAAATAAAATACTTATTTTCGTAATCATCAATTTTCAATTAGGTCCTTTGTCTAAAATTTAAACTAATGCTTATGTAGTTAATTAATTACTATAAATTATAACAATCAATGCTTTAAAAAAATATCAATCAAACATTAAAAATTAAAATCAATCAAATTTAATTTAAAAAATGAGTCAAATGTAAGAAATATCATGCTAAGTTCATGCATTATGCATAAATGACATTAGCCACACTTTCATCATAACTAAAAATGTAACTAATAACAATTAGTTCAACTTAAACTAATACATTGTCATTGTGAAAGATTAGTTCAACAAAACTAATATGCAAGCAGAAAATAAAATACTTATTTTCGTGATCATCAATTTTCAATTAGGTCCTTTCGTTAAAATTTAAACTAATGCTTATTTAGTTAATTAATTACTATAAATTATAACAATCAATGCTTTAAAAAAATATCAATCAAACATTAAAAATTAAAATCAATCAAATTTAAATTAAAAATCAATCAAATTTAATTTAAAAAATGAGTCAAATGTAAGAAATATCTTGCTAAGTTTATGCATTATGCATAAATGACATTAGCCACACTTTCATCATAACTAAAAATGTAACTAATAACAATTAGTTCAACTTAAACTAACACATTGTCAATGTGAAAGATTAGTTCAACAAAACTAATATGCAAAGCAAAAATAAAATACTTATTTTCGTAATCATCAATTTTCAATTAGGTCCTTTCGTTAAAATTTAAACTAATGCTTATTTAGTTAATTAATTACTATAAATTATAACAATCAATGCTTAAAAAAATAAAAAATCAATCAAACATTAAAAATTAAAATCAATCAAATTTAATTTAAAAAATGAGTCAAATATAAGAAATATCATGCTAAGTTCATGCATTATGCATAAATGACATTAGTCACACTTTCATCATAACTAAAAATGTAACTAATAACAATTAGTTCAACTTAAACTAATACATTGTCATTGTGAAAGATTAGTTAAACAAAACTAATATGCAAGCCGAAAATAAAAAAACTTATTTTCGTAATCATCAATTTTCAATTAAGTCTTTTCGTTAAAATTTAAACTAATGCTTATTTAGTTAATTAATTACTATAAATGATAACAATCAATGCTTTAAAAAAAATTAATCAAACATTACAAATTAAAATCAATCAAATTTAAATTATAAATCAATCAAATTTAATTTTAAAAAGAGTCAAATGTAAGAAATATCATGCTAAGTTCATGAATTATGTATCAATGACATTAGCGACACTTTCATCATAACTAAAAATGTAACTAATAACAATTAGTTCAACTTAAACTAATACATTGTCATTGTGAAAGATTAGTTCAACAAATCTAATATGCAAGCCGAAAATAAAATACTTATTTTCGTAATCATCAATTTTCAATTAGGTCCTTTGTCTAAAATTTAAACTAATGCTTATGTAGTTAATTAATTACTATAAATTATAACAATCAATGCTTTAAAAAAATATCAATCAAACATTAAAAATTAAAATCAATCAAATTTAATTTAAAAAATGAGTCAAATGTAAGAAATATCATGCTAAGTTCATGCATTATGCATAAATGACATTAGCCACACTTTCATCATAACTAAAAATGTAACTAATAACAACTAGTTCAACTTAAACTAATACATTGTCATTGTGAAAGATTAGTTAAACAAAACTAATATGCAAGCCGAAAATAAAAAACTTATTTTCGTAATCATCAATTTTCAATTAGGTCCTTTCGTTAAAATTTAAACTAATGCTTATTTAGTTAATTAATTACTATAAATGATAACAATCAATGCATTAAAAAAAATTAATCAAACATTACAAATTAAAATCAATCAAATTTAATTTAAAAAATGAGTCAAATGTAAGAAATATCATGCTAAGTTCATGCATTATGCATAAATGACATTAGCCACACTTTCATCATAACTAAAAATGTAACTAATAACAATTAGTTCAACTTAAACTAATACATTGTCATTGTGAAAGATTAGTTAAACAAAACTAATATGCAAGCCGAAAATAAAAAACTTATTTTCGTAATCATCAATTTTCAATTATGTCCTTTCGTTAAAATTTAAACTAATGCTTATTTAGTTAATTAATTACTATAAATGATAACAATCAATGCTTTAAAAAAAATCAATCAAACATTACAAATTAAAATCAATCAAAGTTAAATTATAAATCAATCAAATTTAATTTTAAAAATGAGTCAAATGTAAGAAATATCATGCTAAGTTCATGAATTATGCATAAATGACATTAGCGACAATTTCATCATAACTAAAAATGTAACTAATAACAATTAGTTCAACTTAAACTAATACATTGTGATTGTGAAAGATTAGTTCAACAAATCTAATATGCAAGCCGAAAATAAAATACTTATTTTCGTAATCATCAATTTTCAATTAGGTCCTTTGTCTAAAATTTAAACTAATGCTTATGTAGTTAATTAATTACTATAAATTATAACAATCAATGCTTTAAAAAAATATCAATCAAACATTAAAAATTAAAATCAATCAAATTTAATTTAAAAAATGAGTCAAATGTAAGAAATATCATGCTAAGTTCATGCATTATGCATAAATGACATTAGCCACACTTTCATCATAACTAAAAATGTAACTAATAACAATTAGTTCAACTTAAACTAATACATTGTCATTGTGAAAGATTAGTTCAACAAAACTAATATGCAAGCAGAAAATAAAATACTTATTTTCGTGATCATCAATTTTCAATTAGGTCCTTTCGTTAAAATTTAAACTAATGCTTATTTAGTTAATTAATTACTATAAATTATAATAATCAATGCTTTAAAAAAATATCAATCAAACATTAAAAATTAAAATCAATCAAATTTAAATTAAAAATCAATCAAATTTAATTTAAAAAATGAGTCAAATGTTAGAAATACCATGCTAAGTTTATGCATTATGCATAAATGACATTAGCCACACTTTCATCATAACTAAAAATGTAACTAATAACAATTAGTTCAACTTAAACTAACACATTGTCAATGTGAAAGATTAGTTCAACAAAACTAATATGCAAACCGAAAATAAAATACTTATTTTCGTAATCATCAATTTTCAATTAGGTCCTTTCGTTAAAATTTAAACTAATGCTTATTTAGTTAATTAATTACTATAAATTATAACAATCAATGCTTAAAAAAATAAAAAATCAATCAAACATTAAAAATTAAAATCAATCAAATTTAATTTAAAAAATGAGTCAAATGTAAGAAATATCATGCTAAGTTCATGCATTATGCATAAATGACATTAGTCACACTTTCATCATAACTAAAAATGTAACTAATAACAATTAGTTCAACTTAAACTAATACATTGTCATTGTGAAAGATTAGTTAAACAAAACTAATATGCAAGCCGAAAATAAAAAACTTATTTTCGTAATCATCAATTTTCAATTAGGTCCTTTCGTTAAAATTTAAACTAATGCTTATTTAGTTAATTAATTACTATAAATGATAACAATCAATGCTTTAAAAAAAATTAATCAAACATTACAAATTAAAATCAATCAAATTTAAATTATAAATCAATCAAATTTAATTTTAAAAATGAGTCAAATGTAAGAAATATCATGCTAAGTTCATGAATTATGCATCAATGACAGTAGCGACACTTTCATCATAACTAAAAATGTAACTAATAACAATTAGTTCAACTTAAACTAATACATTGTCATTGTGAAAGATTAGTTCAACAAATCTAATATGCAAGCCGAAAATAAAATACTTATTTTCGTAATCATCAATTTTCAATTAGGTCCTTTGTCTAAAATTTAAACTAATGCTTATGTAGTTAATTAATTACTATAAATTATAACAATCAATGCTTTAAAAAAATATCAATCAAACATTAAAAATTAAAATCAATCAAATTTAATTTAAAAAATGAGTCAAATGTAAGAAATATCATGCTAAGTTCATGCATTATGCATAAATGACATTAGCCACACTTTCATCATAACTAAAAATGTAACTAATAACAATTAGTTCAACTTAAACTAATACATTGTCATTGTGAAAGATTAGTTAAACAAAACTAATATGCAAGCCGAAAATAAAAAACTTATTTTCGTAATCATCAATTTTCAATTAGGTCCTTTAGTTAAAATTTAAACTAATGCTTATTTAGTTAATTAATTACTATAAATGATAACAATCAATGCATTAAAAAAAATTAATCAAACATTACAAATTAAAATCAATCAAATTTAATTTTAAAAATGAGTCAAATGTAAGAAATATCATGCTAAGTTCATGAATTATGCATCAATGACATTAGCGACACTTTCATCATAACTAAAAATGTAACTAATAACAATTAGTTCAACTTAAACTAATACATTGTCATTGTGAAAGATTAGTTCAACAAATCTAATATGCAAGCCGAAAATAAAATACTTATTTTCGTAATCATCAATTTTCAATTAGGTCCTTTGTCTAAAATTTAAACTAATGCTTATGTAGTTAATTAATTACTATAAATTATAACAATCAATGCTTTAAAAAAATATCAATCAAACATTGAAAATTAAAATCAATCAAATTTAATTTAAAAAATGAGTCAAATGTAAGAAATATCATGCTAAGTTCATGCATTATGCATAAATGACATTAGCCACACTTTCATCATAACTAAAAATGTAACTAATAACAATTAGTTCAACTTAAACTAATACATTGTCATTGTGAAAGATTAGTTAAACAAAACTAATATGCAAGCCGAAAATAAAAAACTTATTTTCGTAATCATCAATTTTCAATTATGTCCTTTCGTTAAAATTTAAACTAATGCTTATTTAGTTAATTAATTACTATAAATGATAACAATCAATGCTTTAAAAAAAATTAATCAAACATTACAAATTAAAATCAATCAAATTTAAATTATAAATCAATCAAATTTAATTTTAAAAATGAGTCAAATGTAAGAAATATCATGCTAAGTTCATGAATTATGCATCAATGACATTAGCGACACTTTCATCATAACTAAAAATGTAACTAATAACAATTAGTTCAACTTAAACTAATACATTGTCATTGTGAAAGATTAGTTCAACAAATCTAATATGCAAGCCGAAAATAAAATACTTATTTTCGTAATCATCAATTTTCAATTAGGTCCTTTGTCTAAAATTTAAACTAATGCTTATGTAGTTAATTAATTACTATAAATTATAACAATCAATGCTTTAAAAAAATATCAATCAAACATTAAAAATTAAAATCAATCAAATTTAATTTAAAAAATGAGTCAAATGTAAGAAATATCATGCTAAGTTCATGCATTATGCATAAATGACATTAGCCACACTTTCATCATAACTAAAAATGTAACTAATAACAATTAGTTCAACTTAAACTAATACATTGTCATTGTGAAAGATTAGTTAAACAAAACTAATATGCAAGCCGAAAATAAAAAACTTATTTTCGTAATCATCAATTTTCAATTATGTCCTTTCGTTAAAATTTAAACTATTGCTTATTTAGTTAATTAATTACTATAAATGATAACAATCAATGCTTTAAAAAAAATTAATCAAACATTACAAATTAAAATCAATCAAATTTAATTTTAAAAATGAGTCAAATGTAAGAAATATCATGCTAAGTTCATGAATTATGCATCAATGACATTAGCGACACTTTCATCATAACTAAAAATGTAACTAATAACAATTAGTTCAACTTAAACTAATACATTGTCATTGTGAAAGATTAGTTCAACAAATCTAATATGCAAGCCGAAAATAAAATACTTATTTTCGTAATCATCAATTTTCAATTAGGTCCTTTGTCTAAAATTTAAACTAATGCTTATGTAGTTAATTAATTACTATAAATTATAACAATCAATGCTTTAAAAAAATATCAATCAAACATTAAAAATTAAAATCAATCAAATTTAATTTAAAAAATGAGTCAAATGTAAGAAATATCATGCTAAGCTCATGCATTATGCATAAATGACATTAGCCACACTTTCATCATAACTAAAAATGTAACGAATAACAATTAGTTCAACTTAAACTAATACATTGTCATTGTGAAAGATTAGTTCAACAAAACTAATATGCAAACCGAAAATAAAATACTTATTTTCGTAATCATCAATTTTCAATTAGGTCCTTTCGTTAAAATTTAAACTAATGCTTATTTAGTTAATTAATTACTATAAATTATAACAATCAATGCTTAAAAAAATAAAAAATCAATCAAACATTAAAAATTAAAATCAATCAAATTTAATTTAAAAAATGAGTCCAATGTAAGAAATATCATGCTAAGTTCATGCATTATGCATAAATGACATTAGTCACACTTTCATCATAACTAAAAATGTAACGAATAACAATTAGTTCAACTTAAACTAATACATTGTCATTGTGAAAGATTAGTTCAACAAAACTAATATGCAAACCGAAAATAAAATACTTATTTTCGTAATCATCAATTTTCAATTAGGTCCTTTCGTTAAAATTTAAACTAATGCTTATTTAGTTAATTAATTACTATAAATTATAACAATCAATGCTTAAAAAAATAAAAAATCAATCAAACATTAAAAATTAAAATCAATCAAATTTAATTTAAAAAATGAGTCCAATGTAAGAAATATCATGCTAAGTTCATGCATTATGCATAAATGACATTAGTCACTTTCATCATAACTAAAAATGTAACTAATAACAATTAGTTCAACTTAAACTAATACATTGTCATTGTGAAAGATTAGTTCAACAAAACTAATATGCAAACCGAAAATAAAATACTTATTTTCGTAACCATCAATTTTCAATTAGGTCCTTTCCTTAAAATTTAAACTAATGCTTATTTAGTTAATTAATTACTATAAATTATAACAATCAATGCTTAAAAAAATAAAAAATCAATCAAACATTAAAAATTAAAATCAATCAAATTTAATTTAAAAAATGAGTCAAATGTAAGAAATATCATGCTAAGTTCATGCATTATGCATAAATGACATTAGCCACATTTTTATCATAACTAAAAATGTAACTAATAACAATTAGTTCAACTTAAACTAATACATTGTCATTGTGAAAGATTAGTTCAACAAAACTAATATGCAAGCTGAAAATAAAATACTTATTTTCGTGATCATCAATTTTCAATTTGGTCCTTTCGTTAAAATTTAAACTAATGCTTATTTAGTTAATTAATTACTATAAATTATAACAATCAATGCTTTTAAAAAAAATCAATCAAACATTAAAAATTAAAATCAATCAAAATTAATTTTAAAATGAATCAAATTTAATTATAAAAAAAAAGAGTCAAATGTAAGAAATATCATGCTAAGTTCATGCATTATGCATAAATGACATTAGCCACACTTTTATCATAACTAAAAATGTAACTAATAACAATTAGTTCAACTTAAACTAATGCATTGTCATTGTGAAAGATTAGTTCAACAAAACTACTATGCAAGCCGAAAATAAAATACTTATTTTCGTAATCATCAATTTTCAATTAGGTCCTTTCGTTAAAATTTAAACTAATGCTTATTTAGTTAATTAATTACTATAAATTATAACAATCAATGCTTTAAAAAAAATCAATCAAACCTTAAAAATTAAAATCAATCAAATTTAAATTAAAAATCAATCAAATTTAATTTTAAAAATGAGTCAAATGTAAGAAATATCATGCTATGTTCTTGCATTATGCATAAATGCCATTAGCCACACTTTCATCATAACTAAAAATGTAACTAATAACAATTAGTTCAACTTAAACTAATACATTGTCATTGTGAAAGATTAGTTCAACAAAACTAATATGCAAACCGAAAATAAAATACTTATTTTCGTAACCATCAATTTTCAATTAGGTCCTTTCGTTAAAATTTAAACTAATGCTTATTTAGTTAATTAATTACTATAAATTATAACAATCAATGCTTAAAAAAATAAAAAATCAATCAAACATTAAAAATTAAAATCAATCAAATTTAATTTAAAAAATGAGTCCAATGTAAGAAATATCATGCTAAGTTCATGCATTATGCATAAATGACATTAGTCACACTTTCATCATAACTAAAAATGTAACTAATAACAATTAGTTCAACTTTAACTAATACATTGTCATTGTGAAAGATTAGTTCAACAAAACTAATATGCAAGCCGAAAATAAAATACTTATTTTCGTAATCATCAATTTTCAATTAGGTCCTTTCGTTAAAATTTAAACTAATGCTTATTTAGTTAATTAATTACTATAAATTATAACAATCAATGCTTTTAAAAAAAATCAATCAAACATCAAAAATTAAAATCAATCAAAATTAATTTAAAAATCAATCAAATTTAATTGTAAAAAAAAAGAGTCAAATGTAAGAAATGTCATGCTAAGTTCATGCATTATGCATAAATGACATTAGCCACACTTTTATCATAACTAAAAATGTAACTAATAACAATTAGTTCAACTTAAACTAATACATTGTCATTGTGAAAGATTAGTTCAACAAAACTACTATGCAAGCCGAAAATAAAATACTTATTTTCGTAATCATCAATTTTCAATTAGGTCCTTTCGTTAAAATTTAAACTAATGCTTATTTAGTTAATTAATTACTATAAATTATAACAATCAATGCTTTAAAAAAAATCAATCAAACCTTAAAAATTAAAATCAATCAAATTTAAATTAAAAATCAATCAAATTTAATTTTAAAAATGAGTCAAATGTAAGAAATATCATGCTAAGTTCATGCATTATGCATAAATGCCATTAGCCACACTTTCATCATAACTAAAAATGTAACTAATAACAATTAGTTCAACTTAAACTAATACATTGTCATTGTGAAAGATTAGTTCAACAAAACTAATATGCAAGCCGAAAATAAAATACTTATTTTCATAATCATCAATTTTCAATTAGGTCCTGTTGTTAAAATTTAAACTAATGCTTATTTAGTTAATTAATTACTATAAATTATAACAATCAATGCTTAAAAAATAAAAAATCAATCAAACATTAAAAATTAAAATCAATCAAATTTAATTTAAAAAATGAGTCAAATGTAAGAAATATCATGCTAAGTTCATGCATTATGCATAAATGACATTAGCCACACTTTCATCATAACTAAAAATGTAACTAATAACAATTAGTTCAACTTAAACTAATACATTGTCATTGTGAAAGATTAGTTCAACAAAACTAATATGCAAATCGAAAATAAAATAGTTATTTTCGTAATCATCAATTTTCAATTAGGTCCTTTCGTTAAAATTTAAACTAATGCTTATTTAGTTAATTAATTACTATAAATTATAAAAATCAATGCTTAAAAAATAAAAAATCAATCAAACATTAAAAATTAAAATCAATCAAATTTAATTTAAAAAATGAGTCAAATGTAAGAAATATCATGCTAAGTTCATGCATTATGCATAAATGACATTAGCCACACTTTCATCATAACTAAAAATGTAACTAATAACAATTAGTTCAACTTAAACTAATACATTGTCATTGTGAAAGATTAGTTCAACAAAACTAATACGCAAACCGAAAATAAAATACTTATTTTCGTAATCATCAATTTTCAATTAGGTCCTTTCGTTAAAATTTAAACTGATGCTTATTTAGTTAATTAATTACTATAAATTTTAACAATCAATGCTTAAAAAATAAAAAATCAATCAAACATTAAAAATTAAAATCAATCAAATTTAATTTAAAAAATGAGTCAAATGTAAGAAATATCATGCTAAGTTCATGCATTATGCATAAATGACATTAGCCACACTTTCATCATAACTAAAAATGTAACTAATAACAATTAGTTCAACTTAAACTAATACATTGTCATTGTGAAAGATTAGTTCAACAAAACTAATATGCAAATCGAAAATAAAATAGTTATTTTCGTAATCATCAATTTTCAATTAGGTCCTTTCGTTAAAATTTAAACTAATGCTTATTTAGTTAATTAATTACTATAAATTATAAAAATCAATGCTTAAAAAATAAAAAATCAATCAAACATTAAAAATTAAAATCAATCAAATTTAATTTAAAAAATGAGTCAAATGTAAGAAATATCATGCTAAGTTCATGCATTATGCATAAATGACATTAGCCACACTTTCATCATAACTAAAAATGTAACTAATAACAATTAGTTCAACTTAAACTAATACATTGTCATTGTGAAAGATTAGTTCAACAAAACTAATATGCAAATCGAAAATAAAATAGTTATTTTCGTAATCATCAATTTTCAATTAGGTCCTTTCGTTAAAATTTAAACTAATGCTTATTTAGTTAATTAATTACTATAAATTATAAAAATCAATGCTTAAAAAATAAAAAATCAATCAAACATTAAAAATTAAAATCAATCAAATTTAATTTAAAAAATGAGTCAAATGTAAGAAATATCATGCTAAGTTCATGCATTATGCATAAATGACATTAGCCACACTTTCATCATAACTAAAAATGTAACTAATAACAATTAGTTCAACTTAAACTAATATATTGTCATTGTGAAAGATTAGTTCAACAAAATTAATACGCAAACCGAAAATAAAATACTTATTTTCGTAATCATCAATTTTCAATTAGGTCCTTTCGTTAAAATTTAAACTGATGCTTATTTAGTTAATTAATTACTATAAATTTTAACAATCAATGCTTAAAAAAATAAAAAATCAATCAAACATTAAAAATTAAAATCAATCAAATTTAATTTAAAAAATGAGTCATATGTAAGAAATATCATGCTAAGTTCATGCATTATGCATAAATGACATTAGTCACACTTTCAACATAACTAAAAATGTACTCCCTCCGTCCCTCAATAAATGTCGTTTTAGCTTTTGCTTTTACTGTTTCGGCACGTATCTTAAAACGGCCGTTAGACTCACTATTTGAGACAATTTTGCCCCTAATTTTTTCTGGGAAGTACGTTAAGGATTAGCGTACGTTCAAAAAAAATCGGATTTTTTTGGGGTCAAATAGTGTCTCATCCGGCCTCCTCGATATGCGTTCCCTACTGAATATTGGGATGCGAGGAAGGCATTTATTGAGGGACAAAGGGAGTAACTAATAACAATTAGTTCAACTTAAACTAATACATTGTCATTGTGAATGATTAGTTCAACAAAAATAATATGCAAGCTGAAAATAAAATACTAATCCAATCTTCATAGTTCAACAAGCCACAACAAATACTAAATTGTAACATACTAGTACAAAATGAGTAAAAGAACTCTCAATTCTCTCCCACGTCTCAATCTTCTTCGACCTCTAATTCCAATACATTTGTGCAAAGATTATCGAACTCATTTGTCACTTCTGCACACACAAATAAAAAAAAAAAATGAGTAAGTCTTAAACATATTATAACAAATTGAGTTTAGAATATAGGGAAAGGTTACCTTCACATTCCAGCAATGCTAAATGCTAAATTCACATTCCCTAATTCAAGAAATTCACATTCCATCAATGCTAAATTCAAGAAATTCACATTCTAATTTCCAGCAATTCAAGATTAATTAATTATTTCAATATCAGCAATTCCAGCAAATCCAGCAATGCTAAATAATTAATTCACCTAATTAAATTAATCAACAAATTAAATTAATCAGTAAAACGGATCTCCCCCTAGATCTGAGCCCGTATGATCCACATCCACCATTATAAATTTATAATCCTACTACACATTCCTCGCACAGTAAAATTAGAACTAAAACACAAAATTTCATTTTTATACTGAAAAAAATTGTTCATAATTGGAAAAGGATATGATTGAGTAAGAGTGAGTGAATGAGGTCGCGTCAGACTCACAGATTGACTGCTGTCGGTGGAGGACTGAGACTGAGAGTGAGAACTGAAAAGTGAGAACGAGAGATAACGTGAAGAAGGGTAGGATTCCGGCAGCGGTGGCCGAGGCGAGGAATCGGAACGACAGCCCCAAACTCCGCGGTGGGTGGAGTGGAGGGACTGGTGTGGACGTGTGGTGCGCCGAGAGTGGAGGGACTGGTGTGGTGGCGAGGTGGGTGCTGGAGACAGTGGAGAGTGAGGGTGAGGATGGCTGGAGGAAGAAGAGAAAGATGAGGGTGCGGGCTGCGGGGGTGGGTTAGAATAGAATAGGATTAGAAATTAGGTTTTTTTTTTTAAGGATGGGTCATGATCGGGTCCCGGGTCAGACCCGTAGACCCGACCGTCCCGAAAAATTTCGAAACTATTTTTTAGACCCGATTCGGTCTGAATTTCCGAGTCTCGAGACCGGATCGTGGGTTCCCGGGTCTAATTGGCAGGTCTAGTATTGATCAATGCGAAGTGCGAACACATAAACGATGCGCCAAAAACACAGCAGACAGAGGAAAAGACAAAAAGCGGTTCTTATCCGGCAGTTGCAATTAAAGTGAGTTTTGAGTCTGACTGAATACCCAACTTGTAGTCTACAGCTACGACCTACAGAGTGTGGTGTGTGTGTGAACCGTGTGGTGCATAGAAACAAAAGTACACTAATGGAAAATAAATATTACACCCTCCATTTTTTATATCTGGCGTTTTAGTTCAAAATTTAAATTTTATTCAATTGATTTTTTAAAAAACTTCATGCTAAAAGTTACTTTTTCTACTACTTCTAATGCTCGCCTGCCTTTATTTAATTTTTTTTAATAGTCATAATTTATACTCAAATATCACTTAAAAAAAATAGAGGAAGTATATTGGTTGTGTGTAGTGGAGTGTTAAGTTCTCTAAATAGTTTCAACTAAAAATAGAATATTCTTTCGTACATTATCATTCAGTTTAAATTTAATATTCGAGTTTAAGAGACGAAGCAAGAAAAATATCAACCATTCTAATCTATATAACATATTTGATGGAGATTAGTTTCATCAAAAAATTGGAGGTTATTCATGGAGAAAATAAGGGAAAAAACGCTACGCATTCAAATCCAAAACCACGGTACATGTATACCTTTCAACTACAACTACGTACTGTCCTATATCATGATCTCAATCAATTAATTAAAGAAAAAAAATTATGAAAAACTCCACAAGGAAATATCAGAATCAGTTATTTCTGTTTGCTCCCACTCGACACTCGAGTACTGCGGCGGAGATACCAGAAGTCCTTCCGCCATGTCAGCAAGCAGCCCTGGCATATCAAACATCGCTTCTTCATCCACATACAGTACTTTACACTCTCCATCATCACTGATCATATCCATTCCCATTCCTTCCACCTCATCACACGCATCGTTTCGTGGCCGGAACATCTCGGCAGCCTCATTCGCCGCCTTCCTAATGTCCCTCGCCTCCGCCGAAACAGGCACCGGCAACCTCCACCACGAGTCGGCGAAGTTGAGGCAAGTGGACTTCCCTCTCAGCGCCAATGCTGCCACGTCGTGTGCCCGCGCCGCCATTTCTGGAGTAGGATACGTTCCCAACCATATGCGGGTCTTCTTCATCGGCTCCCTCAGCTCGCACACCCATTTATCACCGTTTCTCCGCCGCACGCCTCGGAAAACCGGGTGCCTAGTCTCTCGGAATATTCTCCGCCCAGCTCGCTTTTTCGGACAGCTGGCTGCGAGTGATAACTCCTCCGAGTCTGAGATAGCAACTCTGGTAGGAGAAGAAGATGACGGTTGTTGACACGGGTGTGGATCGGAGAATTGAGTAACGAAAGCATCCATTTCAGAAAAATGAATCCGGTCGGATCTTTGAATTTTGTTGCTGTTTCGGTTTGGATAAAAGGCTTTGCAGGAATGAATTGGATAGTACTATAATTTTTGGATTTGGTTTTCAGGTGGTGAAATATATACGAGTCAAAGTAGTAGTTGGACATGGAATTGACACGGTGGCTACACATGTGAGTTCCGCTTTCATTCACACTAACTAAAATGTCCTTAGCAGGAAAAACAACACGTGCTCTAATTTTAATTTGGTGATGTGTGTGATGCGTCGGTCAATTCCATTCGTTCATTTGAAACTTTGAGTTTGATTTATCCCTTCTATACACGGAATAAAAGTATGAAAAATGAAAGGATCTTTTATACGTATTAACCTTATATATAAACGATTCAATTAATTTGAATTCTGTATACGTGACATACTGATATGTCGGGTCGGGCAGTTTATAAGTGTCTGACCGAGATTTAAATTGATACGATTTTGTAAATGTAGGATTCTAATAAAACAAAAATAAACGAAGAGTTCAAATTAATTGGATCATTTATCTCCAAGGTTCCTGAGTATAAAAACTAAAAAATGAAAGCAGTGTGTCAATGGTGTAGCAACCAGTGCTGGTGCGTCTTGCTATTACATAAAATAAGTCAGCATATCAGCGGGTATTAATATAAATTGTTTGATACTATTATCTCTTAAAAAAATGTTACATGTTCACTAAAATTACTTGTTAGGGATACTTTATCTTTTAACGGCCCAATTTATTACGTACAAAATTAATCGTAACCTAATTAATTTAAAAATACTTATAATTCAGATTAAAAGAATATATAATAAGTTAATTTTTTAAAAAAAAAATCTCATGTTCTTCATGAAGCAAACTTTTGTGATAACACAACGTCTTTAGAGTGATCCTCTTGTGGCTCAATGAATATTCTATTACTCATGATATTTGAATTTTCTTCAATTAAACAAAAATCTGAAATATTGTTAAAAGCGACTATTATTATCACCCTTTCAAACAAAATAACTAAGTGCATATTGTAACCACTACAAAAAAAAGTACCTAGAGCGAGGGAACTCTCTCTCATTTTGAGCAGTCTCCTTTGTGTGTTTTTACTCCCTTCTCAGGTCAGATTTTTCCTTTCCCCTCTCCCAAGGGGTTGTTTTTTTTTATTTTATGTAGTTTCTGTTGGGTTTTTGGACAACGGGACTAGTGCGTTAGTACCGTTCGTACACGTTAGGGACATATGGACGCATATGTTATTTGTGTACCGTCATATAATATATTGTTAACATAAGGTTAATTGGACCAATTTGATGATCTAATAAAGTTAAGGGGTCCAATAATCTAATTGAAATAGTGTGTGGGGGTTAATACGGTTATTGTACAGATTCCGAATTAATTCTGAATTGTTGATGGACCGATTCGGAATTAATGAAAAACATTAAGGACGGAATTGATCCCTAGTGGAATTGCTTTATATTAATAAGGCACTCTCCATTGTTTCTCATAAGGAGAAAAACAGAGAAATAGAAGTTGAGAGAGTGAGCTTGGGAGATCCATTGAACCCCAAAGCAATCATCCACTAGAAGATCAAATCTCCGGATTTCTACATCAGATCATGACATCATCCGCATCAGGTACGCTTCCGCTGCTCGATCTAATCTATGCAATTTATTGAGATTGATTCGTTCCTTGGGATGTAATCTCCCATACGGTTCCAACAATTGGTAGTGGAGCAAATCAGTCTTGATTTTGTATGAATTGTATATAATCATTGATGTTGTGATGGTTTTGTGTATTAATTGCAAAATTGGGTTTTGATGGATTGATAAACTGCAAAATTAGGGATTGAGTTTTTTGCTGTTTTTGATCTCGTTTGGAATTTGTGAAATCAATTCCATGAAATTGATTAATTGATCAATTGATTTGAGATTCTATTGTTGACTAATTGATTTAATTGAGTTATTTGGCTTGATTTGGAATTTGGAATTCAATCCCGTTTGGTTTCTGGGAATTGGATGAACTCCATGATTGAATGTTTGACTTGTATTGGGCTTAAATGTGGCTTGCATGTGGCTCAAATGTGGCTTGTATTTGGCTTAAATGTGGCTTGCATATGGCTTGTATTCGGCTTAAATGTGGCTTGTATTTGGCTTGCATGTGGCTTAAATGTGGCTCGTATGTGGCTTGAATTTGGCTCGGCTTTAGTTGTATTCAGGTCGTATTTAGGTCGTATTTAATACGTATTCAGGGCGTATTTAAATACGTATTTAGGTCGTATTTAAATACGTATTCATGTCATATTTAATGCGTATTCAGGGCGTATTTAGTACGTATTCAGAGATACTATTTGGGTACTGTTCATCAGTACAGGTTCGGGTTGCCGAACTTAAAGTCAATTCGATTGTTTAAACATGAACATCATAAGGTTTAAGATGTTCGTCGGGTTTATATAATTGATTTAAAGTGTTGTGTTAATAATTTCATGCGAATAGTTGTCGGCTAAAATAAAGGTGACTATTTGGCGGAAATTATAAACACGATAGTGATGAATCTCAAGACCTATAGCTATTAAGAGATTTATGTGATTGTTTGATCGGCTAAAATGAAGATTGAATGATTGGCAAAATCATGCTATATGATTCACACTAAACAGAATAACACTAAGGAAGCTTTTAAACTTAGCTTGTTTTTGTCTAACTCGATTAATAAAAGTAATAAAGTCACAAAAGTGACCTCTGATTGCGGATATTACCGATTTAAACATTTCAAGTGTGGTGTTAATAATTTCATGCGAATAGTTGTCGGCTAAAATGAAGTTGACTATTTGGCGGAAATTATAAACACGATAGTGATGAATTCAAGATTTATAGCTATCAAGAAATTTATGCGATTGTTTGATCGGCTAAAATGAAGATTGAATGATTGGCAAAATCAAGCTATAAAATTTCACACTATGACAAATTAATTAACTGTGAGTTGTGCTTTTAGTCCAAAGACTAAGTACAATGTCATATAATTAATTTTTGATTTATTATTCATTAAGTTTATTGCCTTCATAAAGTTTTACTAAAGTGAGCTAACTGAGTGTTGTGTTCTTTCAGACATGAACTCAACAAGCTCGGTATCTGCCAACTTGAACAGTGTGTCAATGTTATCTTCCAGTAACTTCATGTTATGGAAGAGGAAGGTAGAGATAGCACTGTGTTGTATGAATAAGGATCAGGCGCTCTATAAGGATTGTCCTAAGGTACTAGATCCTCAAAGTTCTGATAAGGGACTCCAGGCTTTTGAGGACTGGAAACAATCAAACAGAGCTTGCTGTTTGGTCATACTCAGTGCTGTCCCTATGTCCATGCAGAGTACACTGGAAAAGGAACAAAGTGTCAGTAAGATCTTAGAGATCTTAGCTAGCCGCTATACCCATACAGAGAAGGCTGAGATTAGCGATACCATTCGCAAATTCTCAACCATAAAGTTCAGGGGTGATAGCGACATATGAGAGCATGTTATATTGGACAGTGCTCACCTGGCAACTGCCTCTTTATCTGGTTTTAAGAAGAGGAAAGGCAAAGAGACTGCAGGGTCTAATTTTCAGAAGAAACATAAAGGCTCAAATACTGAGCATAAGGGAATAAATGTTTTTTCTGTAATAAGGCAGGCCACTTAAAGAAGGACTGCGCTAAGCATAAAGCTTGGTGTATAAAGAAAGGTATGTCCTTGTCTCTTGTTAGTACGGAATCCCTTTTAGTTTCTCTACCTAAGAACACTTGGTGGTTAGATACAGGAACCACTAAACACATAAGTGTTTCTTTGCAGGGGTGCAGAACATACCGGAAGCCCATGGAAAGTGAGAGGTTTCTCTATATGGGCGCAGGTGATCCGGTACCAGTTGAGGGCATCGCTACTTTCGGGATAATCCTATGTACTGGTTATATATTAGAGTTAACAGAGACTTTTTATGTACCGTCTTTTTGACGGAATCTGATTTCTGTTTCTTTGTTGGATAAAGAAGGTTATGATATCAGATTCGGAAATCATAAAAGTCTCATTCATTTTAACTCTACTTTGGTTGGGACCGGTACATTGATTGATTCTGATAACTTGTATTTATTGCATACGGTTGACAGCAATAATGAATGTTATGTTAGCGAGTCCAGAGGGATTAAGCGTAAATTACCAACTGAGGATTCATTCAGGTTATGGCACAGACGGTTAGGTCATATCTCTGCAAGGAGAATAGACCGACTTGTGTCAGATGGAATCCTCAAAGCACTGGATCATACAGACCAACAGGTTTGTGTTGAGTGCATAAAGGGCAAAACTATAGACAAGAGGAGATTTGAGGCCGAGAGATGTACAAAAACTCTAAAACTCATACATACAGACATTTGTGGTCCATTCCCTACGGCATCTTGGAATGGTCAACGATACTTTATCAGTTTTATAGATGATTTCTCTCGATACGGATATTTATACCTTTTAAAGGAAAAGTCCAAGGCATTAGACGCTTTCAAGTCTTTTAAGGCCGAAGTTGAAAATCAACTCGGAAAGACTATTAAAGCTGTCAGATCAGATCGTGGTGGTGAATACTATGGTCGATATGACGGATCAGGTGAACAGCGTCCTGGGCCATTTGCTCAGTTTCTCGATGAGTGTGGGATAGTTCCACAGTACACCATGCCGGGGTCTCCGACCATGAATGGTGTATCTGAAAGGAGGAACCGTACCCTTAAGGATATGGTAAGGAGTATGATTGCCAATACTTCCTTACCTACTTCACTCTGGGGAGATGCCTTAAGAACTGCAATCTACATTCTCAATAGGATACCAACAAAAGCGACTAACAAACCCCATATGAGTTATGGACTGGCCGAAAACCTGTCCTGAAACATTTAAAGGTTTGGGGATGTCCAGCAGAGGCAAGGCCTTATAAGCCTGATGAAAGAAAACTGGACCTAAGGACTGTTAGTTGTTATTTTATTGGATATCCAGAGAGGTCATGGGGGTATAAGTTTTACAACCCTACTACTCGAACATTTTTTGAGACGGGAAATGCTAAGTTCCTTGAGGATGTTGATTTTGGAGGGGAAGATGGAAGGTCAGATATCGTTTTAGAGGAGGATTTAGATATTTCTATTTCTCATAAAGTTTCTGAGGGACAAGATGAACTTATTGTTCCGATTTCTGTTCTTATCCCTCAGAGAGCAAGAAACGATGTTATTAATCTTCCTACAGGACCAGGACTAGATCCACAGGTTATACCTGAGGATCATCAGGATGTCCATGAGGATCCACAACCTGATCAAATTCAACAACCTCAAATAGTTGAGGACCAAGTAGAGGAAGATATGCCGTTAAGGAGATCCACTAGAGTGAGAAGAAATGCGATTTCGGATGATTATATTGTATTTCTGCAAGAACATGAGGATACTATTGACTCTTTGGAGGATGACCCAGTCACCTTTAAAGAGGCTAATAGTCGTTCTGATACTCAAGAGTGGATAAGGGCCATAGGGGATGAACTCAAATCCATGAAGGACAATGACGTTTGGGAACTTGTATCATTGCCTGAGAAAAAGAAACCAATAGGTTGCAAATGGGTTTTCAAAACCAAAAGGGATTCTCAGGGAAATATTAAGAGGTACAAGGCACGTCTTGTTGCGAAAGGGTTCACCCAAAAGGAAGGAATAGACTATAAAGAGACCTTCTCTCCAGTTTCATCGAAGGACTCTTTTAGGACTATTATGGCTCTGGTGGCATATTTTGATCTTGAGCTACATCAGATGGATGTAAAGACTGCTTTTCTCAATGGGGATCTTGAGGAAGAAATCTACGTGAGGCGACCAGAAGGACTATTCTCCAACGAGAGTAGTGAATTGGTTTGTAGGTTAAAGAAATCCATCTATGGGCTCAAGCAAGCTTCTCGTCAATGGTACTTAAAGTTCCATCGCGTTATTACTTCATACGGTTTTGAAGTAAACGTTGTGGAGGATTGTCTGTACCATAAGTTCAGTGGGAGTAGGTTTGTATTTCTATTGCTGTATGTGGATGACATTTTGCTTGCTACGAACGATGTAAAGCTTCTTCAGGATACCAAGGCTATTCTTTCAGATAACTTTGAGATGAAAGACCTTGGGGAAGCATCTTTTGTGTTGGGGATTCAGATACACCGTGATCGTACACGGGATATCCTAAGGCTATCACAAAAGGGATACATCGATAAAGTTCTCAAGAGATTCGGCATGCAAAATTGTAAACCACATGATACTCCTGTCTCCAAAGGTGAGAAATTTTGCCTTGACCAGTGTCCTAAGACGGACTTGGACTGCAAGTTCATGGAGGGTGTTCCATATGCTTCGGCTGTGGGAAGCATCATGTATGCACAGGTTTGCACCCGTCCGGATCTTGCATTTATAGTTGGCATGTTGGGAAGATACCAGAGCAATCCCGGAAGGGATCATTGGGTTGCAGCCAAAAGAGTCTTTTGATACCTGCAGAAAATGAAAGCCTATATGCTCACATACAGGAGATCAGATCAGCTTGAGATCATTGGGTACTCTGATTCTGATTTCGCTGGATGCCAGGATAGCCGGAGATCGACTTCAGGTTATGTCTTTCTTCTGGCTGAAGGAGCCATTTCATGGAAGAGTGCGAAACAATCACTTGTTGCATCTTCCACTATGGAGGCTGAGTTCGTAGCTTGCTACGAGGCATCCAGTCATGCTATATGGGTGCGAAATATGGTTAAGGAACTGCGAGTTGTCACTGGTATTGAGAGACCATTGAGGATCTTTTGTGACAATCGGGCATCAGTGCTGTACTCCAACAGTAATCGGAGTACATCCAGGTCTAAGCACATTGATATAAAGTTCCTTGCCGTTAAGGAAAGGGTTCAGAGCAATCAAGTTAACATAGAGTTACTGGGTACAAACGATATGGTTGCGGATCCGCTCACTAAGGCATTGACACCTGTAGCATTTAATGGTCATGTATCGAGCATGGGTGTTATAAAGTTAGATGCCTGAGATTAGTGGGAGTTCCGTTTGTACTATTGTAACTTGTATATGTTTTGACTGTGTATTATGTTATTTCACAGTTTATGGATATTGATTTACAATTTATTCAATATATGCTCTGAATGTTTGATCTCATAAAGAGGATCAGTTGGAAATAGACATGTATAGATCATTTCACATGTAATTTCCATGTTGCACATGCACACTGGATCCATGTCATTAATTAGTCAGTACTCGTAATCATCATGAGTTTAGCTGCTTGAACTGCGACGACTGCTCTTTTGGTTCTTGTATTGATGAAGTTAATGGACCGGATTGAATTAGACAGATATATGCTAGCATTTGGGAAGTTAACATATGCTTATATGACTGAAGGGTGGTACTATAAGGATCGCACATTGTCGAGTTGTCCAAGTGGGAGATTGTTAGATTTTGGACAACGTGACTAGTGCGTTAGTATCGTTCGTACACGTTAGGGACATATGGATGCATATGTTATTTGTGTACAATCATATAATATATTGTTAACATAAGGTTAATTGGACCAATTTGATGATCTAATAAAGTTAAGGGGTTCAATCGTCTAATTGAAACAGTGTGGGGGGTTAATACAGTTATTGTGCAGATTCCGGATTAATTCTGAATTGTTGATGGACCGATTCGAAATTAATGAAAAACTCTAAGGACGGAATTGATCCCTAGTGGAATTGCTTTATATAAATAAAGCACTCTTCATTGTTTCTCATAAGGAGAAAAACGGAGAAATAGAGAATGAGAGTGAGCTTGGGAGATCCATTGAACCCCAAAGCAATCATCCACTAGAAGATCAAATCTCTGGATTTCTACATCAGATCATGGCATCATCCGCATCAGGTACGCTTCCGCTGCTCGATCTAATATATGCAATTTATTGAGATTGATTCGTTCCTTGGGATGTAATCTCCCATTAATACGTATTCAGGGCGTGTTTAAATACGACCTGAATACAACTCAAGCCGAGCCGAATTTCAGCCGAATTCAAGCCACATACGAGCCACATTTAAGCCACATGCAAGCCACATTTAAGCCAAATAAAAGCCACATGCAAGCCATATTTAAGCCAAATACAAGCCACATTTAAGCCACATGCAAGCCACATGCAAGCCAAATACAAGCCACATTTGAGCCACATGCAAGCCACATTTAAGCCAAATACAAGTCAAACATTCAATCATGGAGTTCATCCAATTCCCAGAAACCAAACGGGATTGAATTCCAAATTCCAAATCAAGCCAAATAACTCAATTAAATCAATTAATCAACAATAGAATCTCAAATCAATTGATCAATTAATCAATTTCATGGAATTGATTTCACAAATTCCAAACGAGATCAAAAACAGAAAAAAATCAATCCCTAATTTTGCATTTTATCAATCCATCAAAACCCAATTTTGCAATTAATACACAAAACCATCACAACATCAATGATTATATGCAATTCATACAAAATCAAGACTGATTTGCTCCGCTACCAATTGTTGGAACCGTATGGGAGATTACATCCCAAGGAACGAATCAATCTCAATAAATTGCATATATTAGATCGAGCAGCGGAAGCGTACCTGATGCGGATGATGCCATGATTTGATGTAGAAATCCGGAGATTTGATCTTCTAGTGGATGATTGCTTTGGGGTTCAATGGATCTCCCAAGCTCACTCTCATTCTCTGTTTCTCCGTTTTTCTCCTTATGAGAAACAATGAAGAGTGCTTTATTTATATAAAGCAATTCCACTAGGGATCAATTCCGTCCTTAGAGTTTTTCATTCATTCCGAATCGGCCCATCAACAATTCAGAATTAATCCGGAATCTGCACAATAACTGTATTAACCCCCCCACACTGTTTCAATTAGACGATTGGACCCCTTAACTTTATTAGATCATCAAATTGGTCCAATTAACCTTATGTTAACAATATATTATATGACGGTACACAAATAACATATGCGTCCATATGTCCCTAACGTGTACGAACGATACTAACGCACTAGTCACGTTGTCCAATTCAGGGCATATTGTTGGAACCGTATGAGAGATTACATCCCAAGGAACGAATCAATCTCAATAAATTGCATATATTAGATCGAGCAGCGGAAGCGTACCTGATGCAGATGATGTCATGATCTGATGTAGAAATCCGGAGATTTGATCTTCTAGTGGATGATTGCTTTGGGGTTCAATGGATCTCCCAAGCTCACTCTCATTCTCTGTTTCTCCATTTTTCTCCTTATGAGAAACAATGAAGAAAGCAGGCCACTTTAAGAAGGACTGCACCAAGTATAAAGCTTGGTGTATAAAGAAAGGTATGTCCTTGTCTCTTGTTAGTACGGAATCCCTTTTAGTTTATGTGCCTAAGAACACTTGGTGGTTAGATACAGGAACCACTAAACACATAAGTGTTTCTTTGCAGGGGTGCAGAACATACCGGAAGCCCATGGAAAGTGAGAGGTTTCTCTATATGGGTACAGGTGATCCGGTACCAGTTGAGGGCATTGCTACGCTGGAATTAATTTTATGTACTGGTTTTATATTAGAGTTAAAGAAGACTTTATATGTACCGTCTTTTAGACGGAATCTGATTTCAGTTTCTTTGTTGGACAAAGAATGTTATTCATTCAGATTTGGGGATTATAAAAGTGTACTTTATTTTAACTTTATTTTAGTTGGAAATGGTGCATTAATTGATTCTGATAACTTATATTTATTGCATACAGTTGATAGCAATAATGAATGTTATGTTAGTGATTCTCGTGGGATAAAGCATAAATTGTCAACTGAGGATTCATTCAGGTTATGGCACAGAAGGTTAGGTCATATCTCCGAAAGGAGAATAGATCGACTTGTGTCAGATGGAATTCTTGGTAAACTCAATCGTACAGATCAGCAGGTTTGTATCGAGTGCATAAAGGGCAAAACAACTAACAAAAGACGGTTTAAGGCCGAGAGAAGTTCGGAAACTCTAAAACTAGTACATACAGATATTTATGGTCCATTCCCTACGGCATCCTGGAATGGTCAACGATACTTTATCAGTATTATAGATGATTTCTCTCGATACGGATATCTATACCTTTTAAAGGAAAAGTCCGAGGCATTAGACGCTTTCAAGTCTTTCAAGACCGAAGTTGAGAATCAACTCGGCAAGACTATTAAGGCTGTCAGATCGGATCGTGGTGGTGAGTACTACGGTCGATATGATGGATCGGGAGAACAGCGTCCTGGGGCATTTGCTCAATTTCTAGATGAGTGTGGGATAGTTCCACAGTACACCATGCTGGGGTCTCCGACCATGAATGGTGTATCTGAAAGGAGGAACTGTACCCTTAAGATATGGTAAGGAGTATGATTGCCAATACTTCCTTACCTACTTCACTCTGGGGAGATGCCTTAAGAACTGCAGTCTACATTCTCAATAGGATACCAACAAAAGCGACTAACAAAACCCCATATGAGTTATGGACTGGCCGAAAACCTGTCCTAAAACATTTAAAGGTTTGGGGATGTCCAGCAGAGGCAAGGCCTTATAAGCCTGATGAAAGAAAACTGGACCTAAGGACTGTTAGTTGTTATTTTATTGGATATCCAGAGAGGTCATGGGGGTATAAGTTTTACAATCCTACTACTCGAACATTTTTTGAGACGGGAAATGCTAAGTTCCTTGAGGATGTTGATTTTGGAGGGGAAGATGGAAGGTCAGATATCGTTTTAGAGGAGGATTTAGATATTTCTATTTCTCATAAAGTTTCTGAGGGACAAGATGAACTTATTGTTCCGATTTCTGTTCTTATCCCTCAGAGAGCAAGAAACGATGTTATTAATCTTCCTACAGGACCAGGACTAGATCCACAGGTTATACCTGAGGATCATCAGGATGTCCATGAGGATCCACAACCTGATCAACTTCAACAACCTCAAATAGTTGAGGACCAAGTAGAGGAAGATATGCCGTTAAGGAGATCCACTAGAGTGAGAAGAAATGCGATTTCGGATGATTATATTGTATTTCTGCAAGAACATAAGGATACTATTGACTCTTTGGAGGATGACCCAGTCACCTTTAAAGAGGCTAATAGTCGTTCTGATACTCAAGAGTGGATAAGGGCCATAGGGGATGAACTCAAATCCATGAAGGACAATGACGTTTGGGAACTTGTATCATTGCCTGAGAAAAAGAAACCAATAGGTTGCAAATGGGTTTTCAAAACCAAAAGGGATTCTCAGGGCAATATTGAGAGGTACACGGCACGTCTTGTTGCGAAAGGGTTCACCCAAAAGGAAGGAATAGACTATAAAGAGACCTTCTCTCCAGTTTCATCGAAGGACTCTTTTAGGACTATTATGGCTCTGGTGGCATATTTTGATCTTGAGCTATATCAGATGGATGTAAAGACTGCTTTTCTCAATGGGGATCTTAAGGAAGAAATCTACGTGAGGCAACCAGAAGGACTATTCTCCAGCGAGAGTAGTGAATTGGTTTGTAGGTTAAAGAAATCCATCTATGGGCTCAAGCAAGCTTCTCGTCAATGGTACTTAAAGTTCCATCGCGTTATTACTTCATACGGTTTCGAAGTAAACGTTGTGGAGGATTGTCTGTACCATAAGTTCAGTGGGAGTAGGTTTGTATTTCTATTGTTGTATGTAGATGACATTTTGCTTGCTACGAACGATGTAAAGCTTCTTCAGGATACCAAGGCTATTCTTTCAGATAACTTTGAGATGAAAGACCTTGGGGAAGCATCTTTTGTGTTGGGGATTCAGATACACCGTGATCGTACACGGGGTATCCTAAGGCTATCACAAAAGGGATACATCGATAAAGTTCTCAAGAGATTCGGCATGCAAAATTGTAAACCACATGATACTCCTGTCTCCAAAGGTGAGAAATTTTGCCTTGACCAGTGTCCTAAGACGGACTTGGATAGCAAGTTCATGGAGGGTGTTCCATATGCTTCGGCTGTGGGAAGCATCATGTATGCACAGGTTTGCACCCGTCCGGATCTTGCATTTATAGTTGGCATATTGGGAAGATACCAGAGCAATCCCGGAAAGGATCATTGGGTTGCAGCCAAAAGAGTCTTTCGATACCTGCAGAAAACGAAAGACTATATGCTCACATACAGGAGATCAGATCAGCTTGAGATCATTGGGTATTCTGATTCTGATTTTGTTGGATGCCAGGATAGCCGGAGATCGACTTCAGGTTATGTCTTTCTTCTGGCTGAAGGAGCCATTTCATGGAAGAGTGTAAAATAATCACTTGTTGCATCTTCCACTATGGAGGCTGAGTTCGTAGCTTGCTACGGGGCATCCAGTCATGCTATATGGCTGCCGAACATGGTTAAGGAACTTCGGGTTGTCACTGGTATTGAGAGACCATTGAGGATCTTTTGTGACAACCGGGCATCAGTGTTGTACTCCAACAGTAATCGGAGTACATCCAGGTCTAAGCACATTGATATAAAGTTCCTTGCTGTTAAGGAAAGGGTTCAGAGCAATCAAGTTAACATAGAGTTACTGGGTACAAACGATATGGGTGTTATAAAGTTAGATGCCTGAGATTAGTGGGAGTTCCGTTTGTACTGTTGTAACTTGTATCTGTTTTGACTGTGTATTATGTTATTTCACAGTTTATGGATATTGATTTACAGTTTATTCAATATATGCTCTGATTTTTTATCTCATAAAGAAAAGAGGATCAGTTGGAAATAGACATGTATAGATCATTTCACATGTAATTTCCATGCTGTACATGCACACTGAATCCATGTCATTAATTAGTCAGTACTCGTAATCATCATGAGTTTAGCCGCTTGAACTACGACGACTGCTCTTTTGGTTCTTGTATTGATGAAGTTAATGGACCGGATTGAATTAGACGGATATATGCTAGCATTCGGGGATTAACATATGATTGTATGACAAAAGGTGGTACTATAAGGATCGCACATTGTCGAGTTGTCCAAGTGGGAGATTGTTGGGTTTTTGGACAACGGGACTAGTGCGTTAGTACCGTTCGTACACGTTAGGGACATATGGACGCATATGTTATTTGTGTACCGTCATATAATATATTGTTAACATAAGGTTAATTGGACCAATTTGATGATCTAATAAAGTTAAGGGGTCCAATCGTCTAATTGAAATAGTGTGTGGGGGTTAATACGGTTATTGTACAGATTCCGGATTAATTCTGAATTGTTGATGGACCGATTCGGAATTAATGAAAAACATTAAGGACAGAATTGATCCCTAGTGGAATTGCTTTATATTAATAAGGCACTCTCCATTGTTTCTCATAAGGAGAAAAACAGAGAAATAGAAGTTGAGAGAGTGAGCTTGGGAGATCCATTGAACCCCAAAGCAATCATCCACTAGAAGATCAAATCTCCGAATTTCTACATCTGATCATGGCATCATCCGCATCAGGTACGCTTCCGCTGCTCGATCTAATCTATGCAATTTATTGAGATTGATTCGTTCCTTGGGATGTAATCTCCCATACGGTTCCAACAGTTTCTTTTTCCTTCAAGCATCGGCCAAAGCTTTAGTTTCGCAAATGGTGATAGTGGTCATCGAATCCATCTATTCAGGCTGGTGGAGCTTTATGTGCTTTTGTTTCGTGTCGTGGTTTTATTTTCTCGGATTCCTTTGGGTCTGCGATGCTGGTTTGGAGCTTCTATCTGTCTTTGGGTCTATTAGATCAGCCGGGTTGTGTGTGGATCTGATGGGTTTGAGCTAGATCGGTGGTGCTGGGCCGCGGACCTCCTTCATTCTTCTCTACTGGTTATGTCTTAGGTGTGTCTTGGGCTGCAGCTTGTCAGGTCTTAATTGTCTAGTGGTTCAAGGTGAATACCGCTCCGAGCGGTGCCGTTGCCGGTGATTTTCATATATCGACCTCCTCTCTTCCTCTTGCTGGAGCTACTAAGAGCTGGGATCCTGTTATAATGTGAAAGGTCTCTCTATAGTTTTTAGATCAGGCTGACGTTAACGGGTAGAATCCGGCGATGGTGATCAACTCCTCTTATTTTGGTTCGGAGGCGGTGGCTACAGTTCATGGAGTTGTTGTTTTTCCAACTTAGGTTTTTCTATTGTAGCTTCGGGTCCCACTTGCGTCACGTCAGGTCTTGGGCTTTTGTATGTGGCTTTGGGCTTGGTTTGACTTTTTTGTCTTCTTTCTCTGATCTATTATTTGTACTGATATAACCCTTATTGCAATTTATTCCACTTGAAAGAAATAAAAAAGGTACCTAAAGCAAGGAAAAGCTTCCCCGCCCCTAGGCAAAGGCGAGGAAAAGTCATTCCTCACCTATCGTCACATTTGCTTAGGAAATACTCCTTTTTATTAAACGACTCTTACTATTTGAGCACGCATATTAAGGAGGTCGGATGATTCACTATTTGACCAAAAATAATTCCGTACTTTTTTTCAAGCTTACGTTAATCCTTAACGTACGTCCGAGAAACAATTCGGGGCAAAATTATCTCAAATAGTGAGTCATCCAGCTTTCTTAATATACGTACCTAAATAGTAAGAGTCATTTAAAACAAACCGGAGGGAGTACGAAATTGGTGATCTAAGGTGTCCCACGTGTGTTGGACAATTAGTGATAATATTCGGGGTTCTGGAGAAGGGTAGGCGAGGAAAATGGTCATTCGGAATCTCTGTGCTCGTCGTCCGGTGTACCTGCAAAGCGCTAGAGGGGGTCTCCGGCGTAAACACTTTGATGCTTAAGTCAGTATGGTTGTTCCAAAGGGCAGGGGTTCGACTAGCGATCATAGACTTACCTTTTGTCTTGAATGGTGAGGTATTTATAGGCAAAATATGGGCGTTATTTCTAGGGGGTGGGCGTTATCTAGGGAAGATAACTCCCAGGTACCTCAAGTGACGTCCTGTCTTGCCTTGGATGGGATAACGCCATGCGTGTTGCTGGATAACGTGTGAGACCCCCCCCGGTTGATGCCGACCATCCCAGGGTTTATCGTTATGTGGGGCAAGAGGCAGTAGTCATGGAGGGGGACGCCTAGTGGGAGCTACAGTGTTCCGGCATTAACGCCGAATATAAGGACGAAAATGCCCCTAAAGTTACGTCTATAGTTATCATAAGCCCAACCGAAAATGAGCCCGAGTGTTTACCAAGGGCTATCGCTCCATTTTTGACCTTGTCTATTCCGTGTTCTACGAGATATCGGGGTGGTGCGATTATCGAGAGGCACGTCTTTTCAAACCATCATTTCCTTGGGTCTATAAATTGGATTTTTCATTGCACTAATTCTTCTCATCTCTTCTGCATTTCTTCTGACATTTTCACCATGGATGAACTAACCAGAAATTTCTTGATCTCCAAGGCCCATACTTTGAAGAATCTTACTGAAGCCGACGTTGGCTTCTTGGAGACCATGCTGATCAAGACCTCTAAGGACATTCTAGAGCTTCAGGGGTTGATGACCCCTCTTTTTTCCAGGCAAGGTGCGGCTTCTCTAGAGGATTTCAGCCCTCTGGAGAGTGTATCAAAGTTGGTTGCTGCTGTCCCCCGCATCCAGATGGCTATCACCATGCTGCAGCAAAGGAAGGATCTGTTAGGGTGCTGTTTGAAGGACATGAGGGTTTCCTCCTCCGAACTGACTTCGGTGGCGGATGCTCTGAGGGAGATTCCTTCTGTGCCAGATGACGATATCGGGTCCAATGCCTGACCGCTTGCAGCCATCCCTTTGCTTCTTTATCTTTTTCTTTTGTTTCTTATGCGAATGTACGTTTTAGGCCGTTTAGGTCATAAATAAAATATTTTCCCATTATATTGCTTGTGACCTTCTACTCTCTGTGGTGTGTAAACGTCGTGTCAGTTGGGACTAACGTTAGCCCAACCGAAAATGAGCCCGTCGTTGATCAGATTTCCTGAGGCTTGCATTTCTTTATTCGCCAAATGGCGATTAAAGATTGTTGCTAACCGTTTCTTGCATTAATTTCACGCCGCCTTCTCAATGCTAACTGATTGGGCGGTTTTTTAGCATCTCTTGATCAGTGCGAATATCCACCAGGCGTGATCACAGGATCCAATTTTGTAATTATGATCATTCTTCTCGATGCGCATTAATTATCCTCAGGGGGCGTGTGAAAAGGTGGGGATGTCCTTTCACCACGGCTATTTAATGAGATTTTTCTTTCTTTTTCCTGTTCATCTTCATTTAGTTTCTCTGTTGAGATTGCTTGTAATTTCATGGCCGACTCATATTCCATGGATGCGGCCGAGCGTGATTCTCCACCAACTCCCCCAACTTCTCCCGATTCGGATCACCCTTCTCCGCCGTGTCGGAAGAGGCGGCTCGCTCGACGTAAGGGTCGTAAGAGATCAAAAAGGAAAACTTTTGAGTCTTTCGATGTTTGCTCGAATTCTTACACTCCTCCAGTAAGGAGGGGTGATGAACTGTTTCCTCACATCAGTCGTTTCATGGAAAGAATCTCAGCTAGCAACGTAGGTTCTGAGATTAAGGCTTCTGCCGTCAAGGGGGACTCGTGCGCGACTTCTGTGAAGATGAAAAAGCCTTCAGAGGACCCACAGCTAGGGCTTGGCAAAGAGAAAAAAGCTGATGACCCATTCCCTTTACTTGACGCAGAACTGCCGTCTTCGGATGGAGATGATTTCTACTGGCCTTCTTATTGGCTCGACGAGGACTGACTGCCCATTATGCTTATTGTAGATGTCGTATGGCTTTTTCATAAATAAAGTAACGTTCCTCGTTTTCTTTTCTTTGTTGTTGTGTTTCTGCGTTAACTCTATAATTATCGGATGGTTAACGCCCAGCGGTTGGTTGCTGCTCCACGCAACCGTCATTCTAACTTCTTGTTGTTAACTGCCTTCATCTTCTAGAGGTATAAATTCTCGGCTTTAAATGTTCTTCTGATATCTTTCCATGTGCCACTGCCGATTTTACGCATGTTTCGTTCTAATTGGCCAATTAGCCTTTTTGCCAGGTTTGGCCTTTAAAAGGAGACAACTTCTTTCTTCTCAAACTTTTACTCGTATTTCAAAAAAATTCTGCTCTTCTCTGCTCTTCTTCTTTTCTTGAAGAAAACTATCCCAACTGCTCATCGACTAAGGCGATCCATCCGTTCTGCTATTCTTCTTTCTAAGGTACCCTGTTTTACCTTCTTCTGGTTTCCCTCTTTATTACCTCTTCATTATGCGTCTCACGAGATCTCAGACTGGCCCTTGGGAGCTTATTGATCCTGAGATCAAGAGTACAATAAGTATTTTTACTTGCGAGACCGTTTTGCGGCTCGACTTAGAGGGTCATGGTATCTCTTTCCCCAGCGGTTATACCTTTATGTTTCCAGAGAGGCATATGAGGCTTCACGACGTCCTGTGGGAAACTCATAGGATGTTGTATTTTAAGATGTTTCTTTATGGTTTCCGCCTTCCTGTTCATGCTTCGGGAGAGGATATACTGTGTCAATGTAAGATTAACCCGGCGCAGATAACGCCCTCATCGGGGTGTGGCATCTACACTTTCATCCGCGCCTACGAAATGAAGAGTATTCTTGCCCCTTCTATCAACTTGTTTCGCAAATTCTTCAACCTCACTTGTCACAATGGTCTAGTGAGCGTTATTCCAAGGTGGAATGACGCATACACCTAGTCTTTTTGGCAAAATTTTCGAGAGTTTGAAGAAACCGTTGACGACTGGAAGGGTAGTTTCTTCATCATTGTGTTGCCTTCCCATTTGTGGCGTAGGGGTTTTAACCGGGGCATCACCGATACTGACTGAGTGAAACCGGTCGTCTTGTCTAGAAAGGAGTTAGCTCAGGATGACGCCTTGTTAGAGATGGAGACGCCTTTCTAGATTCTAAACTTTGCCTTGTACAGGCCTTTATCTGAGTGCGCCGTAGGTGAGTCTTTAAATTCTAGCGTTATCGTTCTTCCTTTTCATTTACTGATGTGACTTTTTGCAGGAGGCGTTATCAATCAATCGTCCGAAGGGGATGGCGCTCATCTGAGGGTTGTGCCACCTCCAACAGCGTCTCCTTCTACGCTTTCCAGAGCTCCACCTGACTGCAGCGTCCCGTTAAAGAAAACAAGGACTTCCGGGGCGCCCCTTCAAAGTGGGCGCGTTTCTACTCGTGCTTCTTGCTTTGTGGAGAATTGGTTGCCCGTTCGGGAGATAAGGTCTAGCTCAGGTCCGCCAACAGTCAAGACAAAAGTTTTTTCATACGAAGGTGCGGGTGAGGGTGAAGATATGGATACAGAGTCTTGCCTTCATCAGGTTTCCAAGGCTCAGCGAAAGAGACTCAGGGAAGAGAAGGAAAATCAGATGACAGAGACTGTCATGCGTCTTCCTTTGCAGCCGCTAACGGGCCATGCTTTCTCTGATATTGCCACTTCTTCCAGTACCGCCAAAGATTTCCCTTTGATAAGTGTTGATGTTCCACCACTAAGGCCCTCTTTCTCTGCTGCCAACGTTCTTTCGCCGTCAACTGAGGTTCCTCCAATAACGAAACCCTTCCCCGTTATCGAGGTTCCTGTGGTATCAGCGGAAACTCTGTTGACAACAAACTCTTCTATTGTCGATGAGGCCACGCAGTCTCCTATCTCTTCTTATATTCCTGATGTGGTGGTGTCAGCTCCGAGCTCGAGCGTACTTCCTGATCCATCCGTGAGGGTTCCTCAGCCATTGTTCTTTACTTCCGTTTCCTGTGTTGGCAATTCTGCCGGTGGTTCCGCTCCTTCTGTCGTCACCAATCTTTCCTTTCAAGGGCCTCAGGGTGTTCCTTCTTATTGGCTAGATCTATCAAACTTTGAAATTGACGGGCTTCATGCTCTAGGGGTGTCGGACCCATTATTGCGAGATCAACCGACAACGATTTTAGTGGGTGACATATTTGGTTCGCCTGAAGATGAGGAAAAGTTGTTGCAGCTTCCCCCCGATATTCAACGTGCACGCGTTTTGAATGACTCTTTGGCCTGCTTCCGCAAATTTTATTATTTTACCAAGGCCCATGGTAGCAAGCTTCAGAGTTCGTCTGACTTAAAGGAGCAGCTCGACTACGCCTTGGCCAAAGTCAAGAAGTTAACGCAGCTACAGAATCGTACGCAGGCGGAGTTAGGTGTCTGCCGTGCTGACCTTGCTAGGGAAAAATCAAAGTTGAAACATTAGAGGCTGAATTGGTAGCTGCTAACAAGAAGAATTATCTTCTTCATGAAGAGATGTCGGTTCACGATGCGGATCTAGCAAGGGAAAAATCTAAGGGGAAGGCTATCGTTGAGGCTTTGGAGGTGGAGCTGGCGGCAGTTGACAAGAGGAACTCTCTTCTTCGTGAAGAGATATCGATTCGTGACGCGGATTTAGCCAAGGTTCCGTCAAAGATAAGCTGGTGGAAGAACAAAGTTATATGGGCCTTTACCGCCGGATTCGCGGACTATTATCGCAGCGGGACTTTCGATCCTGCTAAGATAGCCGACTATGCCTATGCAAAAATGAGTGAGATTGACGGGAGCAAAGAAGGTTTTCTTTCTTCAGAGGGGGAAGAAGTGGCGACGACGGCGATAACGAGACGCTTCCGTTATCTGATGATTCGGATGTTGCGGGGGACGCGAGGGGTTCCACCCGTCCCCGTTAATTGTTGTTTCTTTCTTGATTTGATCATTGTTGCCATTGGCTTTGTAATAATAACACCCAAACTTCTTTTAAATAATAATAATTAATCTCTGCTGCGTTATCTTCCTCTTTTGCGTTATCTTGGTGACTGTCGACTGAATTAACACTGTATCACGTTATCTTGATCATCACGTTATTGCGCCTGTCTTAGTTTGAAAATCGATTCCACTTTTCCAGAGCATTTAATACTTGAGAATCCCTACTTAATGCAGGAGAAAAGTAATAATATCCAGACCACATGTGTCAATTCGCAAAGGTGCTAGGGGTTGGTGCTCCCTTGGGAATGGTAAAATCAAAGCGTCTTCTCGCTTCTCTAAAAATGTACTCATTGCTCGTGTCTTTTCCTCCTGACGCTTCCCACAAAACGACTGTTTCAACAATCATTTTGACTAACCGCTAGGGTTATAAAACCCGCCACATGTTTCCTTTCCTCCTTTTGTTGTTTTATTTTCTCCATAACATCTCAAGCCGTCTTGCATTTCTTCTTTCCACCATCTGGGCACTCTGATTTCTTCTCTTAGAAAGGTACTTATATTCCTTTTTGTCACTTTTTTCATCTTTTTACTTCTACCATGGCTAGAACTCATCATCGTCCTCAACCCAAATCTGTTGGGGAGGAAAAGATTGAAAATATTTTTACTACTATCACTTCTCTGACCGTACTTCAATAGAAATTATCACAACACAATGCCCACATTCTTAAAAATTGTTCGGTTGAAGTCGCCCCTGATTCGCTACGCCTTAATAGTGAATTGGCCGACAACCGTAGGCTTTTATATGCCAAGATGTTTGGCTATGATTTCTAGTTTCCTCTTCATCCTTTGGTGGAACAATTATTTGCCACTCTTAACTTAAATCCTGTCCAATTGACCCCTAATGCGTACTGTTGCATTTACGCATTCATAGAACTTTGTAGATACAAAGGGATCGCCTCTCCTTCCCTTTTGCTGCTTCAATCGCTTTTTCAATTGTATAGTCGTAGGGGTGTTATAGCGATATCGCCACGTTATGATGACGAATCGTTAAAGCCTTTTACTTGGAAGCTTATGCACCTTGAATCTTCCATTGATAATTGGAAAAATGAGTTCTTTATCATTAATCTGCCTGACCCCTGGTGGAGAACCGGTTTTAATCACGACATTAGGAATAGGGCCTGGGGTCGGCGGAGGCCTCTCCCTTCGCCTGAGCAAGGCTGGTTAGACAAACTACTCGATTTGAACCTTAGCGTTCATACTCGCAAACTGGCGTGCAGGATCGACATTCGAGCCCGTGTTGAAAGTGAGTATTTTGGCATTTCCTTGTTATTTCGAGGGGTACTAACGCTAACATTGTCTTACGATTGTGCAGAATCTCCGCCTGGCTGGAAGCCTGAGTGCGTTAGAAGACGAAAGAGAAGGGCTCAAAAAAGAAGGGAGAGAGAGGAAATTGTTGCTGCCGATGCTACTGCGGCCGTTAATCCGGTTCTATCGTCTGTTGTGACTGTTAGTCCCATTCAGGGATCTACTTCTCAGATTGGTGAGGAAGCTGTTACCGTCCCTGCTTTTGTTCCGACTGTTTCTGCCACCGTTTCTCCTATTCAGGCGTCTTCTTCTGGAGTTTCTGTTCGGAGAAAAAAGAAGATGAGAAGACGTGTTGCCGCCCTTGCTCCTCCCTCTGGCGTGGTAATCTCTTCAGAGGTGCTCATTAACGATATCGCTACTGTACGTTTTTCTTTCATGTCCTCGTATTGCGTTTTTTAATGTTTTCCAACTTCCTCTTTTATTTTTTTTTATCTTTCTCGATATTTCTCATTATAGGATACTGCTGTTGCCTCCGCTCACCCGTCATCAGAGGATAACATGAACTTGTCTCATGTGTTCCAACAGCGTCGCAAGAAACCGCTACATAATGAGGAGGGCGCAAGCTTGTCGAGGGGTCTCGTTATCCACCAGCATGGGGATAGCAGGGGTGTTGCCGCCTTTGTTTCTGAAGTGCCTTCTGGGGGTCAATCTTCTGATCCTTTGAGGACTGTTGGCATTTCCGGGTCCTTTCAGGTTTCTTCCAATTCCTTTGGCACGTCGCCTCCTCCTTCCATTTCCCAAGTCATGGGCTTTACTGCGGACTTAACGGAGTCCGATTTTCCACCATTCCACTCTCATGATTCTCTTGGGTTTGTTATGGGCGCTTCTTCTCGTCAGCCTCCGTCCCCCACTACTTTAGTTTTTATTCCTTCAAGTGCTCCAATATGCCCACCTTCCGAGGGGAAGGTTGTTGCTCCCCATCTTATGGCTGATGTGAGCTCGCTGGGCGATTCCGGGCCCGTTACTCATCAAATCGATTTGGGTAACTTGCGTAAAACTGGGTTTACGGCTGTAGGGGGTGACAGTTCCAGTGCGACTTCTGCTTTTTTAGCCGCTCACGCATTATTGGTCCAGGAAGAGGAGGCATTTCTTTCTAAAACTTCTGAGGAATAAGTGAGTTCGGTGCACTTCGACATATTTTCCGCTTTTCACAACTTTCATTACGGGGCTAGGCACATGACGGGGAAAGTTGAGTCCCTTACTTCTTCCTCCAATAAACTGCATAACGCTCATCAGCAAGTTTCGGAAGAACTTGCTAAGAAACGAGAAGAAGTGGAGAAGATACGGGGGAGCGTGATGATCTGGCGACAGCCCTGGCGACTGCCAAGAGAGAGATGGAAGAGATCCGTGAACAGGAAGCCACCAAAGTTGCCGCGCTTAAAGCCGAATTAGCGGCAGAAAAGGGGAAAAATGCCGCGCTAGATGGAGAGAAGACGGCGCTGATAGAGGAGAGGGTCGCACTGGCGAAAGAGTCGGCAGAAAAATGTAAATGGTATTGCTAGATGACCGCAGGTATCATGTCTGACTGCTTTGTGCAGCTTTATGGGGAGGAAGCATTTTGTGATGAAGACCTCACCCAAGTCTTTCTGAAGAAGTCTGGAGTCCTTACAAATGATAACTTTTACAAGACACAGGCGGAAAGTCGCGAAGGGTAGCGGGACGGCACCGCCATAGGCCTCTTTGGTCATATTTTCTGAATTTCGGGCATCGCGCCCCCCCCCCCCCCCCTTTTGCTCTTGTTTCTGAGGAATTTTTCTTTTGTAACCCTTACGTGGGTTTTTGAACAATCATATAAATTAGTTTGCTATCTCCCTTTGTAGTTGATCTTCCTTGTGCTGTTCTTTTTCTCTGCAGGGCTGCCATAACGCAGTAAAACCATAGAATTCCAGCAGAGATAGTATAGCCGTAGAACCGCCATATAATCAGTAGGATCATAGGCATATGATAATGGGTATTTTGCAATATATCGCGACATGACTAGGCATGTGCACTTTATAACAAGATGAAATAATGTTGTTTACTATATAGCAGTTAACAGATAAGAGATAGCTTTAGAAATAGAAACTCGTGAAATGAAGTGGTATAACGGATATTACCCGCGATATGAAGCATATAATCCGTTTCTGCGAGAGAAGATATCATGGCGTTATTGCCTTATAGGCCTTCAAATCGAGAGGATCACTCTGGAGGCCTCACTGCCTCATGTATTGCTATTATTCCCCTTTCCCTTGAAGAGATAATTTAATCGACGAAATGACTTTCAGAATGAACATTTTCATAACAACACTATATTGTTGTAGATATCCCTCGTCACTAGCGAGGAATGCCATATAGATAGATGTTAACACATCCTTCAGGGTGGCAGAACATATGCCGTTAATGGCACTCATGCCATGTAAATCATGATAACAGACCGTGCGATATTATCGCTTGCACGGGCGTCAGTCTTTTTCTGCACATTCTCAATTGTTGTGTTAGTAAAATAATGTGCAATGATAAATACTAGTTGCCTCTAGGGGCCTTCATCCGCACATACCAGAGTGTTGTTGGTGTTGCTCATATCGTTTTCTCAACCAGTCATCTTCACCGGGTATTTGCCGACCGGTTACTTGCTGGGCTACTGCGATTTTCCTCGAATTTTCACGTTCAGCTTGGAGCGTGCCTCGTCTTAGTGAGCTGTCTGATCAGGACCGGCCATCACAAGGATAGAATTTTCACTTCCAGGCGTTGTTATCACTTCCCTGGGGCGTGCCTCGTCTTAGTGGGCCGCCTATGTTAGCGCGGTTGCCACAAGGATAGGATTTTCACTCCTAGAGGTGCCGGGGCGTGCCTCGTCTTAGTGGGCCGCCTTTATTAGCGCGGTTGCCACAAGGATAGGATTTTCACTCCCGATAGTGCTGAAGCATGCCTCGTCTTAGTGGGTCGCCTATGTTAGCGCGGTTGCCACAAGGATAGGATTTTCACTTCCAGCACTAAATCTTTAAGTATGCCAGGACGTGCCTCGTCTTAGTGAGTCGTCTGATCAGGACCGGCCATCACAAGGATAGGATTTTCACTCTTGGCACCCTTCATTATCTGCACGTAATCAATCACAAAAATACACAAGAATATTTCCGATTCAAGTGTTATTGCATGTTATCTAATCGTGTAGAAATGTGTCAAATTCTAGCATGGTATAATTTCAAATGAGCTATATTCCAAGAGTTTGGTAAGGGAGTACCGTCAAGTGTTTCCAAATGATATGCTCCTTTTTCGATAACGCGGGTAACGCGATATGGGCCGTCCCAGTTTAGACTGAGTTTCCACATGCATTGTCTGGCTGCTCGTTTGTCTCTGAGTACCAAGTCCCCTGCTTTTAGCAGTCACTCTTTAACACGTCTGTTGTGATAACGCGTCATTTTCCTTTTATAATACAATGTTTTTAAAAGAGTTTCTTCATGCAGTTCTAGCAATGCATCAAGGTTTGCTCGTAACCTCTCTTCATTCATTTCTTCTTTGAAGTACGCCACTTGCAGGCTTAGAGTACCGATTTCTACCGGTGTGACGGCCTCAGTGCTGAAAGCCAGGGCGAAGGGTGTTTCTCCTGTACTGGTTTTAACGGTCATGCGGTATGCCCACATCACATATGGCAGCTCGTCTGCCCATTTCTTTTTGGAACCTTCTAGGTTTTTCTTGATGCCACTAAGAATACTTCGATTGGTTACCTTCGCCTGACCGTTAATCTGCAGGTGGGCTACGAAAGAGAATCTTTGTTCAATTTAGAATTCCGCGCATTGGTCTCTAAAGAATTGACTTGTGAACTGTGTCCCGTTATCACTAACTAGCACACGGGGTACGCCAAATAGCATGATAACTTGGTGTTTGAAAAAATGCCATATCTTTTCTGTTGTAATGTTGGCCACTGCTTCCGCCTCCGCCCATTTCATGAAGTAGTCCACTGCCACGACTATGAATTTTAACTGAGATCTTGCTTTTGGAAATGGGCCCAGGATGTCAATTCCCCATTTGGCAAAAGGACAAGGAGCCACGATTTTGGAGATTTTCGCAGCAGGTCGTCAGGGAATTTTAGAGAACTCCTGACATTTCTGACAGGTTCGTACAAAATTATTGCAATCCCTATGAATGGTAGGCCAATAGAATCCTGCCTGAAAAACTTGTGCGGCCAAGGTGCCACCGGACACATGCATACCACATATGCCTTCATGGATTTCTCCCAAGGTGTGGAGGCCTTCTTGTTCCATTATGCACTTGGCAGCTGGATGAGAGAAACACCTCCGAATCAGTTCACCGTCATAGTATGTACACCGTGCCGCCTGTTTCAACACTTTTTTTCTTTTCGGCGTTATCTTTGGGCACTTCATCATTCTTCAAATATTTTATTATAGGGATTCGCCAGTCATTTTCAATTTCTTCAATACAGAGCGACACTTGTTCCTCCATAAAGGAAGGCACAGATATTTCTTCAAAATACACGTCCGCGGGTATGGTTGCTTCCGGACTTGCCGCGATTTTCGCAAGGCTATCTGCCTCAGCGTTATCCTCACGAGGGACGTGTTCAATGCTGACTTGTATGCCCCTTTTTCTTATTTCCAGCAATTCGCGTTTCACCTTGGAGAGATATTGAATCATAACGGGCTCTTTGGCTTGAGAATTACCCGAGACTTGATCTATTATTAGCTTGGAGTCACCGTATATCTTCAGTCGTAGGTCTCTCATTACTTCTCCTTCGTGTATGGCTTTTATAGACAAATTTTTGCTTATTCTGAGTCCGGCCAGCAGCGCTTCATATTCCGCCACATTATTGGATAACGGTTGCAGGATCCTGATGGCGTATCGTATTTGTATGCCTAGTGGTCCGGTTACTAGGATTCCGGCTCCAGCTAGTTCTTGATTTTTAGCTCCATCCACGTGGACAACCCACAAGTCAGTGTAGGTTTTAGGGAATGGGAGATCTAAGTCATCTTTTTCTTCTTCAGGTAAGTTCCTTAATGGATCCTGCGTGAACGTGCACTCGGCTATAAAATCTGCTAGCACTTGTCTTTAATGGATGGTCGGGCTTTGTACTGTAGCCCATATTGTTCGAGTTCGATGACCCAAATCAGCATTCTTTCTGAAGACTCAGGTTTCCTGAATATCCTTCTCAGAGGTTGGTCTGTGAGTACGATGACGGGGTGGGCCTGGAAATATCTGTCCATTTTCCGCGTGGCATGTATTAGTGCGAACGCTATTTTCTCAATGCGAGCATACCGCAGCTCAGCATCTTTCAAGACATGACTAACAAAGTACACTGGGTGGTGGGCATGGTTGTCGTCTCGCACAAGGACAGCACTAACCACTTCTTCAGCAACGCTAAGGTACAGGTATAGGGTATCACCCTGCTCTGGTCTTGTGAACACCAGGTCAGATGAAAGATAAGCTTTTAGGCTCGTGAACGCCTCTTCACACTTCTTTGTCCATCCAAAAGGAGTCATTTGACATATAACCATGAAAAATGGGAGGCATCTTTCACCTTGTTTGGAAATGAAGCGCCCTAGAGCGATAACGCGCCTTGTGAGTCTTTGTACTTCTTTGACAGTTCGGGGGGATATCATGTCATGGATAACTTTGATCTTTGACGGGTTTGGTTGGATGCCTTTCTGGCTGACCACATAACCCAAGAACTTACCCGTTTGGAATACGAACATGCATTTACTGGGGTTCAATTTCATCTTGTATTCTCTCATCACATTAAAAATCTCCTCCAAATCTGCCAAATGGTCCTCAAAGTTTTGACTCTTAACCAATATATCATCCACGTAAGCCTCTACTTTCTTCCCGATTTATTTCTCGAACACCTTGTTTGCCATGCGCTGGAAAGTTGCTCCAACATTTTTCAATCCAAACGGCATCGCCGTGTAGCAGTAAGTGGTCTTCGGGGTAATGAAGGCGGTCTTTTCTTCATCTTCGATGGCCATGAGAATTTGATGGTATCTGGAGTTGGCGTCTAAAGAGCTCAAATAAGCATATCCGGCAGTCTAGTCGACTAACTGATCGATTCGAGGGAGCGGGTAACAATCCTTAGGGCAAGCGTCGTTTAGATCAGTGAAGTCAATGCACATACGCCACTCTCCGTTAGGCTTTGGAACAAGGACAGGGTTAGCTAGCCAAGTCGGATATTGCACTTCTCGAATGAAACCAGCATCTATGAGTTTTGACATCTCCTTGTCGATGGCTGTTGCTTTTTCTACAGAAAATGCTTGTCATTTTTGCTGGATCGGTTTGACGCTGGGATCGATGTTAAGTCGATGTTCCGCTACTTCACGTGAGATACCGGGTATATCTACGGGTTTCCAGGCGAATTCTCCTTTACATTTGTTTAGCTATCAGGTTAACTGTGTGTTTTCTTCGGGGCTTAGCTTCTCACTAACCAAGAAATTTGCCTCCCTGACCCCATTAACGGGGACGGGCACCATTTTATCCACTGGCTGGGTAATCTTTTTGTCTTTTTGCTCGAAGGGATCCACCATCACGCACACATACCTGTCACAACTCTTTTGAGTCATGAGCAGGTAACACTCAGCTGCCAGCTTCTGATCGCCTTTGACTGTGACCACTCCATCCCATCAGGGATACTTTAACCTCAAGTGCTTTTGGGATATCGCCGCATGCAATAAGGTGACTCCAGTCACTGGGATAGGAACTCCATCCACCCCGATTATCGGCTTTTTTCAAGGCGTCAACTCACTGTCAGGACGCTTCATGAGGTTGTAAGCCTCCAATGAAAATAAATTTACCGCACTTTCGTTATCGACGAGGGTTCTTCTGACTCCATGATTGCCAATGACGGGTGTGACTACTAACGCATCATTATGTGGAAAAATGACGCCCTTCTCGTCTTCCTCAGAGAAGGACAACACCATTCGGTCTAACACACTTATCGCTTCATTTTTTATTAACGCACCTTCTCTTTTCCGTTTGTCCCCAGTAGCGGGCGTTAACATTACAGGCTCATCGAGGTATTGCGTCCCTCCAACTATGATGTTGATGATGGGAATGTCATCGTCATGGATTGTCAATGTCTCCTTGACTCTCCCACTAGAGGTGGCCTTGTCTCTCTCTGCATGAGGGGGCGTTTGTCTGCTGTCTGGGGCTCTATTTGTCGGGTTATTCCTGGCTTCTTCTCTCGCCTTGGTGGCGAATTCTCCGAGATATCCTTCTTCCACTAGACGCTCTATCGCCAACTTTAACTCCCTGCATACGTCAGTGGAGTGCCCCTTCACTTTATGGAACTTACAAAAAGCGTTCTCCCTCCCTCCCATTATCACCCCGGGTTTCATAGGGGCTGGATAACGGATAGGTAGATTTCGCTGTTGAACGATTGCTAAAATTTCCGCTCTCGGGAGTATGAGGGAAGGGAGATCAGGGTCATAAACCCGGCCCTTGGGCGGGTCTGCCTGTCGCTGAGCGGGGAAGTTGTCAGATCTCCCCCTTGAAGAGTTGCCTCTTTGACGGTTCGAGGCTCTTGGGATGTGATCTTTTCGCTGGGCGTAATCGTCAATGGCGCGGACGTCAAGGGCCATGCCGGTAAGTGTGTCATACGCATGGGGTGCATTTTGCGGCACATTTCGAATGTTATCCTTGTGTTCCTCTTCTTCCATCCTTGCGTAATTATGAGCCTTTAGCCTTAGCGCGTCCAAAGTCGCTGGAGGGTTTACCATTAACGTGTCCCGTAATTTTCCATAACAACAATTTCGCTTTAAGGCTTCCACAGCAAAATCAATGGTGATGCCTGGCGTTAACGACATCTCCATATCGAAACGTCCAAGGAACTCTTTCAGAGATTCCTGGGGTCCTCGGTGTATGTCAAACGAGGTTGCTGTGGACTTCCTAATGGGAACGGTCGTGCTAAACCGACTTCGAAACTTGGCTTCCAGCTGCGAAAAACTATCTATGGATCTGGCAGGGAGTCCTTCAAACTAAAGACGTGCGACTCCTGATAGTGTCATAACAAATATCTGGGACAAGGCCGCATCGCTGTTGATAAGATCCGAGATCTCTTCGGGTCGGAAAACGGCTGCTGCAGCTAGTCGGAGGGGAAGCGATCGGCGTCAGAGATACCTGCAAAGCGCCGGAGGGGGACTCCGGCGTAGACACTCCGATGCTTAAGTCAGTTCGAGTTTTTAGAATGGTAGAGGTTCTCCAAGATGATCTCGATCTTACCTTCTGTTTGGAAAGATGGGGTATTTATAGGCCGAAGTTGGCGATACCTGACAGCGATAAAGGTGCAGCGATAAGCATCGTCCGAAGATATCGCCTCCAGCGATAATGGGTGAGCCATCGCGGGCGATAATCACATAAGGCTTATCAGGAGCGACATCCTCTTAGTTCCTCTAGGATGGGATGACGCCGTGCGCGTAAAGATGCATGAGATCCCCCCCCCGCTGAAGTCGACCATCCTAGGAAACTTCCGCCGGCCCGGGCGATAGGTTGGCTTTTCAGGGAAGCGTATAGAAACTCGTCAAGGATAGATGCCGTGGCTACAATATTGCCGTCAGGAGCATTCCAATTGTTATCATAAGCCCAACTGAAAACTAGCCCGAGTGTTCACCAAGGGCTATCCATGTCTGACATCTTTAGATAGGGTTTTGCTCTGTCATGAGGCGATATTTCCACAGAGGGCTTGGGCTTTCTTTATCGTTCAAAGGCTGATCAATCCTAATGCGGAACGAGGGCTTAGATCCACAACTTTCCACTAATCCGGTCAAGTTCGTCCTTGTTTCTTGTCAAAAAGACCCGTCTCCTCGGGACGTTAAGAATTCTACTAGGAGGCCGTTGGGGCGCTCGTGATTCTGAAGGCCTCACTTTTATTCAGCGATACTGGCCCATTTGGCCTTTCAATAGGACTTATGAAGTCTCAGCTTCGTTCGAGTCATAGAAGGACCGTTGATAGGTCGCTTGCGATATCGTCGCGTATATTCAGCCAGGCCGCACCATGGGCTGGCATATATTTTGGGTCTATCGTTCTTCCACGTGTTCTGCAAAGGCACAGAGGAGATAGAAACATATATAGAAGTTAGCAAACTTTATACTTACAGAGGTTCGAGGTCACACGTGCCCACTTTTTCTTTTACGCTCGAGAAAACAGCAAGTATCAGCGTGGCTTTATACCATCAGCTACCTTATGGTTATCGCGGCTTCATACCACCAGACGCCTGTGATGTCATCGCGGTTTTACGCATCCAGGGCCACCGGCGACATCAACGCGGCCTTACACTGTGGATACCGGTAACCTTATGGTTTTAGCGTTAGGGCTACCAGTGATATCGTGCCTCTCAACGTTTTTCAGATTCTGCCTTGTACTCCTTCCGGTATCTGTATCGTGAACGTCACCCGTCCCTTTCGTTTACGCTTATCAATCCTCGAGGTTATCGGGGCGGCTCGTCTTTTGAGGACCTCAGTCTCTTTTCCCAAGGCCTCTCTTCACTGGAGCCTATAAATCGGAGAGCTTTCTCCACCCACGTTCTCCTCATCTTTATCAGCTAGCATCATGGATAATTTGACTAAGAATTTTCTTCTCTCCAAGGGTCACTCACTCAGGAACCTCAATGACGGCGACATCGGTTTCCTGGAGAACATGCTGGTCAAGACTTCTGAGGATATTCTGGAGCTGCAAGGGATGCTGACTCCGCTTTATTCCCGGCTAGGGGCCATTTCCCTGGAGGACTTCAATCCTTTGGAGAGCGTATCAAAGTTGTCCGCCTCCATCGCTCGGATTCAGGTGGTGATTGCCATGCTGCAGCAGCGTAAGGACATGTTGGGGTGCTGCCTGAAGGGGATGAGAGCTACTTCCCATGATCTTATCCTGGTCATGGATTCCTTGAGGGACCTTCCTGAGGTGCCCGAGGATGCTGGCTCTGACGCCTGATAGTGATGGCTCCCTTTGGGCCTTTTCTCTTTTCCCCTTATCTTGTCAATGTATCTTCCGGTCACTAGGCCGTAATAAAGTATTTTCCTCATTCCCTTTCGCAACTGTTCTTCTTCTTTACTGCGCTCTTTGTCGTTTTCCAAGAGGATATTCTTAGCCCAACTGAAAACAGTCTTGCTATTGGGCGGTTTTTCTGCCGATCGTTCTGCCTTAACTACGCGCCGTCCTCATTATAACAACTGATTGACAGAGATTATAATTATTCTTGAATTGCGCGAGATTTCAACAGGCGTGACTGCAAATCCATATTTGCATTCCAGACTGTATATGTGCCAATCTTCAAGAGTCGGGTTGGAGGATCGAAGAGTCTCTTTTCTTCTTTTCCCGGCTATTTAATGAGGCTTTTCCTCCTTCACTCTTATCCATTTCTTTCTCCTTCATTTTTCTTCGTTATAAGTCCTCTGCAAGTCTCATGATTGATTCTTATTTTCTAGGTACGGCTTCGGGGAATTCACCGCCAACTCCTCCGACCACCCCTGACACAGATAATCCTCCCCCATCGCCTCCTTGGAGGCCGGTTGTCCGCCGGCGATGTCGCAAGAGGCAGAGGAAGGAAGTTGAACGAAGAAGGAAGGAGGCTGCCCAGGCCTCTAAGTCATTTTTCGACTCTCTGGCTTTTCTGGCTAGGGGGGAGAAAAAACCGTCTCCCCCTCCGCAGGAATCACCTCCGTGGGCTCCCTCTGCTTGCTCGGCCGCCGGGGCAGTATCGCTAGGCGTTAAGGAGGAGTTACCCAAGTTGACTTCTGCCGCTGGAAAGGGGGTCGGTGAGTCTTCTCCCCCTGCTATTGTGGATTCACCATTCTGGGGTGGCGATAACGAAGAGGACGTAGTCTATTGCTACGGCGTTACTTGGTCCGACAGTGATGAGTAGGGCCTTACTCCTTCTTTTTGTAGATGCCGTATGGCCTTTCTCATAATAATGAATGATGGTTTTACTTCCTTTTCGCTTTTCATCACTTACTTATTGTTTCTTTCTGAGCGTTCCGGGTTGACGCGGATGCGTCCCTTTCGCTACGGATAACTGCCTTCAACTTTTAATCGGTAACTGTCTTATTTCAGAAGACACAAACGACTATCCACGTGTCTTTTTCTGTTCTGTACGTGTTTCATTTTTACAGGCTGTCTCTTCTTCAGGCTTTCCTTTAAAAGGAAATCATCTCTCTCTTTTACTGCTTCTGCGAATATTTTGAGTTTTTGCACATTTTCTCTCTCTTCTGCACTTCTTTTCTTCGAGAGGTTTTTCCGCGACCGCTCACTGGTGCCGGCGACCGGCTTATTGGCTTTTTGCTCCAGGTATTTACTCCTTCTACCGCTGTAGATTTACTTTTACTGTCCCTTATGTCTTCAACTGCTGAAAACCCCATAGATCCCGAAGCTAGGCGAACTCGCAGCATATTCAATTGTAATGAGGTTTTGAGGGTTGAATTAGAGGAGAGTGGTATTACTTTTCCCACGGGCTATCGCCCTTTTGTCTCTTTGAAGGACACTCGGCTGCCTGACGCTATGTGGGGAACATTCCGGTTAGTTTATTTCAAGATGTTTACTTACGGATTCCGTTTCCCACTCCATACTTCTCTGTTGAAACTGCTAGATCATTACGACCTTAATCCCGTCCAGATTACTCCACCCTCTTGGTGTGGTATTTACGCTTTCCTTCGTTCGTGCGAGATGAAGCGTATATTTACTCCGTCGCTTGATCTATTCCGCACATTCTTTGTCTTGAGTTGTCGCGACAGCCTGGTAGATATTACCCCCAGATGGGATGATGTCGTTGTGCAACTGTTCTGGCGGAACTTTCAAGGTTTTGAGGAACACGTAGATGACTGGAAGTCTGGCTTTTTCACCCTCCGTTTGCCGTCACGGCTCTAGCGCGGGGGTTTCAATCGAAAAATCAATAGTGGCGTTTGGAAAAGACCGGAAGCGCTGTTAAGCCAGAATGTTTCCAACGTTAGCGCCTTGTTAGAAATAGAAGGGTCTTTCCGTATCCGGGAGTTTACTCGGTTCAGGCCCTTGTCAGAGTGCGTTGTGGGTGAGTTTCCTTTTTCTTCTTTATCGCTTCACTCTTCTTAATTTGCTAATATATTTTGTTGGCAGGTAACGCTGAGAGTAGTTCTTCTGGGGAAGGTGACGCCCCTTTGAACGTAACACCTCTCCAGTCGCTGCCTCCTTCTCCTCCGCCTAAAAACTCCCGCCGCCCACCTATTCCGCCTAGAAGGGGAAGGACTAAAACCGTCACAACTCGCAGAGCCTCCACTCGACCTTCTTGTTTCCTTAAAAATTGGCTTCCTTCCCGTGGCAAGAGGGTAGCTCAAGGCGATCCTGTGTTTGAGAAAATCGACAGCGATAGCGAGAGCATGGACACTGGTCCTGAATTACGTCACGCTACTATTGCCCAAAGGATGAAACTTAGGTCGAGGAGGAATGATGACACGGCGGAATCGGCTGAGGACGATAGCGAAGAAATTGCAGAAGAGACGGAGCGTCTCGTAAAGAAGGTTCGCACAGAGAAAACTGAACCCCTAGTTCCCCCTTTGAAGGGAGTTAACGCGGCCCCTTCCGAGAATATTAACGCTTCTCATGCCGCGAGGACTTCGCAAGTGGTGAAAAATATCAAAGCTATCAGGGTGCCTTCCGCCGTTTCTATCGAAAACAATGAGACCTCGGTAGCCGCGACCTCTCCTTTGTCGTCGGGCCATCCTGCTTCCCCAATAGGTTCTTTTATCCCAGAGACAACCCCACCAGTTTCGAGTTTAGGCGTTCCTCCTGAATTTTTCCCACGGAAGCCTCCTCTTTTGTTTCTGTCTTCCATTTCGGGCGTTGGTGATTGCGCAAAAAATTGTTCCCCTCCTTACATCGCCAACCTTTCTCCTCAGAGGTCCCAGGGCCCTACTGGATATCAGCTGGATTTGTCCTCTTTCGGCACTGATGGGCTTCGTGCCTTAGGAATATCGGATCCGTTATCGCGAGAAGAGCCCGTGGGTCCCATAGTGGGACAGATGTTTACTTCTTCCAAGGACAGGGAAGAGTTTTTACAGCATGCTCCCGAGACACGACAGTCACACCTTATGAACAACATGCTGGCCAGCTTTCGGAAATTTCATTACTTTCTTGAAGGCCAGCGTAACAAAACTCGACCCTGTTCGGATTTGCAGGAACAATTAGACGCGGCTTTGGCGAAGGCGAAGGAGCTATCGCAGTTGCAAGAACGAACTTGGGCGGAGTTGGAGGATTGTCGCGGTGAACTTTCTCGGGAGAAGTCGAAGGGGAAGGCGAGAGCAGAGCTAATGGAGGCGGAACTGGTGGTGGCTGATAAAAATAATGTCTTCCTTCGCGAAGAGTTGTCATCTCGCGATGCCGATTTGGCCAAAGTTCCTTCGAGGATAGCCTGGTGGAAGAATAAGACCATCGAGGTTTGTATCGCAGGGTTTAAGGATCTCCATGTCCGAGGCGCTGTCGATTTATCCATGCTGGCCAATTACGCCTCTCAAAAAATTAAAGATCTTAGTGAAGGCGAAAGGAGTTTTCCTCCTTCCGGGGAAAAGCAAGGGAACGATGACGGCGAGGCATGCGATGACTCTTAATTGATCCATTGAAAAACATTGCTATTTGTTTTCCATGTCTTGTAATAACGTCCTATCGCGAGGCGATATCGGTACTTTGCTCTTTGGGCGATATCTTGTTTTATTTCGCTCTCTTGCTGTCTTTGAGAACTGTTCTTTTATTCAACGCCGATTTGCCTTATTTCCTTTCTTGTGATATCGCTTTTGCTTTTTATCAAAAGTCGCATCTACTTTTCAGAGCATTTAATGCTCGCGACCCTTCCGTCGATGCGCGGGAAAAATCATGATGGTGCCGACACACGTGTTCGTTTCTTCTGCCGCTTCACCTTAGCGTGTTTAGAAATTTTAACCAGATCGAAGCGTTTGCCGCGCTTCTTCTAGAGTCGTACTCATTGCTTGAGTCTTATCCCTCATGCCGCTTCGACACAACGACTGCAGCATCCGTCGTTTCCTTCTAATTACTAGGGTTATAAACCCTCTTTATTTCTTCCCTTTTCTTTTTCACTCCACTTTTTCATATTATCTCTCAGCCGTCTTGTCCTTCTCACCTCCATTCAAGGCTTTCGAAGTTCTTTCCTTCCAAAGGTACTTCCCTTCCTTTCCCTCGTCTTCTTCATTTCTATTTCCTTAGTCCTGCCATGGCAAAGACTCGCCGTTCTGAGTCGAAATCCATCGATGAGAAGAAAATGGATACCACGGTCAGTGTTATTACCACGGAGGCCATTCTCCGGGAGCATTTGGCTACTCATGGCGCCATTATTCCTGACGGTTACCAAGTTGTTGTTGCCCCTGGGTCGGTTCGTTTAAACAGCGTTCTGACCGGCAATCAAAGGGTGTTATATGCCCAGATGTTTCGCTACGGTTTCCAGTTCCCTATCGATTCTTTCGTCAAGGGTTTGCTTATTGCTGGCAATTTCAATCCTGCCCAGTTAGCCCCAAATGCATATTGCTGTGTTTATGCTTTCTTGGAACTCTGTAGATATAAGGGGATCACTTCCCCTTCTCTTTTGTTGCTTAGATCCCTTTTTAAATTGATGAAGTGCCGGGGTGTGATAACCATATCGCCTCGCTTTGACGATGATTCTCTCAAGTCTTTTACTTGGAAGTTGCTCCATATTGAGTCTTCTGTTGAGGCTTGGAAAAAGGAGTTCTTTCTGATAAATTTCCCTGACGCTCCTGGTCCCGAGTGGCGTTCTGGGTTCAACCAGGACGTCCAAGATGGCGTTTGGAGTCGACCAGGGACACTTCCCGCTCGTGAACAAGGATGGTTAAACACCTTACTCCAACTGGAGATCAGCGTTCATATTCGACTCACGGCCTGCAGAATGGCCATTCAGGAGTGCGTTAGACGTGAGTATCGCGCTACCTTTCCCTTTCATCGCTGATACTAACGCTGACATTATTTTGTGATTTTGCAGCGACGGATCCTGACTATAAACCCGAAAGCGTAAGAAGACGCTTAAGGAGAGCTCGTAATAGAGAGGAAAAGGAAAAGCTCGATTCAGAGGCCACTGATAATCCTTCTGAGCTTCCGGCTACTTCCGCGAATCTTGCTCAAGTATCCTCCTCCTCAGTTGGCGAAGGGAATACTGACATCCCTGAAGGTGTTCCTATCGTGACCGTTGCTGCTCCCTCGTCTTCTCAGGCTCCTAGGGCCATTGCTAGAGGAAAAAAGAAGAAAAGAACACGGAGTATCGCCACTCTTACTCCTTCTCCCGACGCTGCGGGTTCTTCTGAGGCACTATCTTCTCTCAACACCGCTACCGTAAGCGTGTTTTCTCTTTCTCAATATCTGTCGTCATTTGATCTATTTTTCTTTTCTCAATTTGTACTCCTTGCAGGAGGCCGTTATAGTTACTGCGTCCGCTCCTTCAGGCGATATGAATCTCACTTATGTGCTGAGGGGTTCTGCGAAGAGGGCCCGGATAGAAGGCGAGGATGAGAACATACCCTCCTCTAACATCGCGGGGGAAGGTGGTTCAGTTAACGTTCCTGATTCCGCAGTGGTTCCTCCAGGTAGACATTCCGTGGAAGATTTGGGGAACTTAGGCGGTGCGGACCCCTTTGGTGCTTCGCCCAGTTCCTTTGGCGGGCCTGTGCATCATTTTTCCTCTTCTTATCAAGACGTCTTTCACGACCTTTCGGGCTATCAGCCTCATGGTGCCTTCCTGCCCCCGGGCAGTTCTTCTTCACAGGTTCGCGCCCCTGGTCCTCTGGCTTTCGTTCCCTCTAGCGTTCCTTGGCGGCAACGCTATAATGAAGCCGGAACCTCTTTCAATTTTGCGGCGGATCTTTGTCCATTAAACGGGCTCGGCGAAGTGACCCATCAGGTTGAGTTGTTCGACTTCCGTACCCGTGGTTTGGCAGCCATCGGGGGCGATGGTTCAGATGAGGTTTCTGCCCTGCTGGCTTCTCAAATTCTGGCCTCATCTGCAGAACGGGAAGCTTTCCTTTCCCAAGCGGAAGATGTCCAAGTGAACTCCGTCCGTGCTGGCCTTTTCTCCAATATGATGAAATTTCACTATTGGGCGGAGGAGATGAAGCATCGGGCTGTTTCCCTTCGTTCTGTTTCGGCGGAGCTGTCCAAGGAGCAAGAGGAAAAGAAAAAGGTGTTGGCAGATCGCTCCAAGATACTGCTAGCTCACCACGATTTACAGAAACAGCATTCCGCCCTGGAAACAACTTTGTTAGAGGAACAAGCCAAAGTGACTGCTTTGGAGAATGAGAAGTCCTTTTTAGAAAAGGAAAAGGCAGCTTTGGCGGAAGAGTCAGTCGATATGGGCTGGTGGCATGCTGAAGAGACCGCCCGTGTTCTGGTTAAGTGCTTCGAAGAAATTCACGGGGTGGATGCGTACAAGGGCGAAGATGTCGCGAAAGCCTTTCTACAGAGTTCTGCCCATATTAACGAGGCAGGCTATCGCCAAGCCAAGGCAGCGGGCTGGAAACGACAAGTCCCCGAGAGCTGATTTGCCGCGATATTTTGCCGTTCCCTCCAGCAATCACATATCGCTTGGCTTTGTCTTTTGTCTTTGCAGCATCAATATTTTGAACAGTGAATCTTTGTAAATCCTTGGGATGCCTTTAATATTTCTAGACAATCCCTTTATCGATATTTCTCTTTTATTTTTCTCATCGCGAGACTTCTCTCGTCACTGAGGTGGCCTTATCCGCAAGGTGCGTTTACTTTCTTGAGCAGATCCTTGGTATTTATACCAAGAAGACCGAGATCTATGTCGGGTTGGTCTTTCGATGAGCCTATCGGTATCATGACCACCTCTCCTTCCGCTGCTCAGAAGCATTCTGCACATCTCTAATTGTAGATTATCAGTAACAAAATGAGATTTGAGAGATAGTGATTACCCGTAGGAGCCCGTTCGCTGCTATCATTAGGTTTTATCACGGAACCCGTTTCGAATCGCGTTTTCCCTCAGCTCTACCTTTCGCCAAGGGTTACTTATCCGGTTACCAGCTGGAATTACGCGATCCTTCACGTTTCCCTTATCTCTCAATCGGCCTTTCTAAGTGCCTCATCTCGTGAGCTGTCGGATCGGGACGGCTATCACAAGGCTAGGGAATTTTCACTTTTATAGGCGTTGTCCTCTCGTTTAGAACCGTGTCCTTACTTAATGGTTTAGCTGCACCAGCCTGACCGTTAAGATAGGATTCTTGTTTCTAAACAGAGTTTCTAACTCTTTGGGGTGTGTCTTGTCTTGATGTACCGTCTCCACGAGATCGGTTATCATTAAAGAACTTTTCACTCCCAAAGATACCGGGCAGTGCCCTCACTTAGTGAGCCATCTGATCAAGATCGGTCATCACAAGGATAGGACTTTTCACCCCCGGGGGCGTCAAGGATCTTTCAATCCGACGCTAATCAAGGATACACTGGGGTCGTGCCCTCACTTAGTGGGTCATCTGATCAAGACCGACCATCACAAGGATAGGACTTTTCACTCCCAGGGTACCCCCCTTTTTATCTGCACAAAAGCAACCACAAACCCACGAAAACTCTCCTATTGAGCGTTAGCCACGGTTAGGGTCGTTATAATCCAAATAGTGCAGATAAAATTAAACTCTAGGATAATATAACTTCAAACGAGCGATATTCCAGGAGTTGGATAAAGGCGTACCGTCAAGTGTCTCCAGGCGATAGGCCCCTCTTCCGACAACGTGGGTTACGCGATACGGTCCTTCCCAGTTAGGACTAAGCTTTCCCATACGTTGTCCGGTTGCTCGCCTGTCTCGGAGCACAAGGTCACCGTTTTTCAACAATCGCTCTTTGACCTGCCTGTTATGATAACGGGCCATTTTTCTTTTGTAGTGTTGCGTTTTCAGTAGGACTTCTTCTCGAACCTCTGGTAACGCGTCCAGATTAGCACGTAACCGTTCCTCGTTCCGTTCCTCACGAAAGTGAGCCACCCGCAGGCTCATGGCCCCAATTTCCACTGGCGTAACGGCTTCAGTTCCGAAAGCCAACGCAAAAGGTGTTTCTCCAGTGCTGACTTTTACGGTCACGCGGTATGCCCACATCACGTATGGCAATTCATCAGCCCACTTCTTCTTAGACCCCTCTAGGTTTTTCCTAATACCGCTGAGGATGCTCCTATTAGTTACCTCTGCTTGTCCGTTGGTTTGTGGGTGAGCCACGGAAGAGAATCTCTGCTCAATCCCGAATTCTGAGCATTGGTCTTTGAAGAATTGGCTGGTGAACTGGGTCCCGTTATCGCTGACAAGGATACGAGGCACCCCGAATCTCATGATAACTTGATGTTTGAAAAAACGCCATGTTTTTTCTGCCGTGATTGTGGCAACCGCTTCAGCTTCCGCCCACTTCGTAAAATAGTCCACAACCACTATAACAAATTTCAGTTGGGACCTGACCTTGCCTTTGGAAATGGACCCAGGATGTCAATCCCCCATTTGGCAAAAGGGCAAGGGGCGATGATTTCCGATATTTCCGTGGCTGGACGTCGAGGAATTTTAGCGAATTCCTGACATTTGGGGCAAGCTTGTACATACTCGTGGCAATCCCTTCGTATAGTGGGCCAGTAGAATCCTGATCTGAAAACTTGTGCCGCCAAGGTGCCGCCTGACGCGTGCATTCCGCATATCCCTTCGTGGATTTCGCGTAAGGTGTGAAGGCCCTCTTGTTCGGTTATACATTTGGCGCCGGGGTGAGAAAAACATCTTCGAATTAGATCCCCGTTATAGTATGTGCAACGAGCAGCCTGTCTTAGCACTTTCATTTTTTCAGCGTTATCGTCGGGCAGCTCTTCGTGCATCAGGTATTTTATTACCGGAATCCGCCAATCATTCTCGAGCTCATTCACACACAAAGAGGCTTGTTCCTCCATGAAGGACGGCACCGCTAGCTCACGATAATACACATCTTTAGGTATAGATGCTTCAGGATTCGCGGCCAGCTTGGCAAGGTAATCGGCTTCAGCATTTTCCTCTCGGGGGACGTGCTCGAAGCTGACTTGCATGCCCTCTTTCTTTATTTCCACTAGTTCTCGCGTTACCTTAGAGAGGTATTGCACCATAATAGGTTCTCGAGCCTGAGAGTGTCCTGAGACCTGGTCAATTATCAGTTTGGAGTCTCCACAAATTTTTAGACGCAGATCTCCTGTTTGGCCGGTATCGCGCCTTCCCTTTGAAGAAAACTCTCTTCCTATTCTGAGTCCAGCTAGCAACGCCTCATATTCGGCTGCGTTATTGGACAAAGGATGCAAGATTCGAATAGCATACCGTATATGCATATCGTGCGGCCCGTTTATGAAGACTCCAACCCCCGCCAGTTCTTGGTTTTTGGCTCCGTCCACATGAACGATCCAAAGATCTGTATAAGTTTCTGGGAACGGGAGATCCATATCGTTCCATTCCGCTTCCGGTACACCACTCAAAGGGTCCTCTGTGAAAGTACACTCCGCTATAAAATCAGCAAGGACCTGAGCCTTTACGGATGGCCGTGACTGGTATCTCAAACCATATTGTTCGAGTTCTAGGGCCCAGATCAGCATTCTTCCTGAAGATTCAGGCTTTCGAAATATCCTCTTCAAGGGTTGGTCTGTAAGTACAACGATAGGATAAGACTGGAAGTATCGGTCCATCTTGCGGGCGGCTTGTATAAGGGCGAACGCTATTTCTCAATACGAGCATATCGTCGTTCCGCGTCCTTTAAGACATGACTCACGAAGTAAACTGGGCGATGAGTGCGGTTATCATCACGAACAAGGACGGCGCTGACCACTTCGTCCGCCGCGCCCAAGTACAAGTACAGAGTATCGCCGGACTCGGGCCTTGTCAATAACAAATCAGATGAAAAATAGTCCTTTAAGTCCACAAATGCTTGCTCACATTCTGGGGTCCACCCGAACGTGGCTTTCCGTCGTATGACTTTGAAAAAGGGGAGACACTTTTCTCCTTGCTTGGAGACGAATCGTCCCAGAGCGATAACGCGCCCTGTTAGCCTTTGCACTTCTTTAACGGTTCTTGGCGATATCATATCATGTATAGCTTTAACCTTGGATGGATTAGGCTGGATACCTTTCTGGCTAACTACGTAGCCCAAGAACTTACCCGTCTGGAATGCAAACATGCACTTCCGGGGGTTTAGCTTCATGCGATACCTTGTCATCACATCAAAAACTTCCTTTAGATCCTGCAGGTGATCATGAAAATTCGCACTCTTTACCAGTATGTCGTCAACATATGCTTCCACATTTCTCCCTATCTGTTCCTCAAAAATCTTATTTGCCATTCGCTGAAACGTGGCCCCCGCGTTCTTTAGTCCAAATGGCATCGCTGTGTAACAATACGTGGCTTTAGGAGTAAGGAAGGCGGTCTTCTCCTCATCCTCTAGGGCCATAGGGATTTGATGATATCCGGAATTGGCGTCCAACGAGCTTAGATATGCGTACCCAGCAGTTTGATCAACCAACTGATCTATGCGAGGAAGCGGGTAGCAATCCTTAGGACAAGCATCGTTCAAATCAGTGAAGTCAATGCACATACGCCAGTCTCCATTGGGTTTAGGAACAAGAACCGGGTTGGCTAACCAAGTGGGATATTGTACTTCGCGAATGAAACCCGCGTCAAGGAGCTTCACAACCTCCTTTTCCACAGCCAACGCTTTTTCGGTGGAGAACGCCCGTCGTTTTTGCTGAACTGACTTGGCGTTGGGGTCAACGTTAAGCCTGTGCTCGGCTATTTCTCGGGATATACCTGGCATATCGGCGGGTTCCCATGCGAAATTTCCTTGGCATTTGTTCAGCAGCCGTGCCAGTTGAAGATTTTCCGCTGGGCTGAGCTTATCGCTGACCAGGAAGCTGGCTCCCTCTTTGCCTATCACTGATACGGGCACCATCTTGTCAAGGGGTTGAGCGCATTTTTCATCACCCTGCTCGTAGGGGTCTGCCGCTATACACACGTATCTATCGCAGCTCGTCCGAGTCATGAGCGAATAGCATTCTGCCGCCAGTTTCTGATCACCTTTTATCGATACCACCCCGTCCCAGGAGGGGTATTTCATCTTTAGATGTTTTTGTGATATCGCCGCTCCAAAGCGATTGAGGAAAGGCCGTCCGAGTATGACGTTATAGGGCAGATTCAGATCCACAACAAGGAACAACAAATTCTCTGACCGTTTGTAAGTGTCTTCTCGGAAGTATATGGGTAGGGTGATTACTCCCGTAACAGGGATAGGGGTCCCATCCACTCCGACTATGGGTCTCTTACTAGGCGTTAACTCGTCGTGGGGGCGTTTCATGAGATTGTAAGCTTCCAGCGAAAAAAGGTTCACGGCACTCCCGTTGTCCACAAGAGTCCTTCTTATACCATGACTGGCGATGACAGGTGTGACTACCAAGGCGTCATTATGGGGATAGATAACGCCTTTCTCATCCTCTTCTGAAAAGGATAAGATCATGCGATCAAGTATGTCTATTGCTCCACCTTTCTTTGTCATGCCGTCTCGCGTACGCTTTTCCCCTTTCGCCACCATCGACTGTTCTGATTCATCTGTGTAGGGGATCCCTCCTGCTATGATATTGATTATGGGGATGTCGTCGCCATCTATCGCGAAGGTTTCCACACCCTTTCCTTTGGGAGCGTTATCCGGCTGTGGGACTGGAGGGGGCCTTGGTCGCTCGTCTACCGCTCTTCTTATCGGATTGTTTCGGGCATCTTCCCTTACTTGAGTCGCAAATTCTCCCAGATATCCTTCCTCCACCAGGCGTTATATCGCCCACCTTAATTCTCTACAAGCCTCTGTGGAATGTCCTCTGGCTTTGTGGAATTTACAGTAAGCGTTTTCTCTCCTGCCTAAAAGCACTCCAGGTTTCGTGGGCGCCGGATAACGGATAGGAAGATCTCGCTGTTCCGCTATCGCCAATATCTCCGCTCTTGGTACATTCAAGGAGGGAAAATCCGGATCATACGCCCGATTTTTGTTAGCGTTCCCTTGACGATGACGAGGGGAACTACCTTGTCTTCCTTTCGAGGAATTTCCTTTTTGCTTATCGTAGGTCTTTGGGATGTAATCTTTCCGTCGAGCGTAATCATCAGTGTAATGATCGTCAACCAGAGGATTTGCGGGAGCGGCAGGGATGCGAGGTGCCCCAGGCGGCATATCAAATGTTCTATTTCTATTTTCTTCTTCTTCTATTTTCGCATAATTATGGGCTTTAAGTCTTAGTGCGTCCAAGGATATTGGAGGATCCACCATCAATGCATCTTTCAGTTTTCCATAATGGCAGTTTCTTTTCAGAGCTTCTATGGCGAAATCAACGGTAACGCCCGGCGTTAATGACATTTCCAGATCGAATCGGCTAAGAAATTCTTTCAATGTCTCTTGGGGCTTCCGCTGTATGTCAAATAATGCTGCGGCAGATTTCCGAATTGGAATTGCTGTACTAAATCTGCTCCGAAATTTGGATTCCAGCTGTGCGAAATTACTAATGGATCCGCCAGGAAGACCTTCAAACCAAAGACGAGCAACTCCCGATAAGGTCATAACAAATATCTGACATAAAGCCGCATCACTGTGAGTTTGAAACTAGACGAAATCCTTCACTTTGTTGATATGCGAAATAGGATCTTTAGTACCATCATAAGTATCAGCGGGAAGCTTCACTCGCCTGCTGACCCTGTGACGTCTTACACGACGACTGAAAGGGTGACCTGAGGTATCATCAAGAATCTCACGCGCATGACGTGGGGGAGATATGTCTCCTTGTCGCCCTCCTTCCCTTAGTTCAGGTATATGATGTCGCCTGGGAGACCGACTGCGACTCCTGGGAGAACGACTTCGATTTCTTCTGCTACTAGATCTTTCACTGTACACGGGAGATAAACTCCTGTTTGTTCCTTCCCTCCGTCCGGCCCAACGGTTCCTTAACGCCTCAAGCTGCCTGTCTTCCTGCAGAAGAAGTCTTTGCGGCATTTGCGGTACATAAGCCTCTACTCCTCCTTGAGTGAGCTGTACGCGACCAACCGAGGGATTTCCTGCGGATAAAGGCACTTGGGGGTTCTCTGGAAACAACGGGGGCAGAGGTCGATCAGCAACAATAGATGATGTGAACAAGACGCGAGGAGGAACGCTAGATCCAGAAGCACCGGGCGTGACTCTAGTGGCCATTTCAGTCAAATATTCCAGGCGGGAACGAAGGGCCGCTATTTCCATAGCAAAGGGATTTTCATTGTTAAGCACAGATCCTTCCAAAAGAGGAGTATAAAGATCAGATCCCACTGTCTGTGATGAAGAAATGACCGTCTGTGAGGAGATAGATCCTCCGGCGATCCCGACCGAGAGGTCCAGAGGTCCCGAGATAGTCGATTGCGTCGTCATAGAGAGGTCAGCAGTAGCAAAAGGAAATAACCGCCTGCGAGTTGAAAAAGGAATACTAGAAAATGTAGTCCGGTCTTGCTCCGATCTGGCTGTCATAACCGTTCCGATCTCCCAACTAAACGGAGCTTGGCTATTAAGGACACTCACTTAATACACCAAAGCTCTCAATGAAAGCACCATTTGATAAGATCCGAGATCTCTTCGGGTCGGAAAACGGCTGCTGCAGCTAGTCGGAGGGGAAGCGATCGGCGTCAGAGATACCTGCAAAGCGCCGGAGGGGGACTCCGGCGTAGACACTCCGATGCTTAAGTCAGTTCGAGTTTTTAGAATGGTAGAGGTTCTCCAAGATGATCTCGATCTTACCTTCTGTTTGGAAAGATGGGGTATTTATAGGCCGAAGTTGGCGATACCTGACAGTGATAAGGGTGCAGCGATAAGCATCGTCCGAAGATATCGCCTCCAGCGATAATGGGTGAGCCATCGCGGGCGATAATCACATAAGGCTTATCAGGAGCGACATCCTCTTAGTTCCTCTAGGATGGGATGACGTCGTGCGCGTAAAGATGCATGAGATCCCCCCCCGCTGAAGTCGACCATCCTAGGAAACTTCCGCCGGCCCGGGCGATAGGTTGGCTTTTCAGGGAAGCGTATAGAAACTCGTCAAGGATAGATGTCGTGGCTACAATATTGCCGTCAGGAGCATTCCAATTGTTATCAGCTGTGAGTTTGGAACTGTACGAAATCTTTCACCTTGTTAAGGTGAGAGATGGGATCCTTAGTGCCGTCATACGACTCCAAGGGGCATTTTACGTGTCGACTGACTCTGTGATGTCTTATGCGATAGCTGAACGGATGACCAGAGGTGTCATCAAGGATTTCACGAGGACGACGAGGAGGAGAAATTTCCCTACGATGCCTATAGTCCCTAGGATCGGGTGCATGATGTTGCCTGGGGGAGGGGCTACGACTCCTTGGTGAACAGGTTCGATATCTTCTGCTACTCGATCTTTCACTGCTTCTAGGAGATACATCCCTGACCATTTCCTCTCGTCTGCCATCCCAATGATCTCTATACTCATCATGCCATTGTTCCTCTTTAGAAATGGGGATTTCTCGCATGTGCTGCGCAGAGGGTTCTACTCGCCCATGTGTGAGTTGCATAAAGTTGACAGGGGTCGTTGTAGCAGGAAAGGTCAGCAGGGTGCTCCCATGTTGCCGGGGCGATAACGGCCGATCAGTAACAATGGACGGGGTGAAAGTGCATATCAAATGAGGAGAAACAATAGATCCTGGAGCATTGGGAGTCGGTCCTGCGGCTAATGCAGTCAACTAGTCCACTTGGGCACGCAAAGTTAATAAAGAGTTCGCCCAAAGATTGTTCGCGTTATCCATTACAGATCTCATTGGAGGGGGAATGGAATAGCTAGATCCTGCCATTTGGGAAGGTGGAATGCTCATCTGGGGGAAGGATGTTCCCGTCGTTGGCCTAAAAATAAAATCCGTTTACCCAGAAGGAGTTCCCTGTACTGTGGCAAAAACGCTGACAGAAGTAGAAGGAAAAAGTTCTCTACGAGGAGCAAAATGAATACCATGGGATTGAGGAGGTGTAGATTCTGAATCAGAAGCCATGATCCTCTAATTTCCAGAAAAGACAGAGTTTGGCTATTAAGTGATACAATCCTAGGCGGCTAGGATGCGCTTTCTAATGATCTTGTTCAAGTCTGGATTTCAATGTGGAAATAATAACTCTCTTGACACCTAACCCTCCTAATAACTTGTAGTAGGCAAACTAGATCCTATCAATAGAGGTTCTTGAATCAAATCCTTAACCCTCTAATCAACTTGTGATTAGCAAACTAAGGCGAACGATCAATAGGGTTTTGAACTTTCAGATTTTACTTGTTTAATCGAATGTTCCAACTCAATTAAAGACAAGGTTCTTCACAAGAATGGCTTAGAGAAACTCTCTGGTTTTTAATTATCAAATCGGGTCTGCTTACAATGAAAGTGAGCGCTCTTTTATATAGGTTATGCGCTAAACCTACTCCCAGTGGAACTAGAACAACAAGTTCAATTCGACTTAAACTCTAAGTAAATAAGTAACTGAACTAATTAATAAATATCTCTAAGACATAATAATTAAATAAAATACATAAATGCACTGCTGGAACAAGATTTGGGCCGATGGTCCAAATCGCAACTTCTATGCACAATAAGGATTCGACTCGGGCCACTTTCCAAATGCCTCGTGCGTTCTTCCTAAAACTTAACCAACATCTTCTTGACATCTTGAAAGGCCTTGTACTTCATTGAAGGCTTGTGGAAATTCATTCATGTCGAAGATGGCTCGGTCGTCAATCTCGCGTGCGCTAGGTGCGGCCATGTGCGGGTCGGGTGAGCTAGGCGCGACCATGAGCAGCGTCACGAGCCTCGACTCCCTCTCTCGTAGCACGGCCTCCTCGATGAGTGCCTCGCACTTAAGCTCCTTGTGAATCATTTGTGAGAGCCTCGCTTGTATCTTCTTGCCTCGAGCGCGTGTCATCGGTCCTATGGGCGGCAATGGCACCTCGTGCGCTTGCACAGAATTAGGGTTGGTGCAAGGAATCACATCATTCCCTCCCCCTTCAAAAGGATTCGTCCTCGAATCTGGCTCCTCTCCATCATCTCCTACATCAAATAAACTTAAGTCAGAAATATTGAAAGAAGCACTAACAGAACCATACTCACTCAGCAAGTCAAGCTTGTAAGCGTTATTGTTGATCTTCTTAACAATTTGAAAAGGACCGTCACCACGTGCGGACAACTTCCCACGGCGTTGGGCTGGAAACCTCTCACGACGTAGGTGCAGGCAAACCCAATCACCAACATTGAAAGACACGGTCTTTCTCTCAAAATTCCTCTTGTGCGCCAACTTCTCATTCATTCGCTCGAGTCTCTTCTTGACCTTCTCATGAATTTTCTTCACCAAATCTGCCTTTTTTAGCACCATCTAAACTAGAAACTTCATCCAAAGGTAAAGGCATTAAATCTAGAGGCGTCGTAGGATTAAATCCATAAACGACCTCAAAAGGTGAACAATTAGTACTTGAATGAATAGATCGGTTATAAGCAAACTCAATAAAAGGTACATACTCAACCCAAGTAGAAACATGCTTAGTAACCAAAGTACGCAACAAAGAACCCAATGTTCGATTAACCACCTCAGTTTGTCCATCGGTTTGTGGGTGACATGATGTAGAAAATAGCAATATAGTACCCATTCGAATCCACAAAATACGCCAAAAGTGGCTAAGGAATTTCCCATCTCTATCACTAATAATACTAAGAGGTACACCATGCAAACGCACAACCTCACGAAAGAACAAGTTAGCAATATGGGTAGCATCATGTGTATTAGCGCAAGGAATAAAATGCGCCATCTTTGAAAATTGATCAACTACTACAAAGATGCTATCCTTCCTACGCCTAGACTTAGGCAATCCAACTACAAAATCCATAGACAAATCGGTCCATGGATGGGAAGGCACGGGTAAGGGCATATAGTCTTCATGGTTCGAAACCTTAGATTTTGCTCTACAGCAAACTAAACATCTAGCGATGATGCGGACTACATCACGCTTCATATGGGGCTAATAAAAATGTTCCTTGAGTACATCCAAGGTTTTATTAACACCGAAGTGACCCATCAATCCACCACTGTGTGACTCATGCACAAACAACTCACGCATAGAACAATTAGGCACACACAAGCGTCTATGCTTAAATAAATACCCATTATGGCGATAATACTTAGACTCGGTACTAGTCATGCAATTATTATATATATCACCAAAGTCATAATCAGTAGGGTATAAAGATATGATGTGTGAAAATCCTAGTAACTTAGCACTAAGAGAGGTAATAAGCGCGTACCTTCGCGATAGTGCATCGGCCACTATATTCTCTTTGCCTTGTTTGTACTTGATGTGGTAAGGGAAGGACTCCATAAACTCTAACCAAATAGCATGCCTTCGATTCAGCTTTCCTTGGCCCTTGAGATACTTCAAGCTTAGATGATCCGTGTGGACTATGAACTCGTGCGGTATCAAATAATGTTGCCAAACCTCTAAGGCGCGCACAAGTGCATATAACTCCTTGTCATACGTCGGATATCGTAGCTGAGCATCCTTGAGCTTCTCGCTAAAATAAGCAATTGGACGTTTCTCTTGCATAAGGACGGCTCCAATGCCTATTCTGCTCGCATTGCACTCGACTTCAAACGCCTTGTCAAAATCGGGTTGCGCTAACACTTGCGTCGAACACAAGCGCTCCTTAAGCATGTTGAACGCTTCCTCATGGGTCTGCTCCCACTTGAACTCAACTTGCTTCTTAGTCAATTCGTTCAAAGGCGCAGCAATTGTGCTGAAATCTTTGACGAACCTTCTATAGAAACTTGCTAAGCCATGGAACGAGCGTACATCGCTTACGTTCTTAGGAGTCGGCCACTCATTGATCGCCTTGATCTTCTCTTCATCAGCCTTCACACCTTCCTTTCCTATGATAAAACCAAGAAAACTAACGTGCTCCATAGCGAAGGAACACTTGTTAGGCTTCGCATATAACTTTTGTTCACGCAAAGTAAGGAAAACTTCTTTAAGGTGCGACACATGCTCATCTATAGATTTGCTATATATCAAGATATCATCAAAGTATACCATAACAAATCTACCAATAAGATGCCTAAGTACATGATTCATAAGCCTCATAAAAGTACTAGGAGTGGAATAGCTAGATCCTGCCATTTGGGAAGGTAGAATGCTCATCTGGGGGAAGGATGTTCCTGTCGTTGGCCCAAAAATAAAATCTGTTTACCCAGAAGGAGTTCCCTGTACTGTGGCAAAAACGCTAACAGAAGTAGAAGGAAAAAGTTCTCTACGAGGAGCAAAAAGAATACCATGGGATTGAGGAGGTGTAGATTCTGAATTAGAAGCCATGATCCTCTAATTTCCAGAGAAGACAGAGTTTGGCTATTAAGTGATACAATCCTAGGCGGCTAGGATGCGCTTTCTAACGATCTTGTTCAAGTCTGGATTTCAATGCGGAAATAATAACTCTCTTGACACCTAACCCTCCTAATAACTTGTATTAGGCAAACTAGATCCTACCAATAGAGGTTCTTGAATCGAATCCTTAACCCTCTAATCAACTTGTGATTAGCAAACTAAGGCGAACGATCAATGGGGTTTTGAACTTTCAGATTTTACTTGTTTAATCGAATGTTCCAACTCAATTAAAGATAAGGTTCTTCACAAGAATGGCTTAGAGAAACTCTCTGGTTTTTAATTATCAAATTGGGTCTGCTTACAATGAAAGTGAGCGCTCCTTTATATAGGTTATGCGCTAAACCAGAGAGCTGTGGCAAAAACGCTAACAGAAGTAGAAGGAAAAAGTTCTCTACGAGGAGCAAAAAGAATACCATGGGATTGAGGAGGTGTAGATTCTGAATTAGAAGCCATGATCCTCTAATTTCCAGAGAAGACAGAGTTTGGCTATTAAGTGATACAATCCTAGGCGGCTAGGATGCGCTTTCTAACGATCTTGTTCAAGTCTGGATTTCAATGCGGAAATAATAACTCTCTTGACACCTAACCCTCCTAATAACTTGTATTAGGCAAACTAGATCCTACCAATAGAGGTTCTTGAATCGAATCCTTAACCCTCTAATCAACTTGTGATTAGCAAACTAAGGCGAACGATCAATGGGGTTTTGAACTTTCAGATTTTACTTGTTTAATCGAATGTTCCAACTCAATTAAAGACAAGGTTCTTCACAAGAATGGCTTAGAGAAACTCTCTGGTTTTTAATTATCAAATTGGGTCTGCTTACAATGAAAGTGAGCGCTCCTTTATATAGGTTATGCGCTAAACCAGAGAGCTGTGGCAAAAACGCTAACAGAAGTAGAAGGAAAAAGTTCTCTACGAGGAGCAAAAAGAATACCATGGGATTGAGGAGGTGTAGATTCTGAATCAGAAGCCATGATCCTCTAATTTCCAGAGAAGACAGAGTTTGGCTATTAAGTGATACAATCCTAGGCGGCTAGGATGCGCTTTCTAACGATCTTGTTCAAGTCTGGATTTCAATGCGGAAATAATAACTCTCTTGACACCTAACCCTCCTAATAACTTGTATTAGGCAAACTAGATCCTACCAATAGAGGTTCTTGAATCGAATCCTTAACCCTCTAATCAACTTGTGATTAGCAAACTAAGGCGAACGATCAATGGGGTTTTGAACTTTCAGATTTTACTTGTTTAATCGAATGTTCCAACTCAATTAAAGACAAGGTTCTTCACAAGAATGGCTTAGAGAAACTCTCTGGTTTTTAATTATCAAATTGGGTCTGCTTACAATGAAAGTGAGCGCTCCTTTATATAGGTTATGCGCTAAACCATAGAGCTATGGCAAAAACGCTAACAGAAGTAGAAGGAAAAAGTTCTCTACGAGGAGCAAAAAGAATACCATGGGATTGAGGAGGTGTAGATTCTGAATCAGAAGCCATGATCCTCTAATTTCCAGAGAAGACAGAGTTTGGCTATTAAGTGATACAATCCTAGGCGGCTAGGATGCGCTTTCTAACGATCTTGTTCAAGTCTGGATTTCAATGCGGAAATAATAACTCTCTTGACACCTAACCCTCCTAATAACTTGTATTAGGCAAACTAGATCCTACCAATAGAGGTTCTTGAATCGAATCCTTAACCCTCTAATCAACTTGTGATTAGCAAACTAAGGCGAACGATCAATGGGGTTTTGAACTTTCAGATTTTACTTGTTTAATCGAATGTTCCAACTCAATTAAAGACAAGGTTCTTCACAAGAATGGCTTAGAGAAACTCTCTGGTTTTTAATTATCAAATTGGGTCTGCTTACAATGAAAGTGAGCGCTCCTTTATATAGGTTATGCGCTAAACCTACTCCTAGTCGAACTAGAACAACAAGTTCAATTCGACTTAAACTCTAAGTAAATAAGTAACTGAACTAATTAATAAATATCTCTAAGATATAATAATTAAATAAAATACATAAATGCATGGGTGGAATAAGATTTGGGCCGATGGTCCAAATTGCAACTTCTATGTGCAATCCTTGCGCAATAAGGATTCGACTCGGGCCACTTTCCAAATGCCTCGTGCGTTCTTCCTAAAACTTAACCAACATCTTCTTGACATCTTGAAAGGCCTTGTACTTCATTGAAGGCTCGTGGAAATTCATTCATGTCGAAGATGGCTCGGTCGTCAATCTCGCGTGCGCTGTTTGGTGCGCTAGGTGCAGCCATGTGCGGGTCGGGTGCGCTAGGCGCGACCATGAGCAGCGTCACGAGCCTCGGCTCCCTCTCTCGTAGCGCGGCCTCCTCGATGAGTGCCTCACACTTAAGCTCCTTGTGAATCAGCTGTGAGAGCCTCGCTTGTATCTTCTTGCCTCGAGCGCGCGTCATCGGTCCTATGGGCGGCAATGGCACCTCGTGCGCTTGCGTAGAATTAGGGTTGGTGCGAGGAATCGCATCATTAAGGATGCTCACTTAATCGAACCAAAGCTCTCAATGAAAGCACCAGTTTGATAATATTCGGAGTTCTAGAGAAGGGTAGGTGAGGAAAATGGTCGTTCAGAATCTCTGTGCTCGTCGTCCGGTGTACCTGCAAAGCGCCGGAGAAACACTCCGATGCTTAAGTCAGTATGGCTATTCCAAAGGGCAGGGGTTCGACTAGCGATCATAGGCTTACCTTTTGTCTTGAATGGTGAGGTATTTATAGGCAAAATATGGGCGTTATTTCTAGGAGGTGAGCGTTATTTAGGGAAGATAACGCCCAGGTACCTCAAGTGACGCCATGTCTTGCCTGGGATGGGATAACGTCGTGCGTGTTGCTGGATAACGTGTGAGACCACCCCCCCCCCCCCCCCCCCACGGCGTTAAATGTATCATGCTTCATATCGAGCTGGATATTTAAATGTAATGAATATATTTATTAAATACTTAGTCAAGAAGTATCATGCTTCATATCGAACCTAACATATACACATGAAATTTTTTCAAGTATAATCATGTTTCATATGAAGATAAAATTAGATCACTTACGTTTAAAACTTCAAAAATATCCTTGAACAATACAATTGTTAATTAGTTATACTCATGTATTGCATAACACATTAATATAATTTAAATTTAAATCCCAAACCTCTAAACAATTAACTCAAGTAAATAATGACATTGACATATATATACCATAAATCTAAATCATAAAAAAATGTTAAGTTTAGAAGAAAAGAAAGAAAGATGTGGAGTTAAATTTAGAAAACATCCGCAGTAAAATTTTATATTTAAAATAACAAATAAAAGAAAAAAATGAGGACTTTTAGACTTTTAGTTAAGTTTAAAAGTTTAAAAGAGACAATGTCTTTTACTCATAATAATTCTTATATAACTTCCTTAATAAAATTTTCTATTTAAAATAAAAAAATAAAAGGAAAAAAACGAGAACTTTTAATTACGTTTAAAAGAAAAAAATGAATTTTAATTAAGTTTAGAAGAAAAAAAGAAAGATGTGGAATTAAGTTTAGAAAACATCCGAAGTAAAATTTTATATTTAAAATAAAAAATGAGGAATTTTAATTAAGTTTAGAAGGAAGAAACAAAGATAAGAAGTTAAGTTTAGAAAGAAAAAAGAAAGAAAAAAATAAAATGCAAGCTTGGGGATTTGAACCTCTCCCCTTTAAGGTAATTGGTAAAATTTTAATCATTGAACTAAATTTGTACTTTGATATTAATGTGCATATATATAAGAACTGGTTCTTCTGCTTCTATGCTCCGGTTTAGATTTTTCAGAGTTGAAGAACCGGACCAAACCGGGACAGTACGGTTCGATTCAGTTAGGTTCACTTTTTTTTATAAAAAAAAAAACTAGACAGAACTGGCGGTTCCGGTTCGATTCTCAGTTTGGGCCGATTTTTATACACCCCTATAAACGAGCAAGGTGAGAAAAAAATCATTTTCCTCGATCGCTTTAGCTGCGTTTTTTATAGCGAACATATTGGACCATTAATTATTGTTTTACTTTAATTTGTGATTTATATTTAATTTGTTACATTAATACGGGTAGAAGCTATTCTATTTACATAAAGTTATACTTAATATTTTAGAATTGGTCGACATAATTAGCAAATCTATAAAAAGAAGCTTGAATTTCAATCACGTGGACAAAGTGGCTGACGAGATGCATCTCCCATGAAGATGCTTTCTAAATTCCAACGCAACAAAATCAGTTTTTGGCCACGCGAATCACGTGCGCTAAACAACATATGGGCTACAGTGGTTGCGAAAAAGTTTCCTTAGTTTCAAGATGGGCTCAACAAGAGCCCAATGTCATGTTACATGGGTAGAGCTAGCCCAGCCCATGTAGTTCCACTCTTTCTCTTTTTTTGTGTTTAACATGAGAAAATATTTCCTCACAAAAACTATACTGCCATTCATAAACATCATCAATCATCTAACATCTTTTTTAATCAGACGTGAAAAAAAGGGTTAATATAATAATGTGTGAGAATAATTACTTGCGGCGTAGGAATATGAGTTCTTAATAGCACTCAGTGACGGATCCACTTGAGAGAGGGGGTGGGCAAATGCCCCCCTAAGCCCATACCCAAAAAAAATTCTACCAAGCCCAATCCCAAAAAAATTTCTAATATTTCATGGAAAATTCAGCTGCCCTTTCCTGTACAGAGTCATTTGGTCTCTAAAAATAAAGGGCATCCCTTTTGAATATGTAGAAGATCACTTAAATAAAAGTCATTTGCTACTAAAATCCAACCCTGTTCATAAGAAGATCTCAGTTCTTGTTCATAGCGGAAAACCAATATGTGAATCCTTGGTAATTAACACCAGAAAGATGGGAAATATTGTAACATGAAACCATTACACCAGTTACTAAGTTAGGGAGACCAACTAACTCCTTTAAGCTTACACCAGATAAATTACTTTACCTGTTTATCTTTTTGTTAAGTTTATTTAAATTTTTGTTCAATTTTTCGTTTAGCTTGTTTGCTTTCTTTTTAAAATACTCAAAAAAAAAAATCGGGGGCGCTGCCCCCGAACCTCCGCCCCCCAGAAAATAATTGCTGGATCCGTCACTGACTGCTTATCGTGGCTAATTAATGCTTTTTGGTGAGGTGGGCTCCTATGGATTAATTGATTGAATTGCAACGTTACGTACGTACTAAAAATCCAGGATCAAGATAATAACTGAAGCATGTTTGAAAGCTCTCATTGATGTATTATGTATAATAGTTTTTAGTTTGTACCAATCATACCAGGAAATTAAATCGGAGAAATAAATGGTATTTAATTCAAAATAAACAAGACAATATGGAAAAATATATATAAATCTTCAAATCCAATTTTGAGTCATATGGAAGGTTTTTGTCCAATTTGAACCGTTGATAAATTTGTCACAAAATTGCCTATATATTTTAAGCTTGATTCAACGATTAGATCAAAAATTAGTCTCATTTGAATTTGAAAAAATAAAACAAAAACCAAATCAGTTGAACCAGCAAAGTTATTATTTTTTACCGGTTTAACCAAAATCTAATTTTTATACTGGACTGAAAAACTAAACAATTTTCTCGCTTAAACTGACCGATTCGGTTTTCAAAAACTTGGTTTTACTACCATACCGACATAATAAATTTTGGTTAATTACACTATTTTTAAATATCTTGAATTAATTGTGTTAGGTTTTTGAACACACAAGTCACTTTAATCAATCGGATCACGAAGGTAAAGAATGAATGAATTTTGGAGCCATGTGCATTGCCGTAACCTACCATAAAAGACAAAAAAGTGATTTACCGATAGGCTACATTCTTGTGAAACAATTAATTACAAAATTGAAATTGTTTTTACTCTTTCAATATATTTTTTCCCAAAGCATATCCACATGGGAAACATTTTTTTAAAAAGGAAATTGACACAACATTAAGGCAATCCTACATAAACGAAAGACGAGATTGGCTCCGGGTTTATATACTCCTAACCATATCTTTCCTAAATCGGAAAATAAAACTAATTGTCTTAACTAACGAGTTAAAATATTAACAGCTCGTTTAGAGTGTTTGAAAAAACAACTATCAAAAGACGTATATAACCCGGCCATGTGTCATTTTTAAATATATTTTTTACTTACGTGGCACTAGTTGTAAGATGCCACATCATATTTATTTTTTAAAAATATATGAGAAATAAAAAATAAGGAAATAAATTCAAAAAATTGACCCAAGATGATAAAGGCTGTGGGCGTCGTTGCCGGTCAGCAGGGAAGGAGGAAGGTGGGGCGATGGTGGTCCCTGGTCTGACCGGAGATTGTGGAAGAGGGATGATGGCCTTGATCGGAAATGCTGAAGACGACGATGGTGGGTGGTTCTTCGGTGAAGAGAAGCTGAAAATGGAGGGGATGGCTGGAATCCGATGGTGATGGTGGAAAGTGGAGAAGACGCGTTGGAGATGGTGGAAAACCTTTAATATTTTTTCTTTATAAATTTATGAAAATTACAATGTAATTAAAAACTGATTTATTTTTTATATCACTTTTGAATTTTATATGATTTTCCTGGATTTTTTTTTCTCATTTTCCCTATTCCTTTAGTTAACTAATTTATTTTTCAGAAATTTTAGTAAAAATATTTTGTTTTTATTTTGTTGGAATTTTTAGGTCATTTTTTGAATTTTCATAAATATTTTTAAAATAAATATGACATGGCATTTGACAAGGAGACTATGTGAGCAAAAATATATTTTCAAATATTACGTGGGTAGAGTTAACATGCGACTGTGCACGGTATTAGGAGAATGTGTCAAATGAATACGAAATAATTAATAGGGCAACAAAATTTATATGAAAATAAAATAAGAGGTCAAATCAATATGAAAAATCGATGGTATCATTAAACCTTATTAAGTCATTCATACAAACGGTACAATCCAATTATTTAGAAGAAGATTATTCTTCCATGTCTGTATTTTTAAAATTAATTTTTTATTAATTTTGATTGATCCGATATTATTGAATTATTTTATTTGAAACAATGAGTGATTTATTATACAAATTACTATTTTAAGCAAATAAATAGATGAAACAGTGTAGCAATAAATTCACTGTTTTAGGCATTCAAAGTTTTGATGGAACAATAATAATATGAAAAATGTAACATTATGAGTTTTAATACATTTAACTTATTTTTTTATGGTATTAGCATATTAGGAATATTAATACCAAATTAATTTATATATATAGTGCACGCACTCGGCACAAGAAGCATGGCGAGGAATCAGGACCACTTATATATATATATATATATATATAGTGCACGCACTCGGCACGAGAAGCATGGCGAGGAATCAGGACCACCAGCAGCTAGTAATCGGCAATGTTAGCGTGGCGGCCACATCTCCCAAGCCAGGCCAACCAAAGAGAGCCAAGAGACTTGAAAAACGTGCTCATTTCATTCCTCTCCTGTTTCCTCTTTGATTCGCATCATCAACCTTCGAGGCATGTTCGTGTGCATCTTAAATAAAAAAAGTAATAGTTATTAAGCCCCCTATACTAACGTTTTAAACAAAAACTTTCCATAGATTAAAAAAATTCAAATTCGGGTACCATGTACTAACGGTCAACGAGATTCAGGTCATTGCCGTCAGTCAAACTTAACATTCTGTTAGGTTTACCTGCTACAACAGATTTTTATTTTTTTTAAACCTGTTGCAGCTATGTAAAAAAAAAATTAAAAATTAAAAAAATTCTTTCTTTCTAATTTTCTTATTCTAAAATTTCCAAAATTTCTCTCTTCCTTATTTTCTTATTCCAAAAATTTAATTATTCCATTTGTAAAAATTCTAAAAAATAATATAATTAATTTAATAAATTCGAAAAAATAATATAATTAATTTAATAAATTCTGAAAAAATAATATAATTAATTTTAAAAAATTATAAAAAATAATATAATTAATTTTTTACATTATTTTTCTGATTAACTATAATTAATTTCAAAAAATCAGAAAAATAATATAATTAATCTAAAAAATCAGAAAATTTTAATGTAATTAATTTTTATTTTTCTCTTATACTGTTACATTTCTTTTCTTTTTAATTTACAACACCGATCTTTTAAAAAAATATTTCCAGACCTTAATTTCTTTGTTTCTTTCTTTTTCTTTTTTCTTTACTAAAGCATTTATTCTAATTAATTTAACTAAAAAAAATCTTTTTCTTTTACTAAAGCATTTCTCCTAATTAATTTAACTAGTACTGCACCTCATCCTCCTCCAGCTCTCTATAATCAAAGATCCCACCTTCACCTCTCTTTCCAGTTCTCTCAAAAACCCTAGTTACCCAACTGCCACTGCCGGAATATAACAGGTAATTATTTCCATCCCCCCCCCCCCCCCCCCCCCCCTTTTTCTCTTTCTTTTTCTTTTATCTCCTTTTCTTTCCTCCTTCCTTCCTCATTTTTTAGACACAGACCCGATCTCTCATCTCTTTTCTCTCTTTATTCTTTTTTTTTCTCTCTTTTTCTATTTCTCTCTTTTCTTCCTTCTTCTCTCTTCGGCTGCTTAGATTGATGGTTGATTTCGGGTTTGGTTAGTGGTGGGTGGTTGAATTTGGGTTGTGGCGGGGGGAGAGCGGGAGGTTGGATGATTGGGTGGAGGAGGTCGGTTATAGGTTTGGAATTTGAGAAAGAAAGAAATCTAACCGGAGATGGCGTGGACTGGTGATGGTGCTTGTTTGCAGGTGGCGGCGACTGGTGGTGGTGGGTGCTTGTTTGCAGGTGGCGGCGACTGATGGTGGTGGCGTGTTGATGACACTGGTGGCTTTTCCGAAACAACTTTATTTCCCAATCGTCTTCTGACCCATTTGCTTTTGCTTGCTTTTGCGAAGAAATGAAAGGATTTAAAATTCCAAAATTAATCTTTTTTTTCAAAACAAATTAACAATTTAATTTAAGGGATTTATGCACGGGAAAAATGAAAGGGATTTAAGTTAATTTAATTTAATTAATTTACAACCGATCTCCTCCACCTCCACCTTCCTCATTTTTCACCCACTGCCACGACCGCCACCTCTACCTACCCTCTCCTTCACCTCATCTCCAACTCCGTTTCCAGATCTACCTCTCCTCCTTTCTCCTCCACTCTCTTCTTCGTCTTCATTTTTCAGATCTGGTGGTTATGAAGTTGAAAATGATGCCTAATGTCATGGATATTGATGGGTTCGGGAAAAGGGTAGATCTAGCACGGGAGTTGCGCCGGATCTGCTTGTGGGTGCGTGACGGTGTGGTGGCAGTGGGTCGGTGAGGTGGATTCGACTGTGGAGATGGCGATGGGTGAGGAGAGGGTGATGGTTGGTGATGGAGAAGAGATCGACAGTTGATAGCCGGTGATGATGATGCTGGTGGTGTGGAGGAGATCGGTAAATGGCAGTGGTTTTGCATGATTGGGGATCTTACATGGCTCAGAAAAATGGGAAATGAAGAATATGAAGTTAGGTTTGTGGATTGAAAAGGAAAATTGGAAACATTAATTAGCAATGAAAACCTAATAAAGGAAAATGGAAAAGTAAATAAGAAATAAAAAAGTAAATGGAAAATAATGAAAAATAAAAAGAAAGAAATGAAAATGAAAATAAGAAAAAGAAAGAAAGAAATTCTAGAAATTCATATTTTTCTTATTTTTAATTTTTTTTACTGATTTTTTAATTCTTTATGGAATTTTTAAATCTTTTCTGATATTTTAAATTAATTATATTATTTTTTCTGAAAAAATTAAATTAATTATATTATTTAATACATAATGGTATTATAATAAATAAGTAGAAACCTGCTGTCAAAAGTCAAAACTAACAGAAAGTTAGTTTGACTGACGGTAGGGACTGGGATTAGTGTGACTTTTAGTTTAAGGACCCGTTTTTCAACTTTTTTAATTGAGTGGAGGTTTGTGTTTTTCGACTTAAGTTCAGGGGTGTTAAACACTATTACCCCTAAATAAAATTCTAAAAATATTGAATTGCATGAATTGTATTTACGGTGGTTCATCCTTACCAAAATACTAGTTTTATTTTTTTAGTAAATTGAATTAAATTATATGTTTTTTACATCGGTAAATTAATATAACTATATTAAAAAACTGGGAGAAAAGATTTACTGTGGCCTTTGAACTTGGAAGTTTTTTTTTTCCATCAGTGATTGTGGCCTTTAAAGTTGGGCAACTTTATGATTGTTGTTAGCCAATCAATTTCCGTACAGATGGAAGCATAGGGCCGTCCATGGCCATGGCCATGCCCATGCCCATGGGTACGTAGCTATCCATGATTATGAACAAAAACAAGAGAGTACTATAAAACAACCTAATTTGCTGCGACACTCATTATTTTTTCTTTCTTTTATTAATCAAAGCTACTAAATTAAGCAATTGTTGGTTAGGGATCTAACTACCAACAAATCAGTCATTAATATCATACGTTGTATAGTTGGAGCATGGAATTTGACGTATCTATCTTCTCTCGTGCAACTTAATTTACAAATAACAATCTCTGATGAATCGGTTAATGACATATACTATATGTTCAGTGCGTTTATTTTTATTTTTAAATTCAAATCTCTACTAATATTTTATCATTAATAGACAGTCAATGAATTACGTGCCCAATAACGTTCATTACTTATTTGTATTCAGTTTTGATTTTTGATTTTTATTTTTACTAATTGTATTCATTTATTACATAAGAGGTGTTTTTAACGCGACATCAGTATATTTAAATGTATTATACAGTTAAACCTCGATAAATGAATGCTCTTGGGACCAGCAAAAAATATTCGTTTAGTGAGTTTATTTACTTATCGATAAATGAATAATATTATTCATTTATCGATAAATGAATTTTTATTCATTTAGATAGTATTTTTACATTTTTATTTTTTCGTATGATTATTTATTTTACATTTAATGTACAAATACGTATATAGACTATGTACATGCATCATGTACTTATAAGATTCTATGTATGGAATACTTAGAGTCTAAATACATGCAACATGTACTAATAATAATATTCTATGTATGGAATACTTAGAGACTAAGACAATGTACCTAACCTACCTACAAACTACTATATATATATATATATATATATATATATCTTATGAATTTTAATGATTATTCATTTATATTTACATGGGGTCTTTAAGGATTCAAAAAAAATTATTCGTTAATGCATTTAGCGAGGTTATTCATTTATTTGCCCAAGTCGGGACCGGAGAAAATTATTCATTTGGCGAGGTTATTCGTTTATCGGACATTTATTTATCGAGGTTTAACTGTATAGACTCGCTAGTTTGTACTAATTATTCATTTAGTATTTTTTTTTGGCATTTCATATAGGTATCAACTAGACTTTTGGCACATAAATAAAAACACAACACGACACGTACGTAAAAATAACCAAATTAACTAATATAACGTTATAAATTCTTGATGTCATATTAGTCCGTCAATGAATCATGACATTAAGGTGACGGGCAGAATTCGATAAAAAAGATATGTTTGGTAAATTTGTACTAAAAATTTTGATTAATTATATGTTATTTTACTTTTAAATTATACATATACTCTCAATAAATTGTATTAATTTGGATTTTTTTATATTAGTGTCATACATTTTATATATATATATTAACAAATAAAAATACGACATACATACTATATATAATTAAGTAGTAAATTAATACAAATTACAAACTATTGAGGCATAAGATTTACTCAAACTAATGCATAAACACTAAATTAATTAAAATAATCGAATTCGAGTATTAAAAATATCATTTTGATGGGAAAATAGCAAAGAAAAAAATTCAATGGAAAAAAAAAAACATATGCTGAGTGAGAATTCTGCGTAAAGGAAGCTTCGTAGATATGAAGAAAAGTTAAGCAACAGAATCAGATGTGTGTCCAGAAACTTGTTAATTAATTAGATATTTCGATCCCACTTCATCATCATCAATCAAATAATAAACAAAACCTTAATCTGACGACGCGTCATTTTTTACGCTTACACCATTGTATCGCTCACTATAGAACTTAACGACAAGCACACGTGCGAAGCGCGTGAAAGTTGGGTAGTCAAACTTTTTTCATTTTTTAATCCCTCCTTAAAATTCTTTCCATCTCAAATCTCATTTTCAAGATTTGTCAAGGTCAACTACCAGTCTAACAGTCACTCGCTGCTTGCTCGCTCACTCGGTCACTCATTCACTCATTCACTCACTAAGACTATAATTTGTGCGCTCTGGAAATGATGTCTACGAAGGACATCAGACATGATAAAAATAACGATATTGCGATACAAGAAAAATTAAAATTATACGACACTGATACTTCATATATAATATTTAAAAATATCATTCACAACAATAAAAAAATCAATTTTAATTATATTTTAAAATATAATACAATTGAAACGTCAATTTTAAATTAAATATAGTCTTATAAATATTTTTAACAATTATAATTTACGTTAAATATCTTTTTGACACCAATAATTGCTTAGAATTATAATAAAAAGGCAGCACACAAGAGTTAGTGAATCGAACATATATTATATGAATGTCCGTCAAATGTCAGTATCAAAATGAATCCGACATGTACACGCCATAAAAAATGAAGTGTCTGTCTCACACTTTACATTTATTCACAATGTGATAAAATTTGGACAAAAAAATGATGGAGTTATTGCTTAGAGCCATGTATAAGAAGTGAATTTATACATTTTAAATATTAATCACACCTTTTTAAATTTATATATTGACTCACCGAGAAATGTGAATGCCAAACTGTTTTTACGTAATCTTATATGGGTAATTTGATCGCTACTAAAACTTAAAATTTGACAAATTTTCTAGACTAGAAATTTCCCACTCACGCACTGCATTAAAAACTCTACTTCAAAATCAAAATCTGTCACAAAAAATAATAAAATAACCAAGTCTCACATTCAAAAACTCACCACACAAAGAGGACAAAAAAGAACCATCCAACAACTTTCTTGTTCTAGTTCTAGTTTCCGCCTCTACCACCACAACTTCACTTTCTCATTGAGATCTCCAATCCTTACCTCCCTCTATAAAAAACACCATCACAGCTTCTCATTACAATTCCTCACTGCTGTACCAAAAAAGCAGCTTTTTCCAACCTTGTTTTTCAGCTTTAAATGCCTCATCACTCTTATTAGTCTTCAAACTTATACTCAATTTTACAATCATTTTCTTTAATCAAAGATTTTCAATCCCATGGCTATTAGCAGCAATCAAAAACCTTTTTTGATGCTCAAGGATCATCTCCGCGATGATTTCAGCTCCTGCTCATCCAACGGCTTCAATTCCTACCCACGCCGACAATGCTGCACCACCGTCCGATTCCTCCTAGACGTCGACCTCAAAACCGCCGCCCGCTATCACCACCGCCACACAAAACCAATCCGTCATCATCAACGTAACCGAAAACAACTTCCAAAAGTACCACAAGTACCGCCTCCTCTCATCAAAAGAAACCGCTCCAAAATACAGAGAGCTTCGGACGCCGTCATCAACGCCGTCAAGCTCCTTCCGTCACCGTCCGTCAAGAAAAAACTCACACTCCCGAAGAGCTTCTCCCGCCGTCTGTTCAAGAATTTCTGGAGAAAGCCTGATCATGATCACGAGAGCGCGGAAGAGATCGGACGGTGGGGGTTGTTCGTCGAGGAAAAGGATAAGCCGTCGTCTGATCAGACGACGATCACTACCACTAGCAGGTTCTCGACGAGCTCAAGCAGTGAGAATACCAGTTGGAGTACTGAGAGTGATGGAATTTCTGAGAGTTGCAGCAGTGGAAACGACGCCGGAGAAGGTAAAAAAGAGTTTCAGAAAGTCAACAGGAGAGTAGTAGGCGTATCGGTCGGTGAGGATTCCCCTACCGGTAGAAAGGTTAGTAAAGAGTTTTTATAAAATGATTGAAAATTATTAAAAATTGCATGAATTTGAGCTTCGATTAGGATCTTGTGATTGGAGATTTATGATCTCCTGGTACGTTGTCGTTTGCAAATTGTAGTTATGAAATCTCTAATTAATTACGCAGAACCTTAGATATGTTACTTCAAATTCAAAATATAATTTGTTAATTAGGAGTTATTTATTTATAATTGTTTGAAATTCTGATCAGAGAATTTATTATTATTATTATTATTTGACGAGGGGCCGATTTTTTTGTCGGTGACTAGGAGTGAGTTTAAAAGTATAAGATCTGGAATTATTTATTGTTATTATTAATATTGAGTAATTAATATTAGTTCAAAATTTTGAAAGTTAATACGGTGGAAAACTAAAAATAATTAGCAAGGTGGCCACGTGTCATGTTATAGGGTTGACTTGGCCAACTCAGCAGCACTATATTAGGATTAACTGCGTTTTGGAAGTTTCCAAGTTTTGACCATACTACTTTCTAACAGGAGAAAAAGCAACCGTATTTATGGTTGACCATGTGTTAATCTTTTCTAATTTAAATTTCAAACCAACCCATAAATAAATAAGCAACTATATATTAAGTTTATTATAACAAAAACTAAACTATGAAGTTATGACATACCAAATAATGGAGGAAGTAATTAGTGAGATGAATTTGTAATTTAATTGTATTTTAAAAAAAAATTAGTTGAGTTCGAATTTTCTAATTTAAATTTTTTATAAGATTAGTGAAATGAATCTTAACGAGGGATGAGATAAAGGGTGCCGTGCATTTAAGAATGGTGGTGGCAGAATAGATGGGCCTCATATTTTTGCGTCTAAAGATGGAAAATGACAAGACTAACTTATGCAATCTATGGGTGCCGTGACCCTTATTTGCTTAGGTTGCTTTCAAATATCCAATCAATCTAACAGATCATGAGAGAAGGAGATATTCAAATATATTTTTTTGAAAATATTTTTATCTTTATTTTTTTGTTTGTTGTTATGTTGCTTTCTTTCTTATTGTAGTGATAATTGAATGTGTCTGTTCTGCGACAGGATTGGGCGAACGAGGAAGAAAAAGAACAATTCAGTCCAGTGTCTGTGCTGGATTGCCCATTCAAAGACGAAGAAGAAGAAGAAGAAGAGATCATTAACTCCCCTTTCCAATCTAGCCTTGTCCGGATGGAAGGTACCCCTATACCCTACATCTAATGTCTGCATAACGCGTGTCATTTACCCAAGAAATTTTATACTAAAATCAAGATTATATTGCGAGCTGGCATAATTATTCATTACCAAGGCTTCAATTAATTTCATGGATGAAAACTAGGTAACAAAGGACATATTGCCATATAGTATATGGTCCCACTAGGCACAAAATATTAGAGAGATTAAACTCTTGTCATCACTCATGAGTATGGTCCCGTTGCAATAGGCTTTTAAGAAGGAACACTTCTTTTCTTTTTTCAATTTGAATTCATTATACATTTGTACTATAACACGTGTATGAACATGTATATGCGTATACCGTACTAAATAAATCTTAAGCTTTTTTCGCGAAGTAGGAGTAGGTTTTATGTTCGAATTTAAAAAAAAAGAAGGGGGGGGGGGTGGGAATTTGTATCCCACAAAATCTAATGCTTAATCTATTACATTTTTCCTGTAGCATTTTGTTTTTCTTCAGTTGATGATGTGAATTTCAAATGTATGATGATTTAGCAGAAACCAAAAAGAAGCCCATGACAAAAATTAGAAGGTTTGAGAATCTCGCTCAACTAGAACCAGTGGACTTGGAGAAGCGAATTGCAATCGAAGAGATGCAGGAGGAGGAGGAGGAGGAGGAAGAGTCTGTTAATTCCCCAGAAGAATCTACTTTGATCAATGAAATTAAGCAAGAAAATGATGAAGCAGAGAAATGGTCACATGATCTGCTTAATAAGCTCATTAAAGCAACAACATTACCTTCATCTAAAACCCTAATGTCATTTTCGGCAGAATTTCTATTGATTGATTTCTTCAGAGAGCAACTTGAGGAAAAGAATGTGACCGCCGCAGCAATGGTAATTAAAGGGTCTAGAAATATGTTTGATGAGCAAGAATGCTTACAGGTTGCACAAGATTGGATAGATGGGAACTTGCAAGAAATGTTTTCCGATGGGGAGAAGGATTGCAGGAGTGTGTTTATTAAGGACATTGAAAAACATGGGGATTGGACAATTTTTGCAGAAGACAGGGCAGAAGTGGGGTTAGAGTTGGAGCAGGAGATTTTTGCTTCTTTGTTGAATGAAACATTGCTGGATCTCTTTTGATTGTGTTGTTATCAAAAGCAAAACCTATTTGTTAAAAGAAGGAACGGGTGCCTTAATATTGTTTTAGTCACTTGTTTAGCAGAGATTTAATTAGCTTTAGATTAATGATTAAAACAACAGTTGAGGTAGCCACTTGTTTTCTTAGCCAAATTTAGATTACCTTTAATTACTAATTAATTTACTGTCTTGTTGGTTAAAGATAATATGATTGGAGCACATAAATTTAGATTAACTTTAATGGTCGTATAGTTCAACTAGTTAGTGCATGCCGTTTTTGCAAAGTAGGTAATGATCAGTTCGACCTTTAATACTGTTATGATAATTAATACTCCCTCCTTTTTTTATTAAACATCTTTTACTATTTGGGCACGTATATTAAGTAGGTCGGATGATTCATTATTTGTTTTTTTTTTTTTAATCAGCAAAAAGTTATATTGAAATGAATTGTCATGAAGAACATGACTGAAGATTACAAAACACTGCTTCAATAGCAGTGCGACAAACGTTCTCAACAACAAACGAAGCCCCAAAGAAAAGGGCACAGGACTGACTCCCTAGCCCACTATTAGACCTGACTCCTCATCAACCTACATCTGAGAAAACCGAGCTTCGATTCACCGATTGAGTAACCATGCCGGGGATTGAAGGACATCGAACAAACTGTAGGCGAACCCGTTGTCCTTACTTTTCAACCACCAATGCCACAAAGAATAAATCCTATTAAGACACCTCGAGTCACTGTACTCCTTTTGTTTGAACACGACTTCGTTGCGTGTCTTCCATATTGTCCAAATAACCGCATAGAATAGGATTTTCCAAGCACTACCGGTCTGTTTGTTTGTACAAGGTAAATTACTTTCCCACGTTCGCCACAGGTCCGAAAGATTTTGAGGCTGGCACCAAACCACCTGAAGCCAACGCATGATAAACTCCCAAATACCCGAAGCTACCTCACAACGTAAGAAAAGGTGAGTAACATTCTCCGGTTCACTGTTGCACATTGGGCAGACATTCAAGTAATCAGGAATCATGTTTCGCTTCATTAGGAAAGTCCTAGTGACAATTCTTTCTCGCAGTGCTAACCAAAGGAAAAATTCCACTCGGTATGGAGCTAGACCAGTCCAACAAGACCGAAGCAGAGGAGCTGGCTCAAACCTAGATTCCTCCCATTTCTTATACCCTGAATTCACCGTGTATGTCCCCGATTGATCTAATTCCCAACGAAGAACCTGATGTTGATATCTCCTACAGGGAAGAGGTAACTGAGCTCTCAAACATACCCACTCGTCTCTCTCCCACTCAAACAAACCGCGCCGCCAAACAGTTTCCCATTCCCAAACAGAATCGATCCATGTACCAAATTCATTGACCGTCCCATACTGATTGGTCGATATATGGTATAGCCGAGGATGCTCCAAGGCCAATGGCTTCTTACCTGCCCAAGTATCCTACCAAAAGACTGTGTTTCTCCCGTCCCCAATTTTTATCGAAGTGTTGTTGGTCCACAGGTCGAAAAAGGCACTTCCTCGACCACAAACTCCCAAAAGATCACGCCATATTGGGGACATCCTCCCCTCTCTCTCCTTCCACAAGTCTCCAATGGAAAGGAGGTTGTATTGCCTACGAACGATATCCGCCCACAACTTCCTGCTACCCCTCAGCATCTCCCACACCCATTTGAAAAGCAGCGAAATATTCCGGTCTTGTATCCTCCCAATTCCCAATCCCCCTAGCGCTGTCGATCGAGTCACTTCATTCCAGTTCGCCTTAGCCAACCCCTTGTTAATATCGCAGCCACTCCAAAGAAAGCGTCGCATAACTCCTTCGCACTGAATAGCGACGGACTTAGGCATCCTGTAAATAGACATGTTATAAATAGGTAGACTCGCTAGCGCTGACTTGATCAACGTCACACGGCCCCCCATCGAGAGTAGATGCCCCTTCCATGTTGAAAGTTTTTTCCTCATTTTCTGGATAAGGAACTCCCACCCTGATTTTCGTCTCGGATTAAAGCCCACCAGAGATCCCAAGTACTTACAAGGGAGTACCTCATACTTACAACCAGCTCGAGTAGCTAAGATACCTCCGATTTGCTCACTCAGATTCACTCCTACCAAGGTGCTTTTGTGGAAGTTAACTCGAAGTCCTGAATAAGCATCGTACCATCTCAAAATACCCTTCACTCCCCGGATCTCCTCCTCATTGTTATTCACAAAAACCAAAGTATCGTCCGCAAACTGAAGATGGCTCAGATTCCACCCTGCTGATGGGTTACCTATACCTCTCTGGATCCCAACCTCTTCTGCTCTAACAAATAGACGATGCAAACCCTCCGCTGCAATATTGAATAAGAACGGCGACATAGAGCATCCCTGCCGAAGGCCTCTACCCACACAGAATTGGCCAGAAGGTGACCCATTAATTAGTATGGAAACCTTATTCGTGCTAATGCATTGTTTAATCCAATTCCTCCACCTCCCTCTGAATCCCATATGCCTCATCACGTCATCTAAGTATTCCCATTCGACGGAGTCATATGCCTTCTTGAAATCCAGCTTAAAAAGCAGCCCTTGTTGTTTCGTCTCCTGCAAGTAATGGACCACCTCATTTGCTGTCATGACACAGTCTAGAGTTTGTTTTCCTTTAATGAATCCATGCTGCACTTCACTAATGACTTTTGTAATTACCTCGCTCAACCGCCTCGCCATGACCTTGGACACAATCTTATAATAACTACTGACTAAGCTTATGGGCCGATATTCACTGAACCTCTTCGCATCGTTAATCTTCGGAATGAGAGTCAAGAACGAAGAATTTTCCCCTGATGGGAATTTCCCTGACCTAAAGAATTCCTGAATCAATCTGCAGTAGTCATCTCCGATAATGTGCCATGCCTTTTGCAAAAATCGCATAGAAAATCCATCCGGCCCTGGTGTTTTTTGACCGTCACAATCTTTAACCGCTTCCCAAATTTCTGCACGAGTCACCTCCATCTCCAACCTTGACGCTTCATCCTCAGTCAGTTTCAGAAATCCCAAATCCTGCATCCGAGGCCTGTTCCAACGGACGGATCTGAAAAAGGTCTCGTAGTACTGAACAGCTGCCCGCTTAATGCCCCCCGGGTCGGTGAGTCTTTCATTAGGCGTCATTATCTCTCTAATGTTGTTCCTTTTCACTGCAATCTTTGCCATCCTATGAAAATACCCAGTGTTTCGATCCCCCTTAATATTCCACTTTAATCTATTCTTTTGTTGCCAATATCTATCAACCCGATCCTGTTGAGCCCAAACCTGAAGCCTAATGTCGTTGTGTTCTCTCTGTTCCTCCTGGGTAAACGGCCGCTCGTCCCCGAGTCGATCAAAAGCCTCAAGACGATCCTGTAGTTCTCTTAGATTGGACTCAACATTTCCAAATACGTCCTTATTCCAAATCTGAATTTTCTTCTTCAAGTATCGCATCTTATGAATAACCCGATAATTACCTGGGAACTCGATTCCTGCTTCTGACCACCAACCCGTCACCATATCTTTGAACCCTATGTCTTCCCACCACACAGCTAAATCTCTGAATGGTTTGGGGACCCAATCAACCCTATCATGTCTTAGGAATAAAGGCGTGTGGTCTGATCCACTCTTTTCAAGAGCTGATAGCTCGCAATCACTAATGCAATTCATCCACCCTTCTTGAACAAATACCATATCTATTTTACTCCTGCTAATGACATTAGACCAGGTAAAACGCCTCCCTACTAGCCTAATGTCTTGCAATCCACACCTGTCCACCCAATCCTGAAACTGGACCATACCCCGAGAGTAGCCCCCCCCTGCAAGCGATCTGAAGGGACTAGAGTTTCATTGAAATCACCCGCTACTAATACCGGGATCGTAGCGCTCTCTATCTTTCTACCCAAGCTCTCCCATAGATGACCTCGTAACACAACATCGTTGGGAGCATAAACATTCAAAACTGCACACCTCCTATTATTTTCTGTAAGTGTACCCTCGATCCAGATAAATCTGTTACCAACCTCTGAATGATCCATCTGGAAAACTTTGGAATCCCACATCGAAACTAGGCCTCCCGATCTCCCAATCGAAGGAGTGTACACCCATCGAGTCTCATTATTCCCTCCTAATTCGTGTATAAGAAAATCATCAATTTCTTCTCTCTTGCTTTCTTGTAACAAGCAAAACGACGCCTGCTCTCCTTGAAATATTTTCTTTATAAACCGTCTCTTCCTAATTGATAAAACCCCCCTACAATTCCACGAAAATAATTGAACCATTATGTCACTACTGCACTCGCCTCCGGAACCACCTTGCTTCGCATATTGTCCCTTTCCACCTCAAATCTCTCTCGATCAAAGGCCTTGATTGCTTCTTCACTGGCATGGTCAGTTATCGACAATAGACGTCCTATTTCCCAAGTGTCTGTCTCCACCACATTGGCATCAGCCAGCTTGTTCATGTTCACAATTTCATTATCCTCCGCCCGAAATACTGACATTTTCGAATTCACAGATGAGCTGACCGTGTGTAAACTGCCCGTTTCAGCCGTAATCCTCTTAATCTTATCTTCCTTTCGCCTCGACGTTACTAAGGGATACTCCCCTAGCCCCTGATGAAGAGAAGATTGCTTCTCTTTTTCCGCCGATCCTGCCTCCTTGACCAAAGAAGGAATATGATGATCATTGCCACCCATCTCCTCTGCTTCCTCATAATCTCCTACCTCCGACTCATCATCAGAAGCTTCTGCATCTGACTTGACACCTATCCTCCAATCAAGATTTGAAATCTCCCCCTGTGAAGGTTCCTCATGGCAACTCACCGTATAGCTAAAGTCCCCAACCTTTACCAGAATATCCTTCTTGACATACATCTGATCGGTTGTAACTAAAATCCTTGCCACGTCAAACCTTCTACGGGCTAGTGTTTTATCATCTACTGCAACAAGATTCCCTAGCTTCGACCCTATCTTCTCGAAGGTCTCAAATCCCCAGCTCTGGACCGGAACACCCGAGCATTGAACCCAACACAGCCTACCAGCCTTTGAAAGAACCTCTGTCCAGGGTACCACCTTGGAAAACAGGCGATGGAAGCCCTCATTTGAAAAAAGTGCTTGTTCTCTGTCTTCCTGTCTGTCGAATTCAATCCAAACTAGACCCCTACCAAGGATTCTTGTTACACAAGTCCACCCTAAATCAAGCACCAATTCTTGTATTTCTGGGATGTTCTCAATTTTCCTAAGAATGCCCACTACACTCCGAGACAGCCAATCCTTGTTTTCATCCGGAATCTCCAAGTCTAAGACCTCAGAATCCTCCACTTCATTCACTTTTTCCTCCTCAGATTGACCTATCCGACCGTCTAGCTGTGAACCCAAATCCAAATCCTCCTTGGCTACCGATCCCTGCTGGTGATCCCTTCCCGTATTGGAAACTGCTTCCTTATAAGACTGATTGGCTGCAACTTTTTCATCTGTGCGATCTCTCAATGTTCCTTCCTGGCTCCGAACCCAATATTTTCGCCTCGGATTTGAGTTCGAATTTTCTACGCGATCTTTGTTCAAGATCCCCGGCCCCCTTCTCCCAATTCGACCTAGGTTGGCCCTTATGCCCGAAGCTCCTATGTGTTGACGATCAAGAGCTAGTTCCATATCAATCCTATTCTCTACCCAATCAAATCGAACGAAACCAAATCGTTTCCCCGATTTATTCCTTCTGTTAGGAATAAACACATCCACAAGTCTGCCGAAACGAGGCAGATACCATCTCTGAGTGATTAGGTGTCGGAGCGCTCGATGATCAACATGAAAGGGTAGATTTTCCACGTAATAAGTGATTACATTTGCCAAATTCTGGTCAAAACCGTACACTTTCTTAGTACCCGCCATCGAATAAATCCGTATAAAGTAAATTTCACCTCAAAAACCTACTGACTTCCACCGATTATACCTCAACTACCACCTCGGCCTCAGTAAGCGATAAAACTTGCTGGTTCCAACCCAAAACAGCCTTCAGGCTCAGCCCTTTCTCCGAACACCATGACAATCTAAGCTTGAAATCATACTAAAATTCACAGTCTACTATATTACCACAAATTTAAGGGCCCACGAAGTCCCTTCAATCCAGACCAAGCATAGCAGAAGAGAAAAAATTAAAAGGATGTAGGAAACAAGCCTGAATAGGAGAAAAGTGCCCGGATTTCGACGGGTTCGAGTGAAAAAGAGGTGAGGATCGCCGGCGATGACGAAATTGAAAACGGACCCCAGCAACGTGACCGGACCGACGAGACGAGAAGAACGCCGGAGATTTCAGGGTCAACGGAGGCCGGGGTGGTCCACACGCGCCGGCGCGTGGGAGAGGCACCACTGCGCTCCGGCTGCGCGTGGAGGCGCGTCCGTGGTCGGATGGGGCCGCTTCAAGATGCTTCTGCTTCGTCCCTGCCGTCTGCTTCCATCTGGTATGGAGGTGAGAGTAGTAGTTGGCTGGAAAGCGGCCCTCCGGTGATAAGAAGAGCTTGGATGAAAGAGAAAAAATGAATAGTAGATGGACTAAATTGCTACAGTAAAAAGTTGAGAGGATCCGGGTTTAAGATATTTTGGTTTTGAAGAATTAATACACCCCTGATTCATTATTTGTTATGATGTTGTTGCTTGTGTTTTCTTCAGTGAATTGGGTTATTTGTCTGGGTTAGAAAGAGCTCCTTTGTATTTTTTGCCTAGTAAAATATGGTTGATAACCTAGAATCAGTTGAGTTCAAAGACAACTGTTAATTTGTGGTTATCAATCACACTGAAATGGAATGAAGATATTTGGAACAGAATGATGGTTGTGAGTTTTCATTCCAAAACCAAGAATCCTAGATGCAAGTTAAGGTTGTTTAAGATTATAATTTTGGAGATGCCATATATGGATCTTACCTAACAGAACACTTTGGCGTTTCCTCCGTAGGAGAGGATGAGTTTGTATGAAGACAAACTGGAACGTTTTATGGATTCGAGTAAAGATACTTCCTTACCCCACTGTATCCACTACTGTTATTGCGCCCCAAGTCTAGTATTGCCACACACAATGACTGAGTGAAGGCAATTGGGAAGTAATTGGCTGTTTAGGAGTAAAAGATAATCTACTTCTCAGCGACATATCCTGTAAAAAGGATGACATTTAACGCTCCAATCAGTTGCTTATGAGTTTCTTAGCAGGTTACTGCATGTTCTGCATGCCTTGATCTAACTAGGTTGGCTTTATTCTTGAAAATAACCATTGTTGCCTTCCACCACTTTAAACTACAAGGCTGCTACCCGTGTCATTCAGCATTCTTTGCATGACCTTACCCCTGGTATGTATCAAATCTGTTTTCTGTTATTGCCGAGTTCTTTACTTTTTCTTCTTGTTTCTATAATTTTGAATTATTTGTCAATCTATGCAGAACAGAGGAAAAGTATAAGGGATATTAGCAAAGGAGAAGGACCGCGAATGAAGTACATTGAGACTAATGCACACAAGAGGAGGAAATATGAAGCATCTGAAAAACAGTCTGTTCAAGCTGCAGCTAAGGAATTTCTTCAGAAAGCAGCCCTTGAGCTTTTTGGTGAGAATAAAGGCAGTACTGAAGGACCCATTGTTCTTGACTCATCAACTGATGAGGAACTGAAGTGATGGTGAATTGATTTCCTAAGTCATCCAGGTATCTTACTATTCGTATTTATATCTACTGTAAGGCCCCTCGCATCACTTTTTCCAGTTGTGCCATTCTCATCCTTTTAGTTGCATATTCATATCTCCAGTTGTTGACTTTCCAGTTGCTAATGCTGGTATACAACTGGTATATCAATTTTTTTCTGCAAATCTCTCGCTCCTTGTATATTAAAGGACACTAGATAACATTGTTGATTAACCAAAGACACAATATTAACGTACAATCCAGAATGTTGATGTAAACAAAATATGGTTATGGGATGTCAGCCCATAGGATGTTTGCAACCAGTGAATCTCTACCTTCTGTGCATGGTGAAATTTCCTAAATAATATATCTGCAAAGATATATGAAATACTCTCTCCGTCTCAAACTAAATGGCTTCTTTGGTGTTTCACACATACTAAGAAAATCAATTTTCACAACTTTTAAGTTTATATTTGACATTAGTATCATTTTTTCTAATTCTAATTTACATATTTTTTTACTTCCACTAATCATCTCTCTTCAATAATGAGTAAGTTAGACAAAAAATCACCTAAAAAATAATTAAATGTCATTTAATTTGAGACGGAGAAATAAGATGTATATGAAGTTACCCCAACTGTGTATGTTTTCTATGCTGATGGTATTTGTTTGATTGTTTTATCTCAGGGTACACCACCACATGTGACTGAAGCTAGCCCTCTGCTTGAAGCTGGTGGTTTATTGATCGTGGCCTATTATGCGCCAGGTATCTGTTATCCTTTCTTATGCAAGGTGCCAATATACAGTCGATTTATGGCCGTCTTAGGAAAACACAGTGTTTAGCTCCATAACAGGGATGGTATCATCCCACAGAGCACTCAAGGAGATTCATATTTTTGTAGTGCTCTCAAGGAGGTTCATGTTGTTGTATTATGGGATGGGCATCTTTCACAAATGATTGCCATCTTCCCTTTTCTTTCTCTTTTCTTTCCTTCTTTTTTTGTGTATTTTTTAACGTCAATGCTTCTGTTGTTGTTTTTCATGGATCCTCATTGCATGTTTAATTTTAATTTTTTTATATCCACGTGGTAAAGATATATGTTATCTGGTGTGCTTTTCAGTGCTCTTTGAGATTTCCTTGTAGCAAAACAGAATTAGGAGTGCTACTTTTTCATTAGTAAAGGTAAGCCCTTGTGTTGAATTTGTTTAATTCCCCATTATTGAGTCTGTTTCCAAAAGAATTAACAGCAAAAATAAGCAAAGGACTCATGAGGGTTTTTGTTTCTCCTTCTTCCATTATGCAGAATACTTGTTGAGGGGATATCTTTGTTGTTCTTCTAATATCTGATTTCTGCACCAAAAAAGAGAGGATATCATCACTAGTGTTATTCCTACGATAATTGAGTATGTAGCTGCTCCAATTATACGCCATATTAGTTATCCTTTCAACTACAAGACCAATGTTAAGAAATTAGAGGAGAAAGTTGATGAATTGAAGAGAGCTCAGCAGCACGTGCAGCACAAGAAATTAGAGGAGATAAGAAAAGGGAATTTAATTGCAGATGATGTTGAAAAATGGCTGGAGGAAGCTGACGAGATGGTTGTTAAGGAAAAAGAAGGGATTGTCCTGGATAGAGAGAAAGCAAAGAAGAAATGTTTTTTGGGGTTTTGTCCTAATCTGAAAACAAGGTATCAGGTGAGCAGGAAAGCAGAGAAGAAAGCAAGGGAAATTGTAAAGTTCAAACAAGAAATGGAAGAATTCAGTGCACATTTTTCTTATCCTGCTCCTCTACAATCTATCGTGGCCTTTTCTGCTGGTGATTACATGGCATTGGAATCAAGAACGTCGATTTCTAAAGAGATCATGAATGCGTTAGCCGCAACTGATGTGAGCACGGTTGGAGTGTATGGAGATGCAGGTGTAGGAAAGACGAGACTTGCTAAAGAGGTTGCTAGACAAGCTTTGGACGAGAAGCTGATTGATTACGCAACCGTGGTCACTGTCACCCAGGATGTGAATGTCAAGAACATCCAAGGACAGATTGCAGACATGTTGGGGCTTAAACTTGAGGAGGAAACTGTAGCAGGGAGAGCGGGTCGACTATTTTGGAGGTTAAAGAATAAGGACAATGCCAAGAATGAGGACAAGGCCAAGAATGATGAGAAAATTCTTATAGTTTTCGATGATTTATGGGAAAAGCTTGATTTGGAGGCAATTGGGATTCCATTGGATATGCAACGTTGTAGAGGTTGTAAAATACTTTTGACGTCTAGATATATTGAAGTTTTAAAAGATGGAATGAATTGTCAAAAAAACTTTCGAGTTCGTACTTTAGATAAAGATGAAGCATGGCGTCTGTTTCAAAAGATGGCAGAGAATAGTTTCGAAAATGATGATCGACAATCCATAGCAGAGGAAGTGGCTGAGATGTGCGCAGGTTTGCCTGTTGCAATTGTGACGGTGGCAAGCACTTTGCGGAATAAAAGTTTGCAGGAGTGGAAGGATGCTTTGCAGCAACTGAACATCCTTATTTCGAAGATCTCTCAGAAATGCAAACAAATATCTACAAAACTATAAAATTCAGTTATGATTATTTAAGGACTAATGAGCTTCAATCAACCTTTCTTCTGTGTAGTCAAATGGGGAACCATGCCACCACTAAAGACTTGCTAAAGTATGGCATTGGTCGTAGTTTGTTTCGTAATGTTTCCAAACTAAAAGAAGCACAGGACAGAGTCTTTTCGTTGGTGCAAAAACTCAAGGCCAAGTGTTTGTTGCTGGAAGGGGAGACCAGTGAAGAGCTTGTTATGCACGATGTTACTGCAAATGATAAAAATCAGATGAAACAACTGGTTGATCATGAGGATAAACTAAATACATATTCTGAAATATGGTTAAACAGTAACATCGATAAGCTTCCAGAGGAGATGCAATGCCCAAATTTGACCATTTTTCACATTGACAGTAAGAATCCCACTTTGAAGATACCAGACAAGCTCTTCATAGGAATGCGTCAACTGACAACCTTGAGTTTTAGTGGTTTGTCTTTCCCATCTTTGTCGGCTTCTTTTGATTCATTAGAAAACCTTAAAACACTTTGTATCCACGAGTCGCCTAAGTTGGGAGATGTAAGCATGCTTGGGAAGCTAAGGAGATTGGAAGTCCTAAGTTTTTTCAAGTCCATGATTAGGCATTTACCTATCAAAATTGGGGAATTAAGTAAGCTTAAGTTGTTAGACTTGAGTGATTGTAATAAACTCAGAGCGATTCCTCCTAGCATCCTCTCAAAGTTGTCCCAATTAGAAGGGTTGCATATGGGTAATAGCTTTGATGGTTGGGGTAGTAGTAAGGGAGGAGTTACTAGTGCAAATGTGAGTGAGCTGAAACAGTTAACTTCTCTGACTAGTTTAGATATAGGCATTCGAGATGCTTGTCCAATATCTGTCTGCAGGGAGATTTTCTCCAACAAAAAGTTGTGCACATATAGAATATCTATAGGATACTTGAGTTGGAATCATGGTGGTAATAAAATCTCTAAAGCATTGAAACTGAAACTCACGAACAACACAAATGGTGTTGGTATGAAGGAATTAGGAGTTATGGAGTTATTGAAAGAAAGTGAAGAAGTATGTTTCGATGGATTAAAGGGAAAGGGTGTCAAGGATTTCATAGGTGAATTAGATAAGGATAGAAGTGGCTTTCTGAAACTTATGCACCTTCATCTTCATAAGAGTCCTGAGATTCAATGTGCCCTTGATCACTCGAAATCAGAAGTCGCTATTGATCCCTTTCCAATGTTGGAGGATTTGGTTATTGGGGAATTGGATTCCTTGAAGAATGTTTGTCATCAAGGCAGGCTGATGAAAATGCAACCTTTCAAAAAACTAAAGTTTATCAGAAGTCGCTATTGATCCCTTTCCAATGTTGGAGGATTTGGTTATTGGGGAATTGGATTCCTTGAAGAATGTTTGTCATCAAGGCAGGCTGATGAAAACGCAACCTTTCAAAAAACTAAAGTTTATTAAGGTGTCCAGGTGTACAAGATTGAAGTATCTCTTCTCATTCTTTGTGGCTCAAGGCCTTTCACAACTCCTGAAAATCGAAGTAAAGAAATGTGACAAAATAGAGGAGATTGTTGCTGAAGAAGAAGCTTCAGTCAACCGAAGCAGAGACTGCACCAATAAGAATATTGAATTCTCTCAAATGCAGTCCTTATCACTAGGCTCCCTGCCAAACTTTAAGAGTTTTTGCTCCCAAGACAAACTTGAGGATCCCTCTTCTACTCAATCCCAGTTTTCGATGACCCCAATCCCAGTTTTTGATGAACAGGTAATATGCTGTTATACTGCTATTGCATGTTAATTTTTGGATATTTATATATATAGGATACTATAAGATTAGATCTTCAAGAGATTTCATTAGAAACGTTTTACCATCTTATTTTACTCTTTGGTGCAGATTTTGTTTCCAAATTTGAAGGAATTGTTCTTGGAAACCATTACCTGTGAAGTGCTATGGTCAGACCACCTGCAGCTTCCAACCATTGCAATTTCATTTCAAAAGTTGATAGAACTGAGAGTGACTCACTGTCCTAAATTGAAGTACCTATTTTCTGCTACGCTGGTTAAATGCTTTGGTGGACTCAAGAAGCTTAAAATAAGAGACTGTGATTCAATGGAAGAGGTAGTACTAGTAGTGGGACGGACAGAAGAGAAAATTGTGTTTCCATCGTTGAAACAATTGTATATTGGGGGTTGCCCTGCCTTGAAGTCATTTACTCGCAGTAGCTGCAAAGAGGAGATTTTGGAGGATGAGAAAGCCAAACAAAGGCGACCTCTCTTTGATGAGACGGTAAGTAATACTTCTTTTTGTTATTTTTAATCCCTGCAGTTAACATCAATTTATTAACCAAAAAAAAACATTTGTAAATAATTGTAAATAATACTACGAATAATAATAATAACTATACTAATAGATAGATAGAGATTTCTCATGTCACTCAATTCATTTAATCATAAAGAATCATACTCATAAGAAAATTTTAATTTATGTAATGTTTTAATATTTATTAGATAACCTTAGAGGGTTGTGTATTTTCCAGGCATCTTCTTGCATAATTTTTAAACATAGTCAAATTGTGATATATGAATTCTTTTCGATTGTATGTGACGATATTTGATATGGTGTCTTTTTATGCATATTTTTCCTCCCTTTCAAGTCCAATTTCACTCTTGATACTGCTAATTTGCCTTGTTTTCCAACTATTTTGCAGATCTGGACTAAAGGAAGAAACTTGCTGAAAAGCGCGCCATTTTGATGCATTTCTCCAGACCTCTCATCGTCGAGCCCTAGACGCCATTTTTGTCATCGAGACTTAGACGCCTTTATACTGTCTAGACCTGGATGAGCTACTGAAGATATCTTACGTCCAGGCCTAGACGCACGCACGTGCGTGTTTCTTCTCGGATGACGCTTGACCAAAGATGCCAAAGAGATTCCAGAATATTCCCTAGCTAAGTCGTCTTGCCCTAGATGACGCTCCTTGTCTAGGCTGACACTTGACAAAAGATGCCAGAAAGATTTTAGCGGGATTCTATGCAATATTCCCTCTGCTAGCTGTCAAGGACGCCCCTTCCTTCCTTCCTTCCCAACCAGCTATCCTATTTTATCCCCTTGTGGGATTGTCTTGTATATAAACCTTAGCTTTTAGGGCTTTAGGGGAGCTTTTTCTTTTTTTTAAGGTTTTGAATCATTGTAGCCATTTTTTTCTCTCTCTCTCTCTAACTTTGGGATCTGTTCCCTTCTTGTTTTTCCAGATTTTGGCCGGAGCTTTTAATTAAGTGCTCTAGATTTTCGTTTTCATCTGCACCTCTTCTCTATTTATGTTGATTTCTCTATCTATTTTGTGTTTGATTCTTAGCATGATTGGCTAAGTTTCTAGTCTTGGCAGGGGTGTTTTAAGGATTGCAAGAGGATAGTTGGGAGGTCAAAGTGCTCTTAAAACATTTTCATTATTGTATCCACTTTCTTGCCATTTTATTGTCATTTCGTGTGAGATTTGTTGGTAGTTTGATCATCTATTTGCATGTTTCTCATGAACATTGTCATTTCCATGGTAATAACTAACGTGAGGCCATGGAATAGAGTAGGCACCTAGCCTAGAGTCACCATGTCGTTTGGTCCAATCTGGCTAGGGCAAGAAACCGTTTAGGGCAGACTTCTCAGTGTCTAGCCCTAGACGTGTCTTCTCTCCACTTCACGAGCCTGCGTGTGTCGCGCCCCACGAAAATTACGAAAAAAAGGTAATTTGCGAGTGTGCAACGAAATTTGAGACCTTCAGATGCTCGGCGTAAAAGGACGCCTAGCAGCATGCAATGAAGTCGCCACCCTAATTTGGTTGCTAGGCTTAGGGAACCCTAATCGTCATGGCATAGGAAATATAATAAGCGAAAAAACTAAAGGCACAAAAAAGGGGTCTGGACCCCAGACAAAAGGTTCGGGGTCGTATTATGGTCTCGGGAAGGGGTTAGGCACCCGAGTCACATCCGAAAACGGTTACTGGTTGATGAGAGAGGTGTTTAAAAAGGTGTTTGAAAAATGCGTTTTGAAAAAGGGGGCCCTCAGAGGAATCGTCACTTTAGACTTTTTTTACAATCGGGACCGTTCAGGAATAATAAAAAGATCTTTCGGACGGGGTTACCGTTTATCAAGATCGATCGATTATTCTTGACCGTAACGTGATGGGACTGAATTTTCCGTAAGGCTGAATGAGCGCCCTCTTTTTTCATCATCGGGCCATGCATGATTAGATTAATTACTACGTGATCCTAACATGGATTGCTAACAGGGTACAAATTTAAATGATGAGTTTTTTGAAATGGAAAACTGATGTGGGATTGAAAGTCCCCATGTACATGCAGTCAATATAAGCAAGAATTTAAAATCATATGAACACGACATTTTAAGCAACTCTTTAAACACGCTGTTCATGTGGGTGGATTTTAATTCTAGCAGTTCTATATATCATGCATACAGTTGATGTTTGCAGAAAGCATCGAATAAATAAAAAGGACTTGTGAGGCGTACTTTCGAGCGAAGCTTGAAATTAACCTACAAAATGAGAGTGTTAGTGATAGCTCGGAAAAAAAAAAGAAAGAATAAATAGGCAATTTTATGAGAGCAAGAATTTAAATGACAGTTGATTGCATACGAGAAATGATGGATTTCACACGCATACGGGAATTAAATGCCGAGTTGATTGCATGCGAAAAATGATGGATTTAACGCATACGAAAATTTAATGCTGGGTTGATTGCATGCGAAAAATGATTGATTTTACGCATACGAGAATTTAATGTTGGGTTGATTGCATGCGAAAAATGATTGATTTTAAGCATGCGAGAATTTAAATGCTGTTTTGATAAGTGCCGAAGAATTAAATGCAGTTGGCGATTTACAGGGAATAAAAAAAAGTTTGATGGTTCGCAGAAAATGAAACAGGTTGATAATGCAGAGAATAAACAGTTGATATTTGCGGAAGAATTTCCAGCGGTTTTCGAAAAATTAAAGCAGTTGAATATTTGCGAGAATTAAAATGCGACCGACCATGTAGGCGGTATTGAATTTAAATTGCTGAAGTTTAAAGTGCGGAAAAATAAAGTGCGGAAAAGTAAACAGTTGATAATTTGCGGAATGACTTCCAGCAATTTTGCGACAAATTAAAGCAGTTGAATATTTACGAGAATTAAAATGCGACCGACCATGTAGACGGTATTGAATTTAAATTGCCGAAAGTAAATTGCTGAAATTTAAAGTGCGGAAAAATAGAGTGCGGAAAAGTAAACAGTTGATAGTTGCAGAAAATAAACAGTTGATATTGCGACCGACCATGTAGGCGGTATTGAAATTAAATTGCTGAAAGTAAATTGCTGAAATTTAAAGTGCAGAAAAATAAAGTACGGAAAAGTAAATAGTTGATATTTTGCGGAAAATAAACAGTTGATATTGCGACCGACCATGTAGGCGGTATTGAATTTAAATTGCCGAAAGTAAATTACTGAAATTTAAAGTGCGAATAATTAAACAGTTGATTTTTGCAGAAAATAAACAGTTGATATTACAGAAAATTAAAAGTGTTAGTACGACAAATAATCATACAAAGCATACGAGTATTTTACGAAAAAATGTGATCCGAAGTTTTGAAAACAATTGAAAATGGGCTGGGCCCAATTGAAGAATGAAAAGAAGTGAAAAATGGGCCAGGAATAGTGCCTGGCCCATGAGAATTTAAAAGGGGATGGGCCAAGCCGATTCCCGCGTGAACAGTGCCGTTGGCCTGGCACTGTTCATTCGTCACCTTTCTTGGTCGCCGGCGGCAAAGCTCCGGCCACAAGTGGCCGATTTGAAAATCGTTCGTACCGAAATGTTCGTCTCTTCGACAACTTCCCGACCATACCAACCCCGATTTTTAGTTTGACTCGTACAAAATTTAATTTAGAAAAAATGACAAAACTGTTAATTATCGAAAACTAATTAATTCGCACAATCTAACCGACGATTTTTAAAAGTGAAAGCGTGTATTTAATCTATGTTATGTGTGTGAATTAATGACATAAAAGAAAGCAATTAAATTGCTCAATCAAGAGGCAAACGAATTTAAACAAAAGTTTGGCTTAAAAACCGAAAAAAAAGAAAAGAAAAAGGCTAGAGAGAGAAAGCTCACCTCAAAGCCTTGAACTGGACGATCTTCGCTTGAAATAAGCAACTGATCAGAGGAGGGAGAGAGGGCAAGAAAGCTTGCCAATTTGGTGCCCCGAATGCGTTGGAGGAGGGGGGCTATTTATAGCCGAAGATCGCGTGAGGAGGGAGACGCGGGGCTGCGCGTGGTGGCCGGCTGGTCGCGGTGGCAAGGCTAGGCGAGCTAGCCGTGATGATGGCGGAGGGACAGGAAGCTATGGACGCGACGGGAGCAGGTGGCTCGGGCGTGGGCTGCTTCGCTGCACTCCCTTGGCACTGTTCACGTGCATTATGCATGTTAATTCAGGGGCCATTGATCTGGTTGACTTTCCTTGGTTGACCAGATCAATGGTCATGATCAAATGGCCTTTTCTCTGATTTAAATGGCCTCGAGCTGGTTCCTGCGACCAAACGTTCTGACTTTTCGAGCCAAAGGTACCGGCGCGTAAAGAAAAATATGACGGGTTTAACCGTCTATAGCGAATGATGAGAATTCCTCATTTAACGTGTTTATTTTTGCGTTCAAAAATGTGAAACGTTTGAACGGAAAAATAATAACGTTATGCCGAAACTTACACGAATCGCTGTAGACCGTTGCGACCAGAAAAAAAATCTAGCAACTAGTTGGTGTAAAACATTTTAAAGTCAAGCTATTGTCCGAGCGGACTTACTCGGGTCCAATAAAAGCTCGAATAAAAAAATTAATAAAATAATAAAAATACTAAAAAAATGCTCTAAAATATAAAAAATCCTAAAATTCATGTGATGACCTAAAACGAAGAAAAAATTAGCAAACGACTGCCGGATAATTAAAAATGTGATTTTTAAGGCTAAAAATATTAATGATAATAATAATGAAAATACATGCCGAAAAATTAAAAATGTGATTTCGAAAGCTGACGATGCTAACGATGATGCAAAAATGCAACGAAACACCTAAAAATGCTAGTGACATTAAATAAACTGAAAATGACTGTAAATTAGCTGAATAACAGAAATGCTAAAATTAAATAAAAATGGCGTCAAAATTCGGGTATCAACAGTTGCCCCCTCTTTACTGTCTTATCGAAGTATTTGATAAGCAGTAAAGACAGTTGGCCCTATATCTGAATTTTGACGACACAGCGGGTCTTACCTCAAACTTACAGTGATGATGTCGCTCTGGGAGGAGGTAGTTGCTTGATGTCGCTCTGGGAGGAGGAGATTGATTGATGTTGTCACTGGGGATACCAGGTGCTTGCTTGATGTCACTCTGAGAGGTGGAAAGTGATGCTGCCACTTTGGGAGGAGGTAATCCGCTGACGTCGCTCTGGGAGGAGATAGGTTGTTGATCCTGCAAAGACGTAAACTTAGATCTGCTCGGGTATTGAGAGGCACATAAGTTGCAGGGAATGTAAATGACAACTACTCTACCGGGGACGGAAAGTAATTTTACGAAAATGTAAACGACAGCTCCGCTGAGGGGATGATCGCTTGACATGTGACTGATGGTGCTTCGGAAGATAATGCGCGATTCGCAGAAGTATGAATGATTTGTCCTAACGATGTCACTCTAGGAGGAGGAAAATAATTATGCAGAAATGTAGAATTGTGTGAGGGATGTTGCTCTGGGAGGGGAAGAAATGCTAAGGTTGAAAAAGGTAGAACTACGCTTATGCTATCACTCTGGGAGGAGAAGAAATACTACGTTGGAAACTAAATGTTGTCACTCTGGGAGGAGAAGAAAAGCTACGCTGGAAACTAAATGCTGCCACTCTGGGAGGAGGAGAATGCTAATGCTGAAAACTTAAACAACGCCGATTCCCGTAGGAGAAGGCGCGAGATGCGGAAATTAAACTAAGGTCGCTTTGGGAGGAGAAGAATGCTAAGTGTTGTCGCTCTGGGAGGAGAAGAATGCTAAGTGCTGTCGCTCTGGGAGGAGAAGAATGCTAAGTGCTGTCGCTCTGGGAGGAGAAGAATGCTAAGGCAGAAAATTTAAACAACGCCGATTCCCGTAGGAGAAGGCGCGAGATGCGGAAATTAAACTAAGGTCGCTCTGGGAGGAGAAGAATGCTAAGGCAGAAAATTTAAACAACGTCGATTCCCGTAGGAGAAGGCGCGAGATGCGGAAATTAAACTTAGGTCGCTCTGGGAGGAGAAGAATGCTAAGGCAGAAAATTTAAACAACGCCGATTCCCGTAGGAGAAGGCGCGAGATGCGGAAATTAAACTAAGGTCGCTCTGGGAGGAGAAGAATGCTAAGTGCTGTCGCTCTAGGAGGAGAAGAATGCTAAATGTTGTCGCTCTGGGAGGAGAAGAATGCTAAGTGCTGTCGCTCTAGGAGGAGGAGATGCTAAATGCTGTCGCTCTGGGAGGAGAAGAATGCTAAGTGTTGTCGCTCTGGGAGGAGGAGATGCTAATGCTGAAGAATAAACTATAATGTCACTCTGGGAGGAGAAGAAGGCTGATGCTGAAAACTAAATGTTGTCACTCTGGGAGGAGAAGAAAGCTATCGCCAGCGGCCTTGATACGAACCTAGAATGCGTCTGCGTCCTGCTCAGGAGGTAACGACCCCAAGGACAAGACTTTCCCACGATTTGCAGCCGTAAGCAGTCCTCACCTGATATTAGTGTTTGCACTCACGCTCTGAAACAAGGCTAAGTGTTTTACACTCATAAAGATGCAACTAACATGATACATAATTTACAGTTCGCAATGTCAATCCGAGTGAATATACTTCGAACGAAGATGCACATGCATGAGTGTTCTAATAATCGATGGGACTTTTACGGAAAAGAATGAAAGGACGTGAAATGTCGGGAAAGAAGTTTGTTTTGGAAAAGATTGCTTTGCTTGGGAGTTGGAAAGCTTTTGATGAGTGATGTTTTCTTGATTGGCCTTGATGAGGGCGAGGGGTGCGAGCTCTCTCGCTTTTTGCTGGGGATGCTTTCTGGACAGAGTGCGTGAGCTCAGGGATCCTTGCTGGGGGTGCTCTTCGTTCGGCGAGAGGGCCTTTTCTTGAGTCTTCATTGGGGAGTGTCGTCGCTGTTCTTTTTGTGACTCACTACTTGAGTTGGCCTTGGGCCCCTTTCTCTTCTTGGGTCCTTACTATGGATGCTTGCTTTGAGGTTTCTCGAGTTGGCCTTGGGCCTCTTTTGCTTGACTTCACTAGGGAAGGATGTTTTGAGATTTCTCGAGTTGGCCTTGGGCCTTTTTTATCGAGTCCATTGGGGAAAATTTTCTTCGAGATTTCTCGAATTGAGTTGTCCCCGGGCTGTACTTGCTTTGGCTCTCAGACTGTTTGTATTCTTCGAATGTCTCTGAGCATTTCTCTCTTCTTCTTCTTTTTTCTTCTTTTTTCTTTTTCTTCTTTCTTTTCTTTTTCTTTTCTTTTTCTTTTTTTCCTTTTTCTTTCTTTTTTTTTTCCTTTTTTTTTTCTTTCTTCTCTTTTTGATTCGATTTGAAATGCAACAGAGCAGAGCAAGCACAACCTTCGTCTTGATCTCTTCCCCTTTTGTCTGGAGGCCTCGGCCTTTGTCGTTGCTGCTTCTTCGGTGATAGTCCTTAGCGATCTCCTGGTGACTTTTTCTGTCTCCTTCATTGTGAACTTGAACTTGGCGTGCTTTTACTTCCGGCTGGAAATTTTAGCTGAAACTGCTCTTTGGCTCCCGGGGTATGAGTGATATTGACGGTTTGGGGGAGTGATGACATATATGGTGGAAAGAGGGAAGAAACGAGAAAAATGGAGAAAATCGTAAAAGTCCCACATCATTTTATAGCTATCCCATGTCTAATGGCGCATGTACCCTGGATATTATTCGAACTCAACTAGTACCTAGTCAGGCTCTTACACTCATGAAGGATAAGGCGTGATGGTTCAAAGATGCTTACCGGGATTTGTTTGTGACTGCTTACGTCGGAGCAAACCGCGGATATAAGAGCAAACCGGTAATATCATGCATGGCACTTAATTTGGATAGATGCTGGAGTTAACAGAGGGATTAAATATTCCTAACCTATGCTATGTATGAAAATGCTTATGAAAGTAGTATGCTTTTGTTTGAGCCGGGCTAAAGAGGGATTTTTGATTGATTTTTGATTTTTGATTGATTGGTGATTTGATTGGTGATTTTTGATTGATTGGTGATTTGATTGCTAGGGGGTTTGATTGCTAGACGGTTTGATTGTTGGATGTTTGATTGCTGGATGTTTGATTGCTGGATGTCTGATTGCTGGATGTTTGATTGATGGATGTCTGATTGCTAGATGGTCTGATTGCTGGACGTTTGATTGCTGGATGTCTGATTGCTAGATGGTCTGATTGTTGGACGTTTGATTGCTAGTTGTCTGATTGCTAGAATATGGGGGACGACTTATTTGCAATGTTCTAACGAGAACCTAAGGTTGCCCCCAGTGGGCCAGACGACCGTACTCGACTTAAAGCTAATCAAAGCGAGCAGTCATAAAAACAAATTTAAATAAAGGGAAAAGAAAGAGGGACTCCCCTGAACCGCGCAGCGGGGCTGCGCGGGCGTCTTCCACAAGCTCCATGCGGATGACAGCGAGATGCTTCCCGTCCCTGTGAGATGCAGAGGGGAAAACGGAAAGGAAAATTAATTTGAAAACAAAACTGAGATAAGTTCAGGGATTCTCCCTTCCTTTAACTCGGCTTTTCGAGGGTGCTTATGACGTGGTCCTAGTCCTGGGACGCCTTGCTTAGATGCGTTGCTTGGTTTCTTTTTCAGCTGCTTCACGGGAACCGCCGATTGCAGGATGATGAGATCCGCATTTGGTCCCTTTGCTTACCGGTTCTTGCTAGACCTTCGTTGATGGGCTTCGTGATTGCTCGGGGGAAAAGGGGAAATCCTCTGTCCCCCAAAATGTGCAGCGAGGCTGCAAGGGCGTATGCTTACCGTTCTTCTGCAGGCAACGAATTGGGACGACCTAGTTCCTGAAAAAGACAAGGCGATGACAAATGAGGAGTAACTGCAAGACACTTTTTAGCAAAAGTAAAGTGATTGATAAGTTTTAAGCTCTCCCTTTTAGACGGGTTATCCGTGGGTTATTGCGGTGTGATTTGCATCGGATGGGCTTTGTGACTTTGGTGCAACGTTTAGTCCTTTGAGACCGATTATTTGCGATGCCGGCTGCGCCGGTAGCACTACGAGGAAAAGAAATTTCGCTTTAGATGGTGATGGTTTGTCTTAAAATCTTTCCTGATTTGCTCTTGAAGGTGGCCCGTTGCGGCAATTCAACAGCTCCTACGAGCGGAACTCTCTGGTTCTATCGTGACGATGAGTTGAGGAGTGAGACCTTACGTCCCTGCAAAACTGAAGATTGATTAGTGGCGTTAGTCTAAGTGACGCGTCTTACGTCCCGAGCTACTCCTGGGGAGCCATCCATGCCACGCGTCCTTTTGTCATCTCACAAGTTAGAAAAAAAAGGATAACAAAATTTTAAAATAATGAGCATCCCCTGAAAAAAAACTTGTTTTATTAATTTCAGGACAAATGTTTGTGCTAGATTGTCATGATAAAATTCTATGTCTTTGGCTGACCGGACGCTCTGTCCACGATGCTTCAGGCGAAGTATCTCTTGACTGCATCGGCATTTACCGGTTTCGGGAGATCGTCTCCATCCATGTTGGTTAGCATTAGGGCACCCCCTGAGAATGCACTTTTGACCAGGTACGGGCCCTCGTACCTTGGGGCCCACTTTCCTTGACCGGCCTCCTGATAAGGGAGAATTTTCTTTAGCACTAAATTCCCAGCCTCGAATTTGCGAGGTCGCACTTTCTTGTTATAAGCGTTGACCATTCTTTGCTGATATAATTGCGCATGGCAGATAGCGGCCAAGCGCTTTTCGGGAAGGAGGTTCAGCTGCTCGTACCTCACTCTCGCCCAATCAGATTCTTCTACTTCAGATTCTGCCAGGATTCTGAGAGAAGGAATTTCTACCTCGAGGGGAATTACGGCTTCCATGCCGTAAACTAATGAGTAGGGAGTTGCCCCTGTGGATGTACGGGTTGCTATCCGATAAGCATGTAGTGCGAAGGGAAGCATGTCGTGTCAGTCTTTGTGAGTGATTACCATCTTTTGGATGATCCTTTTCAGGTTCTTGTTTGCTGCTTCGACTGCGCCATTCATCTTTGGTCGATATGGTGACGAGTTCCGGTGCTTCACCTTCCAACATTGGCAAAGATCCTCAATCATCTTTCCATTGAGATTGGTGCCGTTGTCCGTGACGATGGTTTCTGGGACCCCATGACGGCAAATGATATTTCTCTCAATGAATCGCATGGTCGTTTTCTGAGTAATGCTAGAGTAAGAGGCGGCCTCTACCCACTTGGTGAAGAAGTCAATTGCTACGAGGATGAAGCGATGGCCATTAGAGGCTGTTGGATGAATTTGGCCGATGATGTCGATTCCCCACATTGCAAAAGGCCAAGGCGATGTCATGCTGAAGAGAGGGGCTGGAGGGACGTAGAGATGGTCCGCGTAGATTTGACATTTGTGGCACTTCCGAAAATAGCTGATGCAATCTCGTTCGATGGTGAGCCAAAAATAACCTTGTCTCATTATCTGCCTGACCATCATGTGTCCACTTGCGTGTGTGGAACAAACCCCTTCATGGATCTCTGCTATGATTCTCTTTGCCTCGGTCATGGTGACGCAGCGAAGCAAAGCTCCATCAGCTCTCCTTTTATATAGAACCTCGCCGTCGAGGTAGAAGTCTAGTGCTAAGCGCTGGAGGGTCTTTTTGCTAACCCGGCTTGCCCCCGATGGGTACTCCCGATTTCTGATGAACTGTACTAGGTCGTAGAACCATGGCTTGCCGTCAGGTTCCTCTTCCAAGGCAACACAACATGCCGGAGTTCCCTTTACTTCCACTCTCAATGGTTGAAGCATTACTCCGTATTCTAACTTAAACATCGAGGCCAACGTGGCTAACGCGTCTGCGAAGCGGTTCTTTTCTCTGTCGACTCGGTCGAATTCGGTTTCCTCGAATTCCCGTGTGAGTTGGGTGAGTAACTTTTGATAAGGGATGAGCTTGGAATCCCGTGTCTGCCATAAATCCTGGGCTTGATAGATGACGAGTGCTGAATCGCCGACGATTCGGAGCTTCTTTACTTTTAAGTCGATGGCTGCTGTCAGACCGCTGATGCACGCTTCATACTCGGCGACGTTATTGGTGCATGGGAAGTTCAATTTGCATGCTATGGGGAATTGACGGCCATCTGGGGCTATGACTACGGCTCCCACTCCCTTGCCCGAGAGGTTCACCGCACCGTCGAAGAACATGGTCCACCAGTCATCTTCTCGGAGATCTTCCGCGATTTCCTCTTCAATCACTATGATTTCCTCGTCGGGGAAGTCGAAGCTCAACGACTCATACTCGTCCGAGGCATGATCAGCCAAGTGATCGGCGAGGGCGCTTGCTTTAACCGCTTTACGGGTTACATAGATGATCTCGTGCTCAGCTAATAAGACTTGCCATCTACAAATACGACTTGACAGGTACGGCTTTTCAAAGATGTATTTCATGGGATCCATGCGAGAGATTAACCACGTCGTGTAATACAACATGTACTGCCGGAGCCTTCGGGCGCACCATGCTAGGGCGCAACAAGTTCGTTCCAACATAGAGTAACGCATCTCACATTCGTTGAATTTTTTGCTGAGGTAGTAGATGGCTTGTTCACGCTTTCCGGACTCATCGTGTTGTCCCAAAACGCAACCCATGGCACTAGCCGTGACTGTCATATACATGAGCAAAGGCCGTCCTGGCGTCGGAGGAACTAGTACTGGTGGGTTTTGCAGATATGTCTTGATTTTCTCGAAGGCTTCCTGGCAGTCTTCGTCCCATTCTGCATCTCCGTGCTTCCTTAGCATTTTGAACATCGGCTCGCAAGTAAGCGTTAACTGGCTGATAAAGCGAGCGATGTAGTTGATGCGCCCTAAAAAGCTTCTTACTTTCGTTTCGGTGCTGGGAGCGGGTAGCTCCTGAATGGCTTTTATCTTATCAGGATCCACTTCTATGCCTTTGTTGCTGACGATGAATCCCAATAACTTCCCGGAAGTCACTCCGAAGGTACACTTAGCTGGGTTTAGCCGTAGCCGAAATTGCCTCAACCTTTCGAACACCTTTCTCAGGATGTCTACATGATCTTGCGTGCCGCGAGACTTGGCTATCATGTCGTCGACATATATTTCCAATTCTTTATACATCATGTCGTGGAAAAGGGTGACGACAGCACGTTGGTACGTGGCTCCTGCATTTTTTAATCCGAAGGGCATCACCTTGTAGCAGAAGGTTCCCCAGGGCGTGATGAAGGTCGTCTTTTCACTGTCCTCGGGTGCCATCTTGATCTGATTGTACCCCGAGAATCCGTCCATGAAAGAGAACATGTCATTTCTGGCGGCACTATCTACCAAGATGTCGATATGGGGAAGAGGGAAGTCGTCTTTAGGGCTAGCTCGATTGAGATCCTGAAAGTCCACACACATGCGAACCTTCCCATCTTTCTTAGGCACTGGCACTATGTTAGCGATCCATTCTGGGTACTCCGCAACTCTCAGAAAACCCGCGTCTAGTTGCTTGGTAACTTCTTCTTTGATTTTCAGAAGGATGTCTGGATGCATCCTCCGAAGATTTTGCTTGACAGGCTTAAACTCAGGTTTTAACGGAATACGATGCTCAACTATCCCGGGATCAAGACCTGGCATGTCGGCGTATGACCATGCGAATACATCGGAGTAGTCTTTGAGGAGAGAAATCAACCTTTCTCTCTGAGTCGTATCCAGGGTAGTTCCGATCTTGACCAGTTTTTGATTCTCATTGCTTGCCCCCAAGTTTACTTTGTCCAATTCCTCCCGATGAGGGGTTATTTCCTTTTCTGAACTTTCTAGTAAACGGGCCAGTTCGTCGAAGACTTCGGCCTTGTCTTCGGTCGTAGCGATGATTTCTTCGCCAATAAAGACATAGGTTTTATCAAGACAATCCGAACTAACACTCATCCTGAAATTAAAAGTGCGAAAAAAGAGATGCGTAAAATGAAAATTTGCATATATATTGATTTTTAACAAAAAAGAACAGGAGTCCCTACAAAAATGTTTTCGTAAGAAAACGTGCCAAAAACATATATATTTTTCAAAATAAGAAATTACGGAGAGACATCCGGAAGCATGGTGATGGTCCAGTTGCCCACAGACTCCCCTGACTTCTTAACGAAAATGACTGAACCAGGCGACGATCCTTCTTCTCCTAGAGTGCAGATACGGAGGTCTGATACCCTGATTGGATTTTCATTGATGGTTTCAGCGGCGAAGGGGAACGTGGTTCTGACATGGGGAATCGGCATTTTGCCCTCTGGCGCAGAACGTCCAAATAGCTTAGCCAGCTGCTTTTCTTCCTTTTCTTGGGCGATCCTGGTTAAATCGGCCTTGCTGGGTTGGTACCCTAACCCAAATCGATCTCCGAAGCTCTTCGGAGTCGCCCAGTCTTTCGATCCTTGTAACTCGGCCCCGAGCCGTTTTCCTAATTGGAAGCTTCCCTCTAGTGTTGACTTAGTGGTTGTTTCGGCTACCCCAGATTTTGAGGCTTCGTAAATGGGGGATCCCTCCTCAATCCAACCCGCGTTGACGATTTCAAAGGCTTGGAAGGAACTCTCCAAGGTTTCGGCAGTTTCGATGTAAGGCACGGATGCATGCTTGGCCAAAATCAAGGCTTCTTCTGCCTTTATTATGACGAGGGAATTGTCTTTGACGTATTTGAGGCACTGATGTAGGGAAGAGGGGACGGCTCCCGCTGAATGGATCCAAGGCCGTCCTAGAAGCATGCTATAAGTGGGTTGGATTTCCATGATCTGGAATGTCAAGATGAAAGGGTGGGGCCTGTTGACCATATCCAACTCAATGTTCCCGATGATCTCTCGAGTGGTGCCATCGAAAGCCCTAGCCATCATTCCGCTAGGTTTTATGAGGGAGGAATCGACCGGCAGCTGTTCAAGGACATGCCTGGGCATGACATTAAGTGCGGACCCATTGTCGATTAGGGCCTTTGCTATGACGTGTCCTTTACACTCTACCGTGATGTATAGGGCCTTGTTGTGATCTCTTCCCGAGGGGTCGATCTCTTCTTCCGAGAAAGAAATGCTGCTCAAGGCTTGGATCCTTCCGACAAGGTTTTCCACCCCTTCTGTAGTGATATCCTTAGTCACGAAAGCTTGTTTCAAGACTTTTAAGAGAGCTTGGCGATGCGGCTCTGAAGTGAGGATCAGCTCCATGATGGAGATACGAGCTGGGGTTTTCTTTAGCTGTTCGATGATGCTGAACTCACTCTATTTCATGTTCTTGAGGAACTCAGCTGTCTCGTCCTCGGTTACAGGCTTGCTCAAGCCTCGCGTCTCTTCTACCGTCTCTTCGCGGATCACAGGGTCTTTCCCTTTGGCTTGTCCTTGCTTTTCTACTTCCTCCAAGATGTAACATCTTCCGGTGCGGGTCATGCCCCCGATATGAGAGGCTTCGCCGATAGCGAGTGTTGTTGGTGCGACTGCAGGAGGGGTGGTGACCACCGTGTATCCGTAGTTGAATGGGACCGCGTGTAAGTCCCGGCTGGGAGTATTCACAGCTAATGTGAATACTACTTTGCGTGGGATCGTGGCTGCCTCCCCTGCCTGGGCCGCGTATTCGAAGGAGTAAGGTGCTGGTGGATTGTCCTCGATGGCGTTGATGGCTCCTTGGGTTTCCCCTTTGGTTTAAATGATCCCGAATGTTGCGAGTTGCTTAACTTTTTGCCGAAAAAGTCTGCAATCCTGGATGTCATGCTTGCTTTCCCCTTGGCAGAATAGGCATTGGGCCTGACTATTCCCTGGGAATGGCAGATAAGCGTTGTTGGCTAATGCGAAGAACAATTCTTCATTGGGTACTTCCCCCATCGACAGGTGAGAAAGGTCAATTCCAATGGAAGAAATGTCGATCATCCCAGGATTATGGTGCGGTAGAGGACTGGTTGTCATATCAGGACCCCTTGTCAAACCGTTGGACGAGATTCGTCCTTCTTTGGTTAGGTGCTCGACCTTCTCTCTAAAGTCGTAACAGTTTTCCAAGGAGTGTCCTCGGGTTCCGGCGTGATATTCGCAGCTATCCTTTGGATCATACCAGCTAGGGTAAGGAAGGGATTGAGGCGAGAGTGGGGATGGTGTAATCTGCCCGTCTGCCAAGAGGCTTGCGTAGATCTCTTTCAAAGGAAACGGAGGAAGCGACCATGTCGGTGAAGGGTATGACTCGGAGTCTGAGGATTCCCAAGAAGGTAGTAAGGGCACTGTGCTAGAATAGGAAGGTGGTGCCGAATACCTGACGAGGTAATCGAACTTCCCGGAAAGTTTGCCCAAGGTGTCAATCTCGCGGTCGCCTTCGTCGCGGCGCGCGGAGAACCGCTTGCACGATGAAGTCGATCCTTTCTTCTGGACCATTTGGAGTGGGGCTCCATTGGCGTTATGCGGGATAGGAAATCCATCTCCGATCGTGTTGATGGATCCTTCCCCGGGGGTCACTTTCTGGGTTTGTATTACCCCGAGACTCGAGAGTTGTCTCACCTTTTCTGCGAACGACTTGCAGCTTCGGATCTTGTGACCGTCGCTTCCCTTGCAGTACATGCAGTGACTAGGATTACCCCCTGAGTATAGCACATATCCCTCTCGAGCTATGGCCTGGAAAAGTTGTTCGTGTGGCCAACTCGATGCTGAAGATAGATGGTCGTTGCTTTCTCCCGCCGAGATGGTATTTACCCCTCCCTTTCCTTGGGAATGATTGGGGAGAGGGTTGGTGGATGTGTTGGGTCCTTTTGCTAATCCTTCGAAAGATACCCATCCACTTTTGATCAAGTGATGGACCTTTGCCTTGAATGCGAAGCAATTTTCCAGAGTGTGACCTGGGGCTCCAGCGTGATATTCGCATCTTGCGTTGTGATCATACCACTTTGGGTAAGGAGGCAATTGAGGCTGAGCAGGAACCGGTACGATCTGTCTGGCCGCCAGGAGATGTTTGTAGATTTCTCCTGCAAGGAGAGGGAGAGGAGGTGGAGGCTCTCGGTTCCACCGATTGTTGGTCGTGTTTTGGTTATTTGGGTCTTTTGGTGGGTTATATGGTTTGGGTTGCATAGGTTGTGATGTTTGTACTGGAGGTGGTGGGAAATGAGTAGGATTTTGAGGTAGGATATTAGCGATTGGTGGTGAATTAAAAGGAAAGGAGGTGGGTTGATATAGTGACGACGGATGATACGGCGGTGGTACTAAATAAGGCGGTGGTGGCGGAAACGGTTGCCCCTGATTAGCTTGGGGAGCAACAAATCCGACGTCCCTTTTCACGACTGATGCTTTCTTTGGTACAGACTCTGGTGTTGGATGCGTGATTCGCCCAGACTTAATCCCTTGCTCGACTCTTTCGGCAATTAGGACCATGTTGGAGAAGCTGTTTGAGGGGTTCGAGATCAGGTAGGTGTAGTAGGGAGCTTTGAAGGTGTGCAAGAAAATCGACAAGAGTTCCTTGTCGCTTAAGGGTGGAGAGATTCTCGAAGCCAACTCTCTCCATCTTTGTGCATAGGTCTTCACGGACTCGCCAATTTTCTTTTCCAGATTTTGCAGGTCGGCGCGGTCAGGAGCCACCTCCATGTTGAATTTGTATTGTCGGTAGAAGGCATCGGACAGGTCTCTCCACGTCCTGATCCTGGCTCGGTCCAGCCCCATATACCAAGTTAGGGCGTGCTTGGTCAAGCTTTCTCGGAATAAATGGATCAACAACGGTTCATTGTGGATCATCTCTGCCATCTTGTTGCAGTATGCTCTGAGGTGGGTCTTCGGGCATTCTACCCCAGTATATTTTTCGAAGTCCGGGATCTTGTACTTCGGAGGTATGCCGATCCCGGGGACCATGCACATGTCAGCGGGACCTGTGGGATCGAATGGATCGGCCCCTTCGATTGCTCTGAGTCTCTCCTCGAGAAGATTCAGTCTGTCACTTTTCGGTTTCTCGGCCCCGATGGGGTTAGAACCGAAGGGCAGCATAGGTTCTGATGAGAACTGAGGTTGTGCTGGGTTGAAAGTGAGGAGCTGAGTTCCCACAGGTCCGGGAGCTGTGCTCGGAGGAATAGGAGGGAGATACAAAGCCTCCAGGTGGGCCTGGCTCTTACTGGGGTCCACGGTAGGGTTGATTGAAAGGTGCTGAAGCGACGGGGAGATCTCTTCACCCGCCTTAACTGTAGGATTTGCAGTGATGGGTACTGTGAAGGGATTATCCCATCTCCAATGGCCCGGGTGACCAGAAAGTGGCGGGAGTACGGAAGGTCCTGCGACGGTGAGTGAAGAGGGAGGTCCTTTTGTTTGAGGGAGATCAAAACCCGGTGGCAATTCGGTGACAGCTTCATCTCTTTCCTTTTCAGCCCTGGTGGCTCTTTCTGTAGTGATCCTAACTTGCTCCTCTAACTCTGTGATTCTAGCCATTAGTGCTTCATCGGTCTTGGCCGGTTCAGTCATTTTTCGTTTTTGAAGTCTAGTTAGAGGGAGCCTGTGCGGAGTAGCTTGCTTTCGAGGAGCTATTGTGAACCTGAAAAAGGGAAAAACACAGAAAAAAGTAAATACAAGTGAGGATATATAGGTGATATGCAATCCCGAGGCCTCCACATTTGCTTATTCATTTTCCGGCCACACTTTCATTTGATATTTTCAAGGAGGTCGGTGAGGCGAGGAATCCCAGTGGTTGACAAGATACGAAAGAAGCCTCTATACATTCCCCCGATATGAAGCAAATCTGAGATGCTAACGGCGAAGCCCAAATCAGCAGGGGCAACCAATGTCGCCATGCTAGAAAGATCTCTTTTTACGCCATACTTTTGACGATGCAAGGCCTGATGCTTGGTAAACTCAACAGAGGGGAGAGACAACAATCTTTTCATGAACTTGGAGTTTCTTTTTGTGATAAACTAGGAAGACATGGACATGAGTGAGCGATACTCGGGTGTTTTGTTCTGATCTTTCAGAATTTCGGTGAGATGATTGCGTTTTATCCCGGAGAGAGAATTTTTTTTTTTTTGTTTTTGTTTTTGTTTTTGTTTTTGTTTTTTGTTTTTTTTTGGTTTGTATTGGAGGGATAGTTGATATGGAAAAGATGAGGCGATTTAATAAATATCCGAAAGAGTACGACTTTATTAAAAAGCGTTTACAAAATATGGTAAACTTGCCAACTTCCTAAATTCATCAAAAATGGCTAGGATAGATGAAATTAGGGGTCCTAGCTAAAAAGAAAAGACGGGCCGATCGCCGAGCCTTTCCCTGAAGGTGTCATTCCTGGGCGCCCGAGTCCTGCTGCCAAAGGTACTCCATCGAAGCCAACTCCCCTTTCTTCATCTCTAACTCAGCCTCTAAGGCGGTAATTCAGCTTTGCAGTACTTGGTTGTTCCTTTCTCCCAAGTCTGCGCGAGTAGTCAAAACCCTTATCGTTGAATCCCTGTCTTCAATTATGGCACTTGATGCTTCTCTTTTGCGGGTTTCACTGCTCAAGCGTTCCTTAAAGGCCCTGAGGGCCACCTTCTTTTGTACTGCTTGTACGCGGACGAAATCCTTATGCTGCCTGTCCAGTTCATTCATCTGGACCTCTAAGCCACATTGATGAGCTTGGGCCATATCCCTTTCCTCTACCATCAGATCTCGTTCTTCTTGTGCTGCTCGCATCTGTTCTACCACTTGAGCGTAAGCCATGACATCCATTCCTTCGCTCACTTGAGATTCCCCTTCTTCTTCCATCGGTTTTTGATTTTCTGGGCGAGGTAAGACATTGCCGTTAACCCGTCTGGACCTCCACTGTGGATATTCTGGTATTGTGGTTGCAGGGATGCCGTGCCCTTTGAGGCAAAAAGGGTGGGCCCAGTCATGGGCGTACAACTGAATGTTCTGATCTTCTCCAGCGTGTGGCAGGTCTGATTTCATCATGCCAAAAGTTACTGGAATGATTTGGGTGATGCAAAACTGTCTGAGGACGAGGGCCGGACAATAGTGAACGCATCCCCATGCTCCGATCAAAGGAACCCAAGGTAAGTGACCGCAGCAGACGATGGGATCGGAAGTCTGCAGCCATTTGGCGTGCCAACTGAAGTCTTCTTCTGAGAGGTTTATGAATCGGTTGATCCAGACATCTTTATTTTCCATCTCCCATCTATCCGTGGTCATTGCATTGATAACCCTGAGAAGAGGACATGACCTTATGTAACTTGCAAAGAAAAGGGTCTAATCAGGAATCTGCTTGAAGTGGCTGACCAACCACACTGTCAATAACTGGGTGCAGCATGTAAGTCTCCCTTTCCCTTTTCTTAGACAAGAGTCCAAGGAGCGAAAGGTCTCAGCTAGAATGGTTGTTATAGGATTGATGGCATTTGTTTCCATCTCGTAAAAGATGTTGGCTGCTGCAAAGTCGATGGCATTCCTCATTTTCGGAAAGAGGACAAATCCTACAATGGCGAAAGCCAGAACCCTTAAGCGTTTCTTTCCGTTGGACAATCAAAAGCGTGCCTCAATATCTGACCAGCACCAGAAGTAGTCCCCCTCTCTGACACGAGTGGTGATTCCTAACAGCTTATCGAGCCTTATTTTGACACTTGAGGAGTCGAGTCGAACATTCTGGTATATGGCCGATATAGGAGAGGTGAAGCACATCAGAGCTGAGTACTCCTCTAGCGTAGGGGTCAAGTCTACCTCTTTGTCGAAAGAGAAGCACCGATAGTAGGGATCCCAGAATTTTAGGGTTGCCCGGATGCAACCCCAATCAGTATTTACGTCGACTAAGGTTAGTAGCTTTCCATAAATACCCTCAAACTGTGTCTCTTCGTCTTCAGTCAGCTCATTTCTCAACATCCGAATCCTAGTTAAGTCAAAGTCCACGATTTCTACTTTGATCTTGGTGGTGACGTCAGGGGCGAACCCACGTTCCAACAGATCTCCTTGTGCGGCCTGATCGTCGAAACTTCGTCCCCCGAAAATATTAAATGAAAGTAGTGTAGGTGCCATCATGTTGAATGAGCAAAATGGGTCCTATGGGACAAAAATAAAATTTTAAATTCAAAGTAACCGGTACGTGTAAGAAATTTACAGTTCGTATAACAGAAAAATCATGTCCATATGCCAACAAGACAAATAGAGCCACGACACACAGGTATAATCATGATGCATGTGCTGGGGCTCTGATTCCGACATTTCTAACTGGCTTGAATGGTTCCCGGATGATACCATGAAAAGGTCCCTAAAGTGTCGTCCAGTCGCCTGATTCCTTGCGAAATCGTATAACCTTTCGACTGGCTTTAGGGGTTCATCCGAGTTGGGATTGGTGAACACTACCCAGGACATGTGTCCTATGGCGTCACTACTACCCTCCTATTTTGGTAATTGTCCCCTGTGTGTAGGGCGCTATGAAATGCATATGACAATTGGTAAAGCAAATAAATAAACAGACCAGCAATTGATCAAAGCAAATAAATAAACAAACAAAACACCTCTCTAAAAAGATAAAACCGGCTCCGACCCTAAGTTCCCCAGTGAAGTCGCCAAACTGTCGCGCCCCACGAAAATTACGGAAAAAAGGTAATTCGCGAGTGTGCAACAAAATTTGAGACCTTCAGATGCTCGGCGTAAAAGGACGCCTAGCAGCATGCAATGAAGTCACCACCCTAATTTGGTTGCTAGGCTTAGGGAACCCTAATCGTCATGGCATAGGAAATATAATAAGCGAAAAAACTAAAGGCACAAAAAAAGGGTCTGGACCCCAGACAAAAGGTTCGGGGTCGTATTATGGTCTCGGGAAGGGGTTAGGAACCCGAGTCACATCCGAAAACGGTTACCGGTTGATGAGAGAGGTGTTTAAAAAGGTGTTTGAAAAATGCATTTTGAAAAAGGGGGCCCTCAGAGGAATCGTCACTTTAGCCTTTTTTTACAATCGGGACCGTTCAGGAATAATAAAAAGATCTTTCGGATGGGGTTACCGTTTATCAAGATCGATCGATTATTCTTGACCGTAACGTGATGGGACTGAATTTTCCGTAAGGCTGAATGAGCGCCCTCTTTTTTCATCATCGGGCCATGCATGATTAGATTAATTACTACGTGATCCTAACATGGATTGCTAACAGGGTACAAATTTAAATGATGAGTTTTTTGAAATGGAAAACTGATGTGGGATTGAAAGTCCCCATGTACATGCAGTCAATATAAGCGAGAATTTAAAATCATATGAACACGACATTTTAAGCAACTCTTTAAACACGTTGTTCATGTGGGTGGATTTTAATTCTAGCAGTTCTATATATCATGCATACAGTTGATGTTTGCAGAAAGCATCGAATAAATAAAAAGGACTTGTGAGGCGTACTTTCGAGCAAAGCTTGAAATTAACCTACAAAATGAGAGTGTTAGTGATAGCTCGGAAAAAAAAAGAAAAGAATAAATAGGCAATTTTATGAGAGCAAGAATTTAAATGACAGTTGATTGCATACGAGAAATGATGGATTTCACGCATACGAAAATTAAATGCCGAGTTGATTGCATGCGAAAAATGATGGATTTAACGCATACGAAAATTTAATGCTGGGTTGATTGCATGCGAAAAATGATTGATTTTACGCATACGAGAATTTAATGCTGGGTTGATTGCATGCGAAAAATGATTGGTTTTAAGCATACGAGAATTTAAATGCTGTTTTGATAAGTGCCGAAGAATTAAATGTAGTTGGCGATTTACAGGGAATAAAAAAAAGTTTGATGGTTCGCAGAAAATGAAACAGGTTGATAATGCAGAGAATAAACAGTTGGATATTTGCAGAAAATAAACAGTTGATATTTGCGGAAGAATTTCCAGCGGTTTTCGAAAAATTAAAGCAGTTGAATATTTGCGAGAATTAAAATGCGACCGACCATGTAGGCGGTATTGAATTTAAATTGCTGAAAGTAAATTGCTGAAGTTTAAAGTGCGGAAAAGTAAACAGTTGATAATTTGCGGAATGACTTCCAGCAATTTTGCGAAAAATTAAAGCAGTTGAATATTTACGAGAATTAAAATGCGACCGACCATGTAGGCGGTATTGAATTTAAATTGCCGAAAGTAAATTGCTGAGATTTAAAGTGCGGAAAAATAGAGTGCGGAAAAGTAAACAGTTGATATTTGCAGAAAATAAACAGTTGATATTGCGACCGACCATGTAGGCGGTATTGAAATTAAATTGCTGAAAGTAAATTGCTGAAATTTAAAGTGCAGAAAAATAAAGTACGGAAAAGTAAACAGTTGATATTTTGCGGAAAATAAACAGTTGATATTGCGACCGACCATGTAGGCGGTATTGAATTTAAATTGCCAAAAGTAAATTACTGAAATTTAAAGTGCGAATAATTAAACAGTTGATTTTTGCAGAAAATAAACAGTTGATATTACAGAAAATTAAAAGTGTTAGTACGACAAATAATCATACAAAGCATACGAGTATTTTACGAAAAAACGTGATCCGAAGTTTTGAAAACAATTGAAAATGGGCTGGGCCCAATTGAAGAATGAAAAGAAGTGAAAAATGGGCCAGGAATAGTGCCTGGCCCATGAGAATTTAAAAAGGGATGTGCCAAGCCCATTCCCGCGTGAACAGTGTCGTTGGCCTGGCACTGTTCATTCGTCACCTTTCTTGGTCGCCGGCGTACTGCCGGCGGCAAAGCTCCGGCCACAAGTGGCCGATTTGAAAATCGTTCGTACCGAAATGTTCGTCTCTTCGACGACTTCCCGACCGTACTACCCCTATTTTTAGTTTGACTCGTACAAAATTTAATTTCGAAAAAAATGACAAAACTGTTAATTATCGAAAACTAATTAATTTGCACAAACTAACCGACGATTTTTAAAAGTGAAAGCGTGTATTTAATCTATATTATGTGTGTGAATTAATGACATAAAAGAAAGCAATTAAATTGCTCAATCAAGAGGCAAACGAATTTAAACAAAAGTTTGGCTTAAAAATCGAAAAAAAAGAAAAAAAAAGGCTAGAGAGAGAAAGCTCACCTCAAAGCCTTGAACTGGACGATCTTCGCTTGAAATAAGCAACTGATCAGAGGAGGGAGAGAGGGCAAGAAAGTTTGCCAATTTGGTGCCCCGAATGCGTTGGAGGAGGGGGGTTATTTATAGCCGAAGATCGCGTGAGGAGGGAGACGCTGGGTTGCGCGTGGTGGCCGGCTGGTCGCGGTGGCAAGGCTAGGCGAGCTAGCCGTGATGATGACGGAGGGACAGGAAGCTATGGACGCGACGGGAGCAGGTGGCTCGGGCGTGGGCTGCTTCGCTGCACTCCCTTGGCACTGTTCACGTGCATTATGCATGTTAATTCAGGGTCCATTGATCTGGTTGACTTTCCTTGGTTGACCAGATCAATGGCCATGATCAAATGGCCTTTTCTCTGATTTAAATGGCCTCGAGCCGGTTCCCGCGACCAAACGCTCTGACTTTTCGAGCCAAAGGTACCGGCGCGTAAAGAAAAATATGACAAGTTTAACCGTCTACAGCGAATGATGAGAATTCCTCGTTTAACGTGTTTATTTTCGCGTTCAAAAATGTGAAACGTTTGAACGGAAAAATAATAACGTTACGCCGAAACTTACACGAATCGCTGTAGACCGTTGCGACCAGAAAAAAAATCTAGCAACTAGTTGGTGGAAAACATTTTAAAGTCAAGCTATTGTCCGAGCGGACTTACTCGGGTCCAATAAAAGCTCGAATAAAAAAATTAATAAAATAATAAAAATACTAAAAAAATGCGCTAAAATATAAAAAATCCTAAAATTCATGTGATGACCTAAAACGAAGAAAAAATTAGCAAACGACTGCCGGATAATTAAAAATGTGATTTTTAAGGCTAAAAATATTAATGATAATAATAATGAAAATACATGCCGAAAAATTAAAAATGCGATTTCGAAAGCTGACGATACTAACGATGATGCAAAAATGCAACGAAACACCTAAAAATGCTAGCGACATTAAATCAACTGAAAATGACTGTAAATTAGCTGAATAACAGAAATGCTAAAATTAAATAAAAATGGCGTCAAAATTCGGGTATCAACAGCGTGTCTGACCCATAAGCGTACCTTGGGCGCAGTGTCACAGCCACTCCCATAAGCGTACCTTGGGAGTGACTTCTCTTAAGAAGAGAAGTAGGGGATCCACGTGAAAAAATGATTCCTATATCACATCTATGGTGTGAAAACAGTCTATCCTTGCACCATTGATCGACTAGACCTCGACCCAATCCACCGTCTACCCCTGCTAAGATTTCCCCTTTACCTGATTTATTGTCTTTACCTGTTTCGTTATTTCCTTCTTATTTGATATTCTATCTCTGCTTGTTTTAATCTCTTCTTTGCTATATCTGTCTGTCTGCATCGTTTTATTTACGTTTGTCTGCACCGATATCAACTGCCATCGTTGGTTAGGCTCGTCTAACCAACCAAACTCCCCCAGATTTACTTTTCTGTCTAGTGAATTTTCATCCTGATCATTCATCTAGAGCAAGTCATTTTAGTGTTTCATTTCCCTGTGGTTCGACCCTGACTTGCCGCTATATACATTAATTTGTACATCTAGCCTATCAGGAACATAATTATTACTTTTGATGCCCGTTTCGACGGCGCACCAATATTCTAAACAAGTTAATCTTTTAATTTCTATATGTATTTTATTTTAGTTTCTAATACATCATTTTTATAAAAATTAGTATAGCATTTTAGCCTACATTGTAATGGTTAAAAAATTGTAAAAAGAGAAAAAGAATCGAGAAGTTATGGAAAATTTGAACAAGGAAAGTAGAAAAAAATATGGCAGGGCCTACCATGTTGATATATTGTTGATTGATTTTTGAATCATTCTAAATTCCTTAACGTACACTAAATTTATATTGCAGGTTGCATTCCCTAACTTAATTCAGCTGAATATCTCAATAATAGGAGACATTGATAAGATATGACATCGCCAACTTGCACCAGACTCTTTTTGTAAACTAAGGGAACTGCGTATTTCTTCTTGCGATAAGCTAAGGAATTTTTTCTCCTCAAATTTGGTGGAAATGGGAAGATTCCAAAATTTGGAGATGCTTATAATGGCAGCGTGTGATTTAATGGAAGAGGTAGTACTAGTAGTGGGACGGACAGAAGAGCAAATTGTGTTTCCATCGTTGAAACAATTGTATATTTGGATTTGCCCCGCCTTGAAATCATTTACTCGCAGCAGCTGCGAAGAGGAGATTTTGGAGGATGAGAATGCCAAACAAAGACGACCTCTCTTTGATGAAACAGTAAGTAATACATCTTTTTGTTATTTTTAATCCCTACAGTTAACATCCATTTATTAACTCAAAAAAAAAAATGGCAGGGCTTAACATTGTTGATTGATTTTTGAATCATTCTAAATTCCTTAACGTACACCCTAATTTATATTGCAGGTTGCATTTCCTAACTTAGTTCAGCTGAATATCCTAGGAATACCAAAAATTGATAAGATATGGCACCGCCAACTTACACCAAACTCTTTTTGGAAACTAAGGGAACTGGATATTTATGCTTGCCATAAGCTAAAGAATATTTTCTCCTCAAATTTGGTGGAAATGGGAAGATTCCAAAATTTAGAAAAGTTTGAAATGTCACACTGTAATTCAATGGAAGAGGTACTACTAGTAATGGGACGGACGAAAGAGCAAATTGTGTTTCCATCGTTGAAAGAGTTGTCTATTTTCAGTTGCTATGCCTTGAAGTCATTTACTAGCAGCAACTGCGAAGACGAGATTTTGGAGGATGAGAATGCCAAACAAAGGCTACCTCTCTTTGATGAGACGGTAAGTAATATATCTTTTTGCTATTTTTAATCCCTATGGTTAACATCAATTTATTAACTCAAAAAAAAAAAAATATATATATATATATATATATATATATATAATGGCAGGGCTTACTATGGCAGGGTTTACTATTGTTGATTGATTTTTGACTCATTCTAAATTCCTTAACATACATCCTAATTTATATTGCAGGTTGCATTTTCTAACTTAATTCAACTGCATATCCTAAAAATACCAAACATTGATAAGATATGGCATCGCCAACTTGCACTGGACTCTTTTTGTAAGCTAAGGAAACTGGGTATTTTTCTTTGCCATAAGCTAAAGAATATTTTCCCCTCAAATTTGGTGGTAATGGGAAGATTCCAAAATTTGGAGGATTTGGTCGTCTTAGGTGGTGACTCGTTAAAAGTTATTTTTGAAGTTGATGATGAGGGATGGACGAGGGAATCAAATCATCGCGACCGAACAGTACTACCAATCTCATTTCATTTCAAGGTCTTGGAACTACGGACGTTGCCCAAGCTGAGGCATATATGGAGCTTCTGCTGCAAGGATCCTTCTCCCCCTGGAGGAAGAGGGTAACTGTTACGCAATGCAAGGTTCTGGAGAATGTGTTTCCGCGCTCCATAGCTACTCATCTTCCAAAACTTGAATTCCTTGGCATAGAGGAATGTGACAAAATAGAGGAGATTGTTGCAAAGGGGGAAGAGATTAATAATGATAATGCAGCTGCAGCCCCTCGTTTTCGTTTCCCTGAGCTAACCACTGTTAAGCTTCAAGCAGTCCCAAAATTAAGGACGTGGTATCCAGGGATGCATACTTCAGAATTTCCCAAATTAAAAGTGTTGGAAAATGTGGCATTCAATTTTGTTGCTTCTCTCCTCTCGCTCTCACACCAAAAGGTTTTTTTCCTTTTTTAAAAACACCTAATATTGTGGTTTTTTTTATTTTTATTTTTATTTTTGACATCTTTTATGGGTTCTTTAATTAGGCGATGTCTATTGCAATTAAATGGGCGCAACATCAGTCACCTCATAATAAAATGGAAGGAATTCTTTCAGCCAAATATATTTCCCAGATTGAAGCTTCTCACTCTATGTGGATTTACCCGTGTTTGGGCAGGCCTTCCAACTGATTTCCTATAAGAATTACAGTCTGAAGGAACTCTCTGTGGAGCACTATGGTTTTGAACAACTATTCATCGGCTGTGACTGTGAGCATATATGTGGTTGGGAGCATGTCTCTCCGCTTTCCTCTGCACCATCTTTTCAAAATCTAATAACTCTGCGAGTAAGTGATTGTAACAGTATAATAACCTTATTGTTCACAAACTCAGAGTCAGCCAAAAATCTCACTGATGATCAACAAGAAGAAAAAGAGATCACTACTACTACTATTACCTTTCCCAATCTACACTGTTTGGAACTGGTTAGACTGAAAAACCTTACACGTTTCTGATCCGGAAACTATAATCTCAATTTCCCTTCTTTGGATCAAGTGGTAGTCAAAAACTGTCCTAAGATGAGGGTTTTCTCTCCACCAAAACTGCAACACGTAGTATATCGTGACGATGCTTCTAGCAAGAAAAAGCATTGGGAGGGAAACCATAACAGCACCATAAACCATCTCTACACCCAAATGGTATGTATATGCATGTATTGTATTTTGTGTTTCTCTTTAATTACCATTTAAAACTAAGAGTACTTCTTGCTCTCCAAATGGTTTGTTTGGCAGGTTGGATGGGGTACTCTACGGGTCTTGAAGCTCTCTGAATTTCCTCAACTGAAACAGACAAGGCATGCCCTAACGCTTCCTCAAAAGAATGCGTTATGTGCATTAGAAACACTAGTGGTGGATGCATGTTCACTCTTCTCAAATGTTGTACCATTCAATTTGCTACCATTCATGGAAGAGTTGCGGAAGCTTCATGTGAGAAACTGTGATTCCATAGAAACACTGTTTATTCTGGAAAGCCTAATGTTGATGATCATCACAGTTTACTTCCTCGTCTTTCTGAATTGAGCTAGAGAGATCTACCAAGATTAACGCATATATGCAACATAAATCCTCAAGGAATTTTGGTGTTCCGACACCTTCAAAGATTGAATATCCATAACTGCAGCAGCTTGAGAAATGTACTTACACCATCGATGGCACTGAGCCTCGTTGGACTCAAAAATATTGAAATAAGGAATTGCACCCTGTTGGAAGAAATAGTAACAAAGGAGGAGAAGAAGGAAGGAGAACCAGCAGCAATACAAGGGGAGGATGTTTGCGTCATATTCCCTCAACTTTGATGTCTTGTCCTCGAGTCTCTGCCCAACTTAATCAAATATCAATTCAGGATATGGTATCTTGGAATTCTCACGCTTAAAAGAGATTACCATACAAAACTGTCCAAATTTGAAGCCATCTATCTCCTCAATTCTGAGGGAGCAAGTACTGCAGAATACAGAGGTTCAAATCCTTCAATCTTCATCGACACCCAATGATAATAAGGTCAGTTTGCTTATGGACAACCTCATTTACCAACTGTTTCTTTACTAACTGAAATTATGAAAGGGTACTAACTATTACTTTCTTGTCTTGGATTGGATTGGTTTCTTAAAGACTGTATTCCCCGAGTTGCAAAAAATTGGGGTTGGATTGGAATGATACTATGGAAGAGATCAGCCACGGTCAACTTCAAGTAGATTTCATTCACCAACTGAAGGTTCTTGAAATTACGGGCTTTCCTGACGGCTACGAGGCTTTCCCATCCCTTTTTCTTGAAAGATTTCCCAATTTGAAAAACCTTAAGATAAGCAATGCCCTTTTCAAAGAGATAGTCATATGCGAGGGGACAGATGATGAGGATACAAATGAAGGAGGGGCTCTTAAAAAGTTAAAGAGAATTGACGCTTTCCAAGCTTCCTAAGCTCTTACATTTTGCGAACCCAGGCTCGATATTGTGCTCAATTCTTCGATCTTTGAAAAGCCTGGAAGTCTTAGATTGTGGCATATTGGGACCTTTAGTTCCACCTACCACATCTTTCCAATGTCTTCAAACTTTGGAAATGTTAGAAAATCAAAAGTACCCACACAAACAGAAAAGATGAAGATGAAGATGAGAAAATATTATAGATGATGAAAAGTATTTTACAAACACAAACTTTCTTCTTCTTCTGGAAAATTTATGTTCTACAGTCTTCTTTGTAGAACTGCACACAGACAATTTTCTTGTGTTCTACGTTGGTAGAAACACACAACCAAATATGATTTTTCTCGTTCTACACCATGGTAGAACCAAACATGATTTCATTCTTCAATTGATGAGAGTGGTGTGCCACCTGTGCACACACTTTTCTACTCTCATCCACACAATTTCTTGATTTTTTGATTTTCTTTTGGGAGGGAACGTAAGAACTACCACTCCGCTTTTCTGCAATGTGGTGGATGCATATTTATAAGCATTCCACCGACCTACTTTTTCTACACACTTCTATTTATTACACGTGTACACTATTCTAAATTTTTTTACAGCTGTGCACACCATAAAATGACAAGTGTCAAAAATACAACTTTTGTTAATTCTTGATGTTGCTGACGCTGCCGTTAGATGCTGAAGCTGAGTTTGATGTTGCTGCTTGCTTGATGCTAACGCTGATGATAACGTTGATGATGCTGATGCTAACGCCAAGGTTGGTGTTGCTTCCAACATGACGCTGCCGCTAATTATTTGCTGCTTGTTATCATGCATAGCTGACCCTAACGCCAAGATAGCTCCAAGCTAACGCCAAAATAAAGCCAAAGTTGGTGTTGATTTCAACAGGAAATATCAAGATGCCACCAAGTATTGCATTTGATAAGTTCTTCGGTTGCGAAATCACTGGTGCTGCTCACTAGCATGCACAGTTCCAAAAATATTGAGCAAGTAGCAGTAGATGAGGAAAATGAGGCAGAGAATGAGGTCATTTTTTAGAAACTTGAACGTTCGGAACTTCATTCTTTACCAAACCTTGTGGGCTTCTCCTTGTGGAACTGTGCATTTACACTCCCGGCTCTGGAAGAAGTATGCGTTAGAGAATGTCCGAAGATGAAAATCTTTTCCCAGGGAGATGTAAGGACACCTAAACTAGGGAGAGTGTTACTGACAGAAGGAAAAAATAAATGGTGCTGGAAAGGCAGCCTTAATGCTACTGTACAAAAATTATTCACGGTATGCAGCAACCCAGCAACCATTTTTCTTTGCTTATTATCGGGATCTAGCAACTTCGCAATAATTTACTTGTTTCATTTTCGCATTGTAGGATCAAGTAGTGTTGCAGTCCAACCTACCAAGCTTACCTAAGCAGCTGGACATGTATGATGAGACTGCTCAACCAGGAACCTTGAATGATTAGGTACTTATATTTCATCAAAAAACATTCATTTCCCAATTTCATTTTAAATTTGTGCACTACATTCTGAGCGCAGGAGAATCCTACACAGAATGAATATTCATCAACTACCAAGGATTTTGAAAATGGTACCTTTTTTCAGGAACAAAAGAGTCCTCGAGCAATTCATCAGGTTTTACTATGATTTTTCTGTTAGACAAGTGACATTTCAGTTACAACTTTATTTCTATTTTAATTTATTTCTTAGCATAAGACTTTGTCAAAGTTGGTTTCCTATATTTTTGCTATTATTATTAAACCACTTCATGAGTGGCTAGTTAGTAGGATGAGTGGCTAGTTAGTAGGATGAGTGGCTAATTAGTAGGAGAACTCTTATCTTTTCCATGTATAAAAAGTCAGTAGTTTCTTGAATAACATGTACTGGAAATCTTCAATTCTCTTCATTCTATTTTCAACCTTTTTGTTCCAACAGTGGTAGCGGAGCCTCAGTTGATCTTAAAGGGCCAAAACCATTTTTTTAAAATACCAAACCATTTTTAAAACATCAATGGCATCCAGTAGCCAAACTTTGAATGCACCCATCATCTTTACTGGTGAAAATTATCACATTTGGTCAGTGAAGATACAATCCTTTTTTGAAGCATATGATCTTTGGGAATTCGTTTCCGAAGATAAACAAGTCCCACCTTTACCTGACAACCCCACCATAAATCAAATCAAGTTTAACAATGAAGAGAAATCAAAAAAAGCAAAGGCCAAATCTCTTCTTCAAAATGCTGTAGCAGACCATGTGTTCTATAGGATTATGGCGTGTAACACAGCAAAGGAGGCTTGGGACAAACTAAAAGAAGAGTATCAAGGCAGCGATCGAACACGTCAAATGAAGGTGCTGAACCTGAAAAGAGAGTTTGAATCTCTGCATATGCATGAAGATGAAACGATCGGTAAGTACGCTGATCGTATTTCTGCAATTGTTAACAATATCAGATTGCTGGGTGAAGATTTTGCAGACAAAAGGATTGTGGAAAAGGTTCTTGTGACTCTTCCTGAGAGGTTTGAATCCAAAATCTCCTCTCTTGAAGAATCTAAGAATCTAAATACAATATCTTTAGGAGAGCTAATGAGCGCTCTTCAAGCACAAGAGCAAAGAAGGAATATGCGGCAGGAAAATGTTAATGAAGGAGCCTTCTACGTGCAAAAGCAGAAGAATAAGGTTGTGAATGGTACTGATAAGAAACCGTTCCCTCCTTGCAAACATTGCAAGAAAACGACACATTTGGAAAATTATTGTTGGTGGAGGATTGATGCCGTATGTGGTAACTGTAAGCAATCAGGGCATATCACCAAAGTCTGTAAGTCCAAAGACAAAGCTCTCCAGCATGCGCAAGTGGTTGAAGTTGTTGATGCGCAGGAGGAGCAACTCTTTGTAGCCACATGTCTTTCAGCAAACAATTCCGATGACAATTGGCTAGTTGATAGCGGTTGCACACACCATTTGTGCAAGGAGGCTGAAATGTTCAGGCATCTTGATGACACATTCAAATCAAGAGTTAAAGTGGGAAATGGAGAGTTCTTGAATGTCGAAGGAAGAGGTACAGTTGTTGTATCAACAACCTCAGGTATCAAAATCATTCCTGATGTTCTTTATACTCCTGACATTAGCCAAAATCTGTTGAGTGTTGGACAGATGCTTGAGAAAAATTACTCGCTGCATTTTAAGGATCGAAAATGCACCATTTTTGATCCCTCTGGCAAAGAACTATTCAGCGTAAAGATGAAAAATAGATCTTTTGCAGCTGATTGGGAAAAAGTGACTGAGCATGCTTATACTAGTGCTGTAGAGATGAACAAGAAGAATTTGATGGTAGATTTACCCGAAATCACTTATGATACTCAAGTTTGTGAGATCAGTCAGCAGGATAAGCAAACAAAGCTGCCAGTTCAAACAAATCAAGCATGTAGGGCAAATCAAAAACTTCAGCTTATTCACACCGATGTGTATGGCTCACTGAAAACAGAATCGTTGAATGGTATTAAACATCAACTTACTCTACCCTACACACCACAACAAAACGAAGTGTCTAAAAGGAAGAACAAGACTGTTCTGATTGAGAAGGAGATGCCAAACCAGGTCTGCCCAGAAGTTCGGAATGAAGATCAACTAGCAGACATTTTCACCAAGTCATTATCAAAGAAAGGTTTGAAGACTTGAGACAAAGAATTGGTGTTTGTCACCGAAATGCCAAGGAGGAGTGTTAGACAAGTGACATTTCAGTTACAACTTTATTTCTATTTTAATTTATTTCTTAGCATAAGACTCTGTCAAAATTGGTTTCCTATATTTTTGCTATTATTATTAAACCACTTCATGAGTGGCTAGTTAGTAGAATGAGTGGCTAGTTAGTAGGATGAGTGGCTAATTAGTAGGAGAACTCTTATCTTTTCCATGTATAAAAAGTTAGTAGTTTCTTGAATAACATGTACTGGAAATCTTCAATTCTCTTCATTCTATTTTCAACCTTTTTGTCCCAACATTTTCTTCTTCTTTAGAACCATGTTATATATTCACCTGGTTCTAAAGTTTATATATGTTGCTCTAAGAACTACTCAAAATCTAATAGAATTGAAACCTCTCAGGACGGAACTATTCCTCCATCTTCAATTGAGCAAAGTCTCACTATTCCTGCTCCTGCTGTGGCACCGAAAGTGTCGTCTTCAGCTTCAACTTCAGCAACCAAGACATCTCACTCTCAGCCAAGGAAAAGTCTGATAGATACTGAGACTTGTATCCTTCCGCAAACCAAAGAGGTTAAACTTTGTGTTCTTAGGAATTTAAGCTTCTTATATACTTCCTTGTACTTAAAAAAAAATCTTACACTTGACCCAAATTTCATTTTGATTTTGTTCACAACATTCTGAGCGCAGGAGAATCCTACGCAGAATCAAAATTCATCAACTGCCAAGAATATTGAAAGTGGTACCTTTTTGCAAGCAGAAAAGGGTCCTCAAGCAATTGATCAGGTTTCATATTGTTATTTCGTTCTTCTTTAGGATTATGCTATATATTCACCTGGTCCTTAAGTTTATATATGTTAACTCCTCCGTCTTCAATCGAGCAGAGTATCACTGTTCAGTCTGTTCCTGCTGCTGCCACCGCTGTGGCACCAAAAGTGCCATCTTCATCTTCAGCAACCAAGACACCTCACTCTCAGCTAGTGAAATGTCTAACAGATACTGAGACTTACACCCTTCCACAAACTAAAGAGGTTAAATTTGTTTTCATTGGAAAATGAGCTTTTTATATACTTTCTTATATCTTACATTCTATTTCATTGGAAAATCTAATAGAATTGAACCTTTTCAGGACGAAACTATTCCTTCATCTTCAGGGATGAGTGGAGGGAAGAAGGCGGGGATAGTGTTTGTGTTATGATCTGACCCACGGTAAGTGAGCCTAATTATATATGCAGCTTTGAAGGATCTAGCTCTGAAGTTCATGTCACGAAAATAACAAGAAAACAGCAACAAATATGAAAGAAACGATTTATGGAGACGCAGCGAAATTGTAACGATAAATACCCGGTTGAAGAAAGCGGATCAGATGAGAAGAAGGAAAGGATAAATGAGATCAAACTTGAGTCTTGCTTGAAGAACGACCTGAACACGGATAGAAAGCTCAAGAACACGAACACTCAATATTCAGATTTCATATGCTCACATGAAGGAAGTAATAGCAAATTACACAAGTTAAGGAAACTTATTGTTTTTACTTGAATCAAGCCACGACAATCTAAAACCAAGGCATGCACCAAAAGAGCCTAGGATGAATATAGACGGAGTAAACTCACTTTAACGAATATTCATCAATCTAAACTCTCTAACAAATGAAAGAAAATAGCTATTTATACTAAGTTTAAAAAAATGACCTAAAACATAGTTTTCAAAATTTCTGACGATTCATGGGCGTCATCACGCCCATCACGCCTAGCTTGGGCGTGATCATGCCCAAAACAGGTCACTCCTCATTTCCGCAAGAAAATATGGCCAGGGTACTGTAGTCGCCGGAGTCACTGTAGCAACCGGAGTACTGTAGCTTCACTACTTCTCGGCGTCATCACTCCCATATCAGAAGGATCAGGTTTGGGCAATCTTCCCTCGGCGTCATCACGCCCACTGTTTCGGCAGATTGCTGAATGTTGGCTTTTCGTCGTTCTGTGTCGGTTTCTTGGCCTCCGATATGATGTGAAACCATCATTAAGATCCGACCTTCGTCTAGAAACACATTCTTGCTTATCGTGGCTTCAATCCAAGCTATGATCTTCTTCGCCCGACTCCTTATGATCGACCCTTGGGTTTCAAAGGGGTCCGTGAATGCATCAGTTTGGGGTGCTGATAACGGCGGGTTTGATTATAGTGGGAGGATTCGTGTATAAGAAGAGTTGGAGGATTCGTGTATAAGAAGAGACAGGACAATGTGAGGAGGAGTCAGTATAGTCACGCTGCAAGGAGGGAGCTTCTTTGAAGAATTGAAGTTCTTATTCATTTCATATAGTACTAGTTATTATTGATTTATTTTCATTTATCATTAGATAAGTAGATATGCGAGAATTTTGGGTAGCTGCATTATGAATGAATAGATGCTTTCTGTACTTTCTTTCTGTTCACTAAATAGATATTTTAAGATGTCAGGGCAGGGCAAGTGCACTGAAATCTTCGTCTATGGAAGATGACAAGAAAGTTAGTCTTGATCTGAAGATGGAATACGAGGAGGTCGCAAGTGAGGCCAACACTCTTTGCGCGGCGAAGGAAGCATTGAAGAAGAGACTTCTTGAAATTGAAGACAGAGAAGGAAAAGTCCTTGAAAAGAAAGGAAATCTCTATGGGCAGCTTTTGAGCAGGAAAGGGAAACTGGAAACGCGCATGAATGCTCTCAAAGAAGCTCCACGACTGCAAAATGAAGCAGAGGATGTTGAACAAACAATGCAAATTAACAAAACTAATAATTAATCGGGTGGAGATACGAGCTACAAAAACTGAACTTTTAATTTAAATAGAAGTGGAAAAACTAAAAGTGAGATACAATATTTATTGCCTTTTAAATAGGCAAACACTCACTCCCTCACACACACACTCTTATTTTTTCTACTTTGCCTCACTCCCTCTCTTTTTATTTTCTCTATTGTGCACTGCACTTGCTTTGCTCCATTTTTGCCTTTCACTACTCCCACACATTTGCAGCAATGTGTGCCTATGTATTTATAGGCACTTCCACCGACCTACTTTTCTTATTTATTTTATTTTTTATTATTTTTTATTTATTTTCCTTTTTTTTTGTCAGCACCGGCCGTGCCTTTTTTTTTTGGTCGGTTGTTGCTACTCGATTTTTTACTTTTAATTTTTTCATCATCAAATATTTTTTTCATTTCAAATATCAATTTTCTTAAAATCATACATCAGTTTATTTTCGTCCGACTGATATTTATTTTTACGCCTCGTGTCATTTAAATTTGATTTCATAACTTTTTCACTTTTTATCACTTTTCCCGTTAGAACTCATCGGTTCCGAGTAAAATTCTCGAAACCGATGGTCGAACAATTTCGCTCATCAGCCACTTATCTTTATTATTTTCGCTAACGCGCGCTATCTCATTGTGCTTTGTGCAATTTTAATTTTAGCATTTTCTTTTCTATCCGAACTTTTACTGTTTTAGCGAAATTTTATCGAGCGATACGGTGAACTTTTCGTCGCTCACTATATGCCAATCATTTCGGCTTATTTTATTATACGTTTTAATATTTTTGGTTCGAGTTTATATTCATTTTCTCGCAAAATTGCTTGTACCGGCGGCTTAAACTGAATAGTTAAATAATAAATCAAGCTTTGCATCTCTACCATTGATCTAGTTGACTTTTGAAAGTCAACCAAGATCAATGACCCTCCTATTTTCCACGTAGGCATGCATCTTCTTTATTTGGTTCATGCATGAACCCAGGAAAGCTCCAACCGCCTTACTGTTCTTCCCTTGCTCCTCACATTCTTCCTCGAGCCTCGCCAACAATCCTCAGCCACACAACCGAACCAGCTCATCAATCCGACGTCATCCTCGCCCTCAACCGACTCAAATTCCCTATAAAAACCCATCCCATACCATTGATTCGAGGCGGGGGGGGGGGGGGGGGGGGTGGAGGAGCCAAGTGAAGAGCTCATGAACTCCATCCAACCTTATTTTTCTCTCTTTATTTCATAGTTTTTTTCTGTAATATTTTCTTTTCTTTTTTTTGTGTTCGCCGCCGATGACACGCTCCGCCACAGCCACCGCCGCGCGTCGCCACTGCTGCCGCTGTTGCCTGCTGACGACGCCGGAGATGCTGGTCTGCTGTGCTGGTCCGTGGCTCTGGGGGTGTGCAAATACCGACCGTACCGAAATTACCGTAATACCGTACCGAAATTTATTCGGTTCGGTCGGTATTTTTTTTTTACTGTACGGTATATCGAAATACCGTACCAAAAAAGTTCGGTACGGTATGGTATTAAATTTTGCAGGTACGGTATTATCGTACCTACCGAACCGAAATAATTTCTTTGCTCTATAATATATTCTATTCTATTCTATTAGTATTTACTCCCAAATCTCAACTCAACTCCCAAGTCCCACTCCTGTGTCTGCTCATCTTATTCTAGATATTATCATTTCTTTTTGGATTCAATCCAAATTACCAGAGTCTCACCCACCACCACGACGACACGACACCACCACACCAGTCCCACCCACCACCACCACGACACCACCACACCAGCACACACCCATTAATCCTAAATCCTAACTAATTAGAAACCTAGAATCTCCCAAGTCCCACCCACACACCACCATCATGGCACCATCAGCGGTCCAGCACTAGCAGCACACACCCATTAATCCTTCATTCTTTAATTTCAAAACCCGCGAACCCCAATTCTATCTCTCATTGCGTCTGTCATCTGCTCCTTTTCTCTCACCGGCTTCTCTTATTGGAAATTCAATTCCAACCTAATCGCTGGTCGACTGGTTTTTCAACAGGTAATCATCCTTCCTCATATTTTTGTTAATCTAGAGCAAATCTCAATTTGGGTAATAACTTCAGGCATGACAATATTGATGTTTAGGGTTTTAGTGAAATTTGAAATCAATTTGGGTGTCCTAGGTTGTTGATTTTATTTGATATTGATGTTTTCTATTATTTTTTTCATACAGATTCCATATAATGAAGGCTATACCAAGCAGCGCTGATGGCCAGATCGAGAGTGGAAATTCAGCACTGCCTCCTACAAATGCTACACAAGCTCAGGGTACTGAAGTTGTAGCTGTTGCGCAACCAAAAGCAAGGAAGTTGATAACATCAAGGTCTCCTTACTGGAACTAGTTCAAGAAAATGGATAATGCGGATGGAGACCAAGTAGGTAAATGCATTTTTTGTTCTAAGTAGGTACCTGCTCATCCATAGAGAAATGGTACCTCTGGTTTACGTAATCATATGGTTACTTGTAAGAAAAAACCACACTCAAATGTCCCAAACCAGACTGAACTTGATTACCATGTTGAGGATAAATCTGCATCTTTAACTATTTGGGCATTTGATCAAGAAGCTTCTAAGATGTCTTTAGCTAATATGATAATAGAGGATGAGCTTCCTTTTAGGTTTGTAGAAAGGATGGGGTTTAGGAAATTCATGCGAGTTGTGCAACCAAAATTTAAAGTACCCTCTAGGACCACTATTGCTAAAGTCTGTTTTGGAAAATATATGGATGAGAAATTAAAAATGAAACAACTTTTTATGTACAATTGTCAGAGGGTTTCTATAACCACTGACACATGGACATCAATTCAAAGAATCAATTACATGTGTGTCACTGCTCACTTCATTGATAATGACTGGAAATTGCAAAAAAGTATAATTAATTTTTGTCCAATTTCTAGTCACAAGGGGGATGCAATAGGAAAGGCACTGGAAAAATGTCTAAGTGAGTGGGGTTTGATGAGTAAAGTCTTCATAATCACAGTGGACAATGCTGCGTCCAATGATAAGGCTGTTAATTGGCTTAGGAAAAGGATGACACTGTTGGGTTCAAGTATTTTGGGAGGAGAATTTCTACATATTAGATGTATTGCACACATAATCAATTTAGTGGTGACTAATGGTTTGAAAAATGATATCAAGTCAATTTTTAGGATAAGGGAAGCAATAAGGTGTGTTAGACAGTCTCCCTCTAGGCTTCTCAAGTTTAAGTAGCATGTGCTGAGAAAGAAAACATAGAGTCCAAATCTGGTTTGTGTCTGGATATATGTACAAGGTGGAATTCCACCTATCTAATGTTGGAGAGTGCGTGCACTTTTGAGAAAGCTTTTGAAGCTTATCACCCTTATTTCAAGATTGAGCTTGACAGTAGGGGTGTGAAAAAAATAGGAAAGAAGAAATCAGATGAGGAAGAGGTCTTAGAGGTGGTGGATGATGTTGCCATTGAGGTGGTGGAAGATGATGAAAATGAAGTGGATGTTGGAGTTGCAAATGCAAAGAATTTTGGGGGAGTTCCTACAGAAGAAGATTGGAACTGTGCTCGAAGGCTTGGAAATTGTCTTAAGTTTTTTTATGATCTAACAAACTTCATTTCTGGTTGTCATTATGTAACTGCAAATTCATATTTTGATGAGATAACCAATGTAGCTTCCCTGTTAAAAGAATGGCAGGATGGGAGTGATTATGAGTTAAGCATCTTGGCTGATAGCATGAAGATGAAACTCAACAAATATTGGGGAGATGTGACAAAATTTAATTCTTTATTCTACATTGCTGCCATTTTAGATCCAAGAAATAAGTTTGTGTATGTTCAGTTCTGTTTAGAGGAATTGCATGGACATGAAAGTGGTAGAAGATTGGGAAAGAAAGTGAGGGATGACATTAGTAAATTGTACAAATCCTATTCTGAAATTTACAAGCCAAGGAATGAAGTGTTGGAAAATCCTGCAAAATAAAGTTAGAAACCACAAAGATCGAGTCGTGTAGAAACACTGTCCTAAAGGAAGTTATTTCCCCCAGGATAAAACGATCTCTTCCGATTTAGAAATCGGGATCCAGAACAGCAAGAACAACAATAAAATAATAACCAGAAAATTCTCTCATATTTGATTGTGGTGTTTCTTCTCCAATGTGTGTTTCTGATTTGATGAAGAATGTGGTATTTATAGGGAAGAAAAGATCCATCCAATTTATTGGACACAATTATGGTCATTTAAAAGGAAGATTTAAATCATCATGGCCATTGACCATTATAAGGAATTATGGCCATTACATGGCCGTTGTGGCCATTAAGGAGAATTAAGAAGAATGGTTATGCAACCTTTGTAATCAATTATTTTACAACAATCCCCCACATATTACAAAGGTTGATAGTAATAATTCCTGGTTAATATATATGGAGTATAACTTTTCGAATCTGGTGTCTTTTGGACTATGAACCAGACCTAGATAAATAAACTTTATCCTTACAGAGATAATGGTTAAGTTTAAAACTTCTATGAACCATTAACTCTTTTGCAAGGTAGGGAATTTATTTCTCATGTTATACCCCCACAATTCTTGCTGTTAACGCGGTTTTGCCCGTTTTGGCCATGCGCGTGCCTGGATGTTAATGAATGCTCTAGAGATTATGCCACAATCTCATAGGAGCGGCCCCACTCCACATTCATATAGGTGATTTCATCAAATGTATCCGCAATCAATACATCACCCATAAGGGATATGAAATCATTAAGAGTTCAAAAACCCATCCTCTCAATCAATGCAGCATAACACATCCACACCATAGGAAGGACAATCAATTTGTGTTAACAGAATTAACAAGTGACTTGTTATTACCCATATGAACCTTCTTCATGGGATCTCCAATCACAAAGGTTGGGTTCCCATCACCGTTAATTTTTCTAATATGGCTTTAAGTCCCATTCCCCTCGATGTTTCTTCAATTAATTTTTCAACTCAGAGACTTAGTCAGAGGATCGGCCAAAATCACTTCTGACTTCTCATAATCAACAAAAATCATTTAACAATAGCTAGCTCAACCACATGCAAGCCTCAGCTTGGCAAACATAATGTATCCAAAAATTCTCACATGTTGTAGAATTTCATCCAAAAATTATTAACATCACTAGTGGATTTTAATCTCTATCAAATCTCATTTGAATATAAAATTAAATTATCATCATTGTATATTCTAATACAACAGATGCCACAATTCATTGTACTTATCATCACTGTATTCTCTAATACAGCGGAAACTCAAATTATATATGATACCACAATTCATGGTACCTATCGTCACTGTATTCTCTAATACAGCGGAATTTCAAGTACATCATTTAACAGTACTGAAAACCTTGACATCAAAATGTCCAATTTTTGAGAAAATCTCAACACAAAGTTCTAGTGATATCATTATGCTAACACATCACATCTCTCATTTATTTATTTGCCCATTATCACTCTTGTGATATCATTGATGCCAAAAACTCACAAAAGTATTAATTTACTTCATGGCAATAAATAAGACAATAATATTCAGACCCCCACATTTGCGAATATTATTCTATTTGTTTAATTCTACCAAATAAATATATCTGGTACATTCTTAATTCCACACAATTACACAAGAATTAAGATTGAGAGTAATTACCTTTTTTTGAGAGCACCAACACTTAATCATCTCTTATAGTATCAAGCATAATCAAATTACTCATCAATTTGATCTCAAGCTTCATAAGCGTTGAAATATATACCTTATATATTTTCCCCATAATTAAGTTTTCTGCAAACTTAATTAGCTAGACAATTCACTGCACAATTGATCACTACCACTTTAATCAGGAAACAATCGCATTGATTATATTAATACTCACAACTTCCACAAATATATATCAGAATATTAATCAATCCATAGCAGTAATAGTCACACCACTTAAAAATAATTTTACATGCATCACTGTTTTAAATTCTTAATTCTTTCTAAACAGTAAGACTAAACATTAATCCGTTTCCACATATTCAATTCTTCTCATTTAAATACATTAATTGCACAAATTATTAACATAAATAAAACAATTTATGTCAAACAATGTATCTTAAGGAATTATTTTCACATTAAGTGTAACATTAATTAAGATACCTCATAAAAATTGCAATTAAGCTTTATTGTATAAGCATTTATGCACAAAATCCCAATTTTGGTACAAATCAACTTTTCAACTATGAATCACTTTCCGTTTTAAAATACCACATAAAATTGCAATTAAATTTTGGAACCTTAATTGCAAACCGTAACACAGAGATTTCAATTTCACCAATAATAAAGTCATCATCCACTTTATTTTCATAATCAATTAAGAATAATCTTATATATTAAAATCTCATTTATATTTGCACCGCTTACTCCATTGTCACATTGTAACAGTAATATAATCAATTAATATTGGTCATTCACCTCTTGTCATTGTTAAAGAGATCATGAGTAATATGAAATACTGACCAAGAAAATTTATAAAGCACATGGAGAATAACATACCTTGATACATACTTGTATCGTATCTGCATCACTAAGAGACATGAATTTCGTCATCAATATGGTCCTCGTGAATGCCCCACAAGTAATTAGACTTTTTGAGAAATTAACTTGTTAAATAAATCCCTCTCATAAAATTTTAATTCATCATGTACCATCAAAAAATGAATTCTTCGTATTGCAATAGTATGTATGGCAACAACATCAAAATATAAAATCCAATTTAAATTTGGATGAATGCACTTAATTTCATTTAAGTAATTATTTGACTAATTTTAAACATTAGTCTATTGCCACAACATATATACGTAACTGACATAAGACACTGAAATTTCATTTAATGCATTTCATTATAACAATATTTATGACATATAAAGATTTTTATAAGTCATAAATCTCACCATATTGTTTATTCTTTTATTGAGCATTTCATAATTAATAAATTTTTAGAACAACGTACCTTTGTACCTCTCCAAATAAAAATATTTGACACCTTAACACCATTAATGTATTCATACCTCTTAATATCTTTGAATGAGAAAAATTCTACAAGAATTAATCTTGCATTCATTTTACGGCTCCTTTGTAATTACTCCACTTTTAGGCACTGGATATAAATAATCAAATTATCTACAAATACTTAAGATAAAAACATAGGCTAATGCCATTAAACATACAACTGTAAAATTCTTATGTGACCATCACATATATAAAATTACGTTTCAAATTTGTAGTTGGCTATTTGAAATACCACTCAATGTTCTCATAAATATAAAGTTAGCAATCATATGTTATTATAATAAAATTATAACCGAATACCTTAACATGTCACAAAAATACATGGAACATCATTAATTTCTATCCCTTTAAATTTGTCAATCTTTCTTTCTTTCTTTTTTTTTTCTTTTTTTTTTCATGTGTGGAGAAACAAGTATTTGTATAACTCAATCGAAAGCTACCAGACACACATGGGTAAATCACACAAAATGTAATACTGTTAAAAAATTAGAACAGTATACCACGACTGATGATAGTTTTGCGATTAGCCCTTTTAATCTTCAAAAAAATTGGAACCCATCATCATCAAGGAGCATTAAGATCGAAACAAATAGAATTGGGATGTAGTTATTGGTACATAACTAGCAACGTATACAAAGGCATGCAACGTATACAACTTGAATGCAATTTAAGCATGTGGCTACTAATTAATATCAATAAATGCATATGTTGGTTTATGCAAGAAACAAATAATTAGGCCACGATTTCTCCTTCCTAATTCCAATATAAACAAAAAATTTATTTTTGTTTCCTAAATTTTGTGGGTAAACGTGACCTCCTTTTTAGAATTTTATTTATTAAGAAATCCCACAAGAATTAAAAAAACAAATTCATGGCAATGATCATAAAAATTATGATACATATACATAAATAAAACCATGAAAGATATACTTATCTGTGAGATAACGATATACATGGCATGGAATGTCAAGAGAATGAATCAGATAATTAATATGTCATCGACAAATTGTATTAATATTCCAATGTTGATTCACCCAAAAAAAGCATATCCTCTTAATTAGGGATACTATTAATTTACCACAAAGAAAAGGAAACTGATACTTATCTGTTTAAGCATAAGATGATGATATGAACTTTCTTTTCTTTGCACTCTTAATCGATCCATCACCGGTAGAATAAATTCCTTTAGATTGTTGGAAAATCCTGCAAAATAAAGTTAAAAACCACAAAGATCGAGTCGTGTAGAAACACTGTCCTAAAGGAATTTATTTCCCCCAGGATAAAACGATATCTTCCGATTTAGAAATCGGGATCCAGAACAGCAAGAACAACAATAGAATAATAACCAGAAAATTCTCTCATATTTGATTGTGGTGTTTCTTCTCCAATGTGTGTTTCTGATTTGATGAAGAATGTGGTATTTATAGGGAAGAAAAGATCCATCTAATTTATTGGACACAATTATGGTCATTTAAAAGGAAGATTTAAATCATCATGGCCATTGACCATTAAAAGGAATTATGGCCATTACATGGCCGTTGTGGCAATTAAGGAGAATTAAGAAGAATGGTTATGCAACCTTTGTAATAAATTATTTTACAACATGAAGGAGCTGCAACAGAAGGTAGGGGATCAAGTGAAAGAAAAGGAAGTTCAAACGTCAAGGCTGCACAGTTAATGGATGCTAGAAAGGATAGATTTAAAAAGTATAAATCTGATTGCGGAGCTGCTGTAGAGGATGGTTCAGAGTTACAGTTATATCTACAAGAGCCTGCAGTGAACAATGACAATGGGTTTCTTATACTGGATTGGTGGAAAAAGCATTCTCCACGATTCTCAATTTTGTCCAAAATGGCTAGAGATGTCTTGGCAGTTCCTGTTTCCATTGTGGCTTCAAAGTCTGCATTCAGCACTGGTAGGAGAGTCCTTGATCCTTTTAGGAGCTCTCTAACACCTAGAGTTGTGCAAGCACTTATATGCACCCAAGATTGGATTAGGACATCCAATGAAGCCATCATTGTAGAGGAGAACATCAATGACCTTGATAATTTGGATTCTGGTAAGAGCTTATCTTATTCTTTTTAATGTTTTCAATGTTATATTTAGATAATATGGGTTCTTACTCTCTTCACTTTTCTAATAATTTATCTTTTATGTTTCAGATTTTGCAAAACTAGCATTGGAGTCAACTATTTCAGAGATGTGAACGAATATGGTATTTTCCTTCTCGATTCTGATTGCTTGAATATGGAGTTGTTATTATGTGATTGTCTGTTTTCCAGGTGCCTAACATAATTCCACCTAGTACGTTTAGTACTTCTGTTCATTCCATCAATTTTTGCAAAAGATGAAGCATTGGTTGGTTTTTTTGTTTAGTCATGATCATAGAGATCACAGATCAAAATGCATGTAAATTTCTCCAGTATTTTGAAGGATATCCTTTGGTTAATATTACTATTTTGCATAATTTTAGAAAACTTCAATGGTGATGATTTTGTTTTGGTGAAAACTGAACTTTTTACAGTTGCAGTTGAATATTGCATCTACTTATCAAAACTAGTGTCAATTTGCAGTTGACCTCATGATTGTGTTTGTAATCTAGAGAACTACTAATTCTTTATTGGATCAATTCGCATTCTTGAATTCATGATTCTAACCCAGATGAAGATGTTGACAGTGAAGACTTGCTGCTGCAACTATTGGAGTTGTTGTTATTTGCAGAATAGCATTGGATTGCACCAGAGAAGGATCTTCTCTGGAAACAATGTGTAATAATGTGATGTATTCATGCTGCAATAATTTTATATTTTGATTGGTCGGAGAAACAGTGTGTAATCATGTATGTATTCATGCTGCAACAATTTTATATTTTGATTGGTTATTATATCTCAATTTATTGTGATCAATAGTGCATTTTCTTTATTCACAACTACAAGTACTTTTATGTGATTGATTCGGTATTACCGTAATACCATAATACCGTACCGAAATTTTTTCGGCAATAAAATTACGGTACCGATTAATAAAAACTATGGTACGGTATCTAATTTTTTTAGTTCGGTATACCAAAATATTACGGTACCGACCAATGAACACCCCTACGTGGCTCCATGGCTGTTGGTTCCTCTTGCGTTTAAAAGGGAGAGGACGAAGTGAGGGAGATGATGAATAGTGTCGATTGATCATGGGCTTGGCCCAAGCCAAGCCAAAACGGAAATAAAGGGGGCTGGGCTGGTCTGATGGGCCCAATTTCTAAGCCCAGTGGGCCTAGTCCAATTTCAATCCATCTATTTTTCATGACGATTTATTTTCCGTGCTTGTACTGTTTATTTATTTTTCGCACTTGTACTGTTTATTTATTTTCGCTCTCGTACTATTATTGTCCGTATGCTTGTATGCTTGTACTGTTTATTTATTTTTCGTATGCTTGTATGCTTGTATGCTTGTTTATTTTCGCCCGCTATGCATGCTTAGATAATTATTTTCTTCATCCAAATTAATTATTTTCGCTCGCGTGTAGCAATTGTCAAATATTCAATCGTTCAACGTCATCCTCTCTTCGTTCCAAAATAAACTTAATCAAAAAGGGTATAATCTCCCGTACCCTTTATCAAGTAAATGTTTCTTCCCTTTTATTTATTCACGCTTTTTCGCATATCCGCTCGTATGCATAATTATTAAAATTGTTAAAATTTAATCCATTGGGCATGATCACTAAATTAGGACTTTTTATTTTTCAAACATGATTAAACACCTCTTTCTCCGGTAACTTTTTAGGATGAGACTCGGGTGCCTAACACCTTCCCGAGTCCATAACACGACCCCAAACCACTGTTCTCGGGTTCAGACCCACATTGCCTTAGCTTTTTATTTTTTTATACCATGACTTTAGGTTCCCTAAACCTAGAAACAAATTAGGGTGGCGACTTCATTGCATTATGTGAGATGAGTCTGATTTCATCTCACATCTCGTCCGAAAGCCGCGTCGCATTAGGAAAAATTCAAAAAGGGGATGCGATATCGGTGTTGACCATTTTATCAGAGGATAGAATTGGCAATGCCAACCATCAATGGGTAAAGATGAAGAGCCTATTTCCTTAAACTTGTGTGCCATTTTAACAAACACTTTGTAAGCACTATTTTCCTCGAGCTTGGTACCCCTCTGTCCTTTTTACCCTTTAGAGCAGCTGCTTTTATTTGAGTATTATATTCAATGTCTTTAGAACAAATCTGCGAATTGAGGACTAAATAAAAATCAGATTTTGTTTCTCACCTGACGAAACTTTTCGGACCATAACGAACTTCTCGAAACGGTCAGGAACACAGGTCCATAAGTATCTCCATCGTTTCGATACGAGTCCGAAATTTTAATGATTGCAAATTTTATGTTGAGAAAGGAGAGGGGTGTGATGATCTTAGTTGGTCGTGTAAATTACTCAATCTATATCTACTTAGACTACTTTCTTGATGGATTTGGAGGTTTTTCTCCTCTTGTTCTTCATCTCCGTGGCCAAAATTGATTACAGGAGGTGATGGAAGAGGAGCATGTACATTGTACATGTATGCTTTATTGACATAGCCACCGGAAAAAAACTTCAAAAATAATTTAAACGACTACTAATAAAATTCGGAAAGAGTTCGATGCATTTACACCCTATTTGAAACCAAATCCTTATTAGAAAAAAAATCATTTCAACTTAATTAGTCATTTCATAATGAATTCTTATGGTTGGATTTTCAAAAAATGAATTTCATTTCATTTAAGCTGTTTGGAATATCTTTAAATATAATAGAAATGAATTCATATATAACCATTCGACTAAAATGTCTTACATTGTCAAATATGTACACTGTGATTGTTTTTATTTGATTTTCAAAAAAATTAAAAATTATTTCAAACTCAGGTTACTATCAATATTTCTCCAATTCAAAAATGTGTCAAAATTCTAAGGTAATAGCTATACTTGAAATAGTTGGTTCTTGTAGTATAAGGTACTCTTAACGAATGCAACCCTCACTAATATTAGTGTTGAATAAACTAATTTTCTCTTTTTAGTTTATTACCTTTGACATTTTACAACAGTCAGGTTTTCAATTTTACTATTTCTGTGTAACAAATAAAATATTCGTGTAAGACTTGAAAGATGCAATAAATTACTTTAAAAAATATTAAAAAAAATATGGAGGTATGGGATTTGGATCACCCTTATATGTGTAAAAATCTCCGTCAATATATATATTTTATTTACTTATCAATTTATTTTATTTTACTTGTCAATATATAATTAAGGTTATGTTTGTAATTTTAATATTTTAGGTAAAATCTCTACATAATTCACACAAATCTGACCTATTTTGGTGAGATTTACTTTCTGATAAAAAACAAAAAGATGTGATTTGACTTGAATTTCACCAGAGTTTAAATTTTAGTCACTTATCATTGGATTTAAAATAAAATCATCTCATTTTTTAATAAATTTGAGGTTCCAAACGAGTTGTTAAGGATATAATTATAAGAATCGATAAATATCTCCATCGTTTCAATAAGAGTCTAAGGTTTTGGTGATTGCGAATTTCGTGTCGAGAAAAGAGGGATGTGATGGAGGATCTTAGCTGATCGGATAAATTACTCAATCAATATCTATTTATATATCTATATAAATATTTAAAAAAAATGTGGTAGAAACCTTGGGAGTGGAATGAGGGGAGAGCGCCTAAGATTATTAGATCAATAGAACACATTTACAGTTTTGTTATTTCATTACTTTTTTAAATTTTCATTAATATTACTCGAGTTTAATAAAACATCGTAGATTAATATCCTAATATTCCATTTCACGTATAAACATAATTTATAAAATAATTTTTTTAAAATTAATAATGACAAAAAAAAGTTAAAGTATGTAATTATATATTAGTGACAATATTTTCCTTTACAAAGATAATAATATTTTTTTATTTATATACTATTGATGATTTCATTGGGTAAAAATAAATAAATAAAATTATTTTATGATATTAAAAGTACAAAATAATTAACATAAATAAAATCATAAGTTTACAATATTAAATATAATAGTTCATTTTAGAGAAAAAAAGAACGACAAGTAACTTAATCTATATCGTCCTTATTTCCTTGGATTTGTACTAGGCCGTGCTAGTAAGTGATGAAGCGTTGCGAATGAGCAATAAAATTTATAAAAAAGTGAAGTTTCAAAATTAAAATAGAACACATGATGCGTTTCAAATAAATGGATTTTGTGTTTATAAGAAAAACCCAAGTGTGACGTCAAAACAAAAACTTCCGTTAACTTTACCGTCACAAGTATCCCTAGGTAGTTAAATCTAATGGCTAAAGGCGCGGACGTACTTAGATTAGATGAACCTTTTTCTCTCTTTTGAGAATTGAGAATGTGCCCTTGGCCAGGGTCTTATGGTCAAACTATTGGGTCTTGAGAAGTTTTGAGACTAAAGTTTCAACCAGTTCCTGATAAATGTCTGCAACAATTCACAGGGCCTTCTATTTCTTCTTTCAAACTCGTTGCAGGAATGGATTTTTAATCATTATTTCGTGAATATCACCAAACCAAATATACCAAGTAAGGCAAGGGAAAACACGATCTAGGAAAAAAATAATTGAATATTTGCCGATGTAATCTCCATTACATAAACTCCAATTTAATAACCAATCCAATATCTAACACCAGACTAATTGCAAAATACTGCTTAATGGTGGCCGAACGATGCTGTAAAATTCAAATTACAGGCAGCCGGAGTCGTGCGAGTTTTCGGCGAGTGGCGGACAGTGCATCGGTGGATTACGACGAAAAATTTCAGATCGGTCAGTTGGATGCCGATGTAGATGATGATGGGGTGCGTTTTTTATTTAGAGGACGATAGAGGTGTTTATCGAAGGTTTGCAGTGGAAGAACGAAAATGAAATTCGCCGAATAAATAATGAAATGGTTTCAGTAGACTAGTGATAGAGTGTATTTTATGCATGCTTTCCTCTTTAATTTTATCCCTATTTCGAGCATGATACTGCTAATTTCCCTTTGAATTCATACTTTTTTGCATATCTAAGCTCAAAGAGGAAAAGATGCTAAAATAGCCTTTTTTAGTGCAATTCTGTCGTGGATTTCAAAGCGTCGAGGCTTAGTTGCGTTCCCGTCGTCGAGCACTGGATGCGAGCCATGCTATCTAGCCCTGGACCCGCATTGGAACCATCTGGAGCCGCATATTGCTCGAGATTCGCTGCCGCATGTACAGACATTTCCAGAAGGACGCGCGAATGAAGATCCACGCGGGATTCCTTCCAGATCCCTTTTTGGCTACCCTAGGAATATTCCTTTAAGGCGCGCACGCTCCCCTTGTACCCTCCTTTAGCTGTCTTTTGTCCTTTTGTGAGCTTGGAGGGTATTTAAACATTAGTTTTAAGGTTTTTAGGGCATACTCTCTATCACCTATTATTACATCATAGAATCCTTTTAGGGGCAACCGCTCACCTACCTTCTTTCTTGGGATTTGTCACTCCCTTTTGTAGTCGTCGCCGGCATTACTCTTCAAACCGGAGCTTTAGCTCCAGCCGGCATTTATTAAGTTTCCATTTTCTTTATTGTGTTCCTTATCTTTTATGCTTTATATTAAATCCGCTTTGTTATTTATTAATATGAGTGGCTAAGTTCTTACGCTTAGCAAGGGTATTTTAAGGGTTGCAAAAAGGTAGTCATGAGGCCAAATCATGCTTAATATATTCCTATCGCTATATTTGTTTGCTTGCCGTTTTTATCAAGTATGGAAAGGAACTCGAGGATGAAGTAGGATTCTCCCTTCTTTCATCAAGACCTCGACAACTCTGAGTTTGTCAACCCCGAGATACCCAATATGGAGGACCCGCCACAATAACCATATATTAATCAAACCATAGATGACCTTAATGTTGCCCAGAAGCTCCTAGTAGCTGTATCATCTGGCCTGTTGTCTAGCATGATTGGACACTCAAGTCCGCTGTCATGCATCATCTTCCCTCCTTCCATGGTTTGCCTAAAGAGAACCCTCATCGCCATCTGCAACATCTTCACTTTGTTTACGAGGCCATGAAGCCCACTAATGTCGATATTGACTAGGCCAAGTTACAAGCTTTTATGTGGTCCCTCAAGGACGCTGCCAAGGATTGGTTCTACGACCTTGCTCCAAGATCTATTACTTCTTGGGCCGAGATGTCTAAAGCCTTCACTGATAAGTATTATCTAGCGTCTACGGAAAGCGTGACCCACAAGCAATTAGTCTCCATTGATAACTATCGATACCACAGAAGCGGCATCTCCACTACCCCACTGGGTGACTTGGCCAGCATACCATACCCGCCGAGGGAAGCGGGACCCTATTCTTACCGCCCTTAGCCTGGCGACCGACCCTGGGATGGTCGACATCAGCGGGGGGGCTCTCATGCGACATCCGCACGGCGACATCCCATCCCAGGTCATCCATGACGTCACTCCGCATGACGTCATCCAGTATGACATCACTTCCTGTCACCCTAGCGGCATCTATTACCCCAGGGACATCTATCACCCCAGCGGATCCTACCAGGGATAACTCCTGCCCCCTGTCGGTACACTCTTTCCTTTGCCTATAAATACCCCCACCTTTTCCGACAAGAGGTAAGCCTAAGACAGCGTACTGAACCCCTGCCATTTTGACTACTCACACTGACTTTGACATTGGAGAGTTTACGTCGGAGACCCCCTCCGGCGCTTTGCAGGTGACGAAGACCCCAGTACAGTGTTCCCGACCAGCCCAGATCGGGCCGATCCTGCTCAGTATCCCCCGGACTCTTATCAAGTGGTGCTTTCATTGAGAGTCTTGGTTAATTAAGTGAGTTTCCTTAGTAACCAAGCTCTGTTCTTCCTGAGAGTCGAAGGATCATGGCTTCAAATTCAGAATCCACACCCCCTCATACTCGTGGTGTTCACGCGCGTAGGGAACTTTTTTCCATGTCTTCGTCCAGCACATTTGTCACATCACGTGAAACTTCCTCTGCGCAGACAGACTTTCTTTTCGGACTGACAGCTGGCACATCATTTTTAGAAACGGGCACCCCGTTTCTGCAAACGGGTTCCCTTATTTCTTCAATGGGCTCCCCATTTTCTTACGTGGGCAGATCTAGTCACTCCGCCCCTCCGCCTGTGAGTTCTAGGATGGATGGCCCTACTACTCCGTCGATAAGCTCGATGTTAGCCCTTCGTGCCCACTTGGATTACTTGATTGGGATGGCTGCAGGCCCCACTTCTAGCACCGCGACATCAGGTGTGTCTTCTCGAGTTATTTTCACTCCGTCCATTGTCACCGATCGACCAGTATCGCCTCGACGCCAAGTGAGTGTCCCTTTGATCCCACCAGCGATAAGCATGCCGTTCAGCTTTGTGCGACTAGCAGACGAACTGGAGGAGCCTTACATACCGCGGATACCGCGGATTCCTGTCTCTCAGGTAGAGCGACCGCTAGAGGAGCACAGAGAGCGTTGGGACGGCAGGAGAGAGGGAGCCGGTAGAGAGGTATCCATGGAGTGGAGTGAAAGATCAGGAAGTAGGAGGCGTCCAACCCGTTCGCCTAGGAGCCGTAGCCGGTCTCCCAGGCAGCATTGTACCCCGGAGCCTCGAGGGCACAGGTGACACCTGGACATGTCTCCTCCTCGACATGATCGTGAGATCTTAGATGACACCGCTGGTCATCCTTTCACTCACCGTGTAATGCACCACAGGGTCAGCCGACATGTTAAGCTCCCCACGGAATCATACGACGGCACCAAAGACCCCATTTCACATCTTAATAAGGTGAAGAATTTCGTCCAGTTTCAAACGCACAATGACGTGACGTTATGTCAAATATTTGTTATGACGTTGTCAGGAGTAGCTCGCCTCTGGTTTGAAGGACTCCCTGCTCGATCAATTGATAATTTCCCGCAACTAGAGGCTAAGTTTAAGAGTCGCTTCAGCACAGCTATCCCTATTCGGAAGTCTGCTGCAGCCTTGTTTGATATATGTAGAAAACCAGAAGAGTCTCTGAATAGCTATCTTGGTCGCTTTGACATGGAAATGTCGTTAACACCTGGTATTACTATTGATTTTGCTATAGAAGCTTTGAAACGGAATTGTGGATATGGGAAGCTGAGAGATACGCTGATGGTGGACCCCCCAACGACCTTAGATACGTTAAGATTGAAGGCCCACAATTATGCAAGAATGGTAGAGGAAGAATATAGAAACAGGATAAGGGATATGCCCCAGAACGCCCCTCCTGCTCCCGCGGTTCAAGCCAGTATGACCCACGATATCCGTCCAGGTGAGGAATACACCCAGCGGAAGGATTACATCCCTAAGGCGTCGAATCGCCAGAAGGGTAATTTCTCTAGAGGGAGAGGCGGCGGTCTGAACGTTCAGCGACAGGCGGATCCCCCTAAGGGTCGAATGTACGATCCCGACCTTCCTCCCCTTACACTCCCCCGAGCAGAAATCTTAGCCATTATTCAGCAGCGGAACCTGCCAATCCGTTACCCAGCCCCTGTGAAGCCAGGGGTGGTCATGGGAGGAAGGGAAAATGCCTTTTGCAAATTCCATAAGGTCAAGGGGCATTCTACAGAAGCATGTAGGGAATTGAAGTTAGCAATAAAGTGTCTGTTGGAAGAAGGCTATCTTGGAGAATTCGCTACTCGAATGAGAGAAGAAACCAGGAGCGACCCCCCGCACGGGGCGCCAGGCGACCATCAATTGCCTCCTCCCCCTAGGAGCAGCGGGACTTCTGGCACAAGGGGGAAAGAAGCGCTAATGATGCATGATGAGGACATTCCCATCATCAACATTATCGCTGGTGGCGCGTCGTTCCTGGACGAGATTACTCCAGCACCACTCGTGTCGGGAGAGAAGCGGAAACGGGAAGGACAGCCTGTGGAAAAGGGACGATTGATGCACTGGATAGAATGGTAATATCTTTTTTGGAAGAAGATGAGAAGGGCGTTGTCTTCCCTCATAATGACGCGCTAGTAGTCACACCGGTTATTGGGAGCCATGGGGTACGAAGGACCCTAATTGATAACGGCAGTGCGGTAAACTTATTCTCGTTGGAAGCATATAATCTCATGAAACGCCCTGCCGGTGAACTGACACCTTGCAAGAAACGCCCTGCCGGTGAACTGGCACCTTGTAAGAAACCAATTATTGGAGTGGACGGCATCCCTATACCTGTAATTAGAATCACGGCGCTGCCTGTGTATTTCAGAGAAGACGTGTCAAAACGATCAGAAGAGTTGATGTTCTTGGTTGTGGATCTTATCCTACCGTATAATGCCATTCTAGGGCGGCCATTCCTCAATTGCTTTGGGGCGGCGGTATCTCAGAAATATCTCAGGATGAAGTACCCCTCTTGGGAAGGAGTAGTATCGATCAAGGGCGATCAAAAGCTAGCCGTCGAGTGTTATTCACTCATGATTCAAAAAAGTTATAATCAATATGTGTGTGGTAGCGGATCCCTATGAACAAAGGGATGAAAGGCGAACCCAGCCAGTGGATGCGATGGTACCCATTCCCGTCCAGGGCAATGGTGAGGCGAGTTTCCAGACCAGTGAAAAGTTGACCCCTGAGGAGAGCGAACAATTAGCCCGGCTGTTAAACAAGTGCAAAGGAGAGTTCGCGTGGAAACCGGCGGACATGCCTGGCGTGTCCAGGGAAATGGCTGAGCATCGACTCAACGTTGACTCGCACGCCACGCCAGTTCAACAGAAGCGGCGAGCATTCTCCGCGGAAAAGACGGGGGTGATTGATAAGGAGGTAGCGAAACTGGTAGATGCAGGATTCATCCGAGAAGTTCAATACCCCACTTGGTTGGCCAACCCCGTCCTAGTCCGCAAGCCCAGCGGAGATTGGCGCATGTGCATTGATTTCACTAACTTGAATGACGCTTGTCCTAAGGACTGTTATCCGCTTCCCCGGATTTATCAGCTGGTCGATCAAGCGGCAGGGTATGCGTATTTGAGTTCCTTGGACGCTATATCTAGATACCACCAAATTCCTATGGCCAAGGAAGATGAGGAAAAGACGGCATTTATAACTTCAAAGGCCACCTATTGCTACATGGCAATGCCGTTTGGTTTAAAGAATACGGGGGCAACTTTCCAGCGTATGGCTAACAAAGTGTTGGAAAAGTAAATCGGGAAAAATGTAGAAGCATACGTAGATGATGTATTGGTCAAAAGTAGAAGTTTCAGCGACCATCTGGCCGATTTGCAGGAAGTGTTTGACACATTGAGGAAGTACCAGATAAAATTGAACCCTCGCAAGTGCGCGTTTGCATTTTAAATGGGGAATTTTTTAGGGAATGTGGTAAGCCAAAAGGGCATCCAACCGAACCCGTCAAAGATTAAGGCTATCCATGATATGGTATCGCTGCGAACCCTCCAGGAAGTTCAGAGGTTAACAGGACACGTCATTGCTCTAGGACGGTTCATCTCTAAGCAGGGCGAGAAGTGCTTGCATTTCTTTAAAGTCATACGCAAGAAAGCTCCTTTCGGATGGACACAAGAGTGCGAAGAGGCGTTCGTGGGTTTGAAAACTTACTTGTCGTCCGACTTGGTGCTAACACGACCGAAACCAGGCGACACCCTATTCTTATACCTTGGCATCGCGGATGAAGTGGTCAGTGCCGTTTTGGTCCGGGAGGATAATCACGCCCACCGACCCGTCTTCTTTGTTAGTCATGTGTTGAAAGATGCCGAGGTGCGATACACCCACATTGAGAAGGTAGCATTCGCCCTGATACAGTCCACACGAAAGATGGGTAGATACTTTCAGGCCCATCCAGTCATCGTGCTTACGGACCAGCCTTTGAGAAGGATTTTTAGGAAACCAGAATCCTCGGGGAGGATGTTGATTTGGTCAATTGAGCTGGAGCAGTATGGATTACAGTACAAAGCTCGGCCATCCGTAAAAGCTCAGGTTTTGGCAGATTTTATTGCCGAGTGTACTTTTACTGGGAACAAGGCGTTGGAGCCGCTCGAGAAGGAAGAAAGTGACGCAAAGATCCTACCCTCGGAAGCCCCTGCGGACTTATGGGTTATCTATGTGGATGGCGCCAAGAATCAAGAGCTGGCAGGAGCTGACATATACATGATCGGGCCACACGATGTGCAGGTGCGACACTCCATTAGAATCCTACAACCATTGTCCAACAACCCAGCAGAATATGAAGCGTTATTGGTGGGTCTTAAAGTAGGAAGAAATCTCTTCACCAAAGCGGAGAACGACCGGGTAGCAGGAGCCCCACGGTTGAAAATACGGGGGGACTCCAAGTTGATAATTGATCAAGTCTTGGGGCATTCCCAAGCCAGAGAACCGATCATGGCGTAATATCTCTCAAAAGTGAAAAGGGAGTTGGCAGAAATTGAACAAAGCGGCGTGTGTGTCACTTTTGAACACATTCCGCGGGAGGACAACACCGAGGCGGATAATCTTGCCAAAGCGGCAGCCAATCAGCAGGCTGTCATACCAGAAGGCGTGTACTATGAGAAAAGGTCATTATTGTCCTTCATGGAGGAACAGTTATTGCTATGTGTGGAGGAGATTGAAAAGGATTGGAGGGTCCCTGTGATAAATTTTTTGAAGCATGACGAGTTGCCAAGCGACAGTGCAGAGAAGAAAAAAGTACTGAAGCAAGCGGCAAGGTGCACTTATTTCGACGGCGAATTAATTCAGAGATGTTTCTCGCACCCAGCCGCAAAATGTATAACCGAGCAAGAAGGCCTCCATACCTTGCGTGAGATCCATGAAGGGATCTGCGGCATGCACGTGTCGGGTGGTACCATGGCCGCGCAAGTATTCCAGTCAGGATTCTATTGGCCCACTATTCGCAAGGATTGTAATAACTTTGTGCAATCATGCCATAAGTGTCAAGAATTTGCCAAAATCCCTCGACGACCCGCCACTGAAATATCTCAGATCGTGGCACCCTGTCCTTTTGCCAAGTGGGGAATCGATATTTTAGGTCCTTTTCCTAAGGCGAGGTCCCAACTGAAATTTGTAATTGTGGCAGTGGACTACTTTACCAAGTGGGCAGAAGCGGAAGCGGTAGCTAGTATTACGACGGAGAGGGTATAGCACTTCTTTAAGCATCAAGTTATCATGAGTTTCGGGGTGCCTCGCGTGCTAGTCAGTGACAACGGGGCACAGTTTACCAGCCGCTTTTTCAAAGAGCAATGTGAAGAGTTCCAGATCGAATAGAGGGTTTCCTCTGTGGCGCATCCCCAGACTAACGTCCAGGCGGAGGTAACCAACCGAAGCATTCTAAGCGGCATTAAGAAAAATCTTGAAGGGTCGAAAAAGAAGTGGCCAGACGAGCTACCCTATGTAATGTGGGCTTACCGCATGACCGTCAAAACTAGTACGGGGGAAACGCCCTTTGCGATGGCTTTTGGTACCGAAGCGGTAACGCCTGTCGAAATCGGCACCCTAAGCTTAAGGGTGGAATATTTCATGGAGGAATTAAACGAGGAAAGGTTGCGAGCTAACCTTGATATGCTGCCTGAGGCGCACGAGGAAGCTTTCTTGAAAACAATGCATTACAAAAGAAGAATGGCGCGGTATCAAAACAGACATGTTAAGGAGCGGCTGCTCAAGGCGGGAGACCTGGTGCTCAGGGACAAGCAGCGGCGGGCCAACGAATGTGGAAACTTAGCTCAAATTGGGAAGGCCCATACCGCGTCACTCGTGTTATCGGAAAGGGGGCGTATCACCTCGAAACGCTTGACGGTACTCCCTTATCTAACTCTTGGAATATTGCTCGATTGAAACTATATCATGCTAGAATTTGACATGCCGATTGGGCATGATCTAGAAATTGAAATTATGAATTTGACATGCCATTGGGCATGGTCTAGAAATTGAAATTATGAATTTGACATGCCGTTGGGCATGGTCTAGAAATTGAAATTATAAATTTGACATGCCGTTGGGCATGGTCTAGAAATTGAAATTATGAATTTGACATGCCGTGGGGCATGGTCTAGAAATTGAAATTATGAATTTGACATGCCGTTGGGCATGGTCTAGAAATTGAAATTATGAATTTGACATGCCGTTGGGCATGGTCTAGAAATTGAAATTATGAATTTGACATGCCGTTGGGCATGGTCTAGAAATTAAAATTATGAATTTGACATGCCGTTGGGCATGGTCTAGAAATTGAAATTATGAATTTGGCATGCCGTTGGGCATGGTCTAGAAATTGAAATTATGAATTTGACATGCCGTTGGGCATGGTCTAACAATTGTTGTGGAAATATCTCTTGTTCCTTGTTGGTTGTCTGTGTGATGTGCAGATAACAAGGAAAGGAGGATGTCAGGGGTGAAAAGTCCTAGCCTTGGGGCAGAATGGGCTAATACAGACGGGTCGTCAAGACGAGGCACGCCCCGGCGATCCTAGAAATATATGGTGCTGGAAGTGAAAAATTCTGGCCTTGTAAGGCCGGCCTTGATCAGGCGGCTCGCTAAGATGAGACACGCTCCAGCATTGTCGGGAGTGAAAAATCCTATCCTGGGGAAACCCAGAGAGGGCACGCCCCGACTCCCCTAGGGGTGTAAAGTCCTATCCTTGTGACAGCCCGTGCTCACATAGGCGGATGATCATTAAGTGAGGCACGACCCTAGGGAAGATAAAAACTCCACCTCACAAGTGAAAATCCTATCCTTACGATGGTAGCGCTAACATAGGCACCTCGTTAAGAAGGGGCACGTTCCGAGGTGCGAGGGCAACGCTGGGGAAGTGAAAAGTCCTATCCTCGTGCTGGCCGGCCCTGATCAGGCGGCGCACTGAGAGGTGGCACTTCCCGACCGATTGAAGAAATGTGAGAAGTCATGGTACCCCAGCTAGTAACCGGAAGGGACAAACCTGGTGAAGTTTGGCTGGATGAGTACATGACACGAGCGGCATCGGGGGAGATCGCGCCAAGCGAGTTGGGAAAATACGCGGCCACACCCCAAGGTAATCAAGATATTTTAACAGATGTTGCTACTAATGAAAATGATAAGTGAAAATGTGCAGAAAAATCAGCCCAAGCGACATCTCGGAGGGATCGCGCTAAGTGAATAGGGAGCACGCGCGGCAATGACCCAAGGTAACTAAGACTTTTTGGGAGTATATCGCTACTAATGAAAGTTACAAGTAAAAGTGTGCAAAAAACTTAGTAAAGCATGAAAGTGATGAAGCACTCGAGAAAATAATGGTGTTGCGGAAAGGTAGAGCGTTCAAAGGGGAGATCCCGTTGTCTTAAACACGGTACGAGATGATGGTGAAGATCAGGTCTACCCTATCGCGCGGAGAGAAACGCGTGAAGACATCGCATGTGGCGACTCCGCAAGGGAGGTTCGAAGGCGCAGGCAACATCAGTACAACGGTGGTAACAAGTTTTAAAAGAAGAGCTGGCGAAAGTAAATTTGAGAAAGATCATTAATAAAGTAAAATGACGGCAAATTGTGCAAACTGTTTATACAAGAGGGGAGGCTTGTTTAAACAAAAGGCCCCGCAAACACAAAAAGAGCAAAGAAGGGAGGGCGCTCGATGGACAAAAAAAAGAAGTAACATTTATGGCCTAGGCAAGCTGTCGTCCCCCTCGTCATGTCGTGGCCTCTTCGCTTGGCGATAGCCCTCTTCCGGGAGGAACCCAGACTTCTACTTGAAGAGGCGGATGATGGCATCAGCATCGAACTGATTACGGCCATGACGCTCAATGAAGCAGTTGGCCATGAGGCCCGCAGTTTGTTCCAGAAACCATTTGCATTTGTCTGACGTTTCTTCCATAAGTGCAGCATTCTTACCCTGCTCCGCTTGAAGGGCGGCATCCCTTGTGGCCTCGCGCCCTCTGGCTTCTTCCAGCTCCTTTCTCGCAACTGCTAAACTGGCCACCGCACATTGTCGCTCTTCAACACACTTCCTCAGCTCTTCCTGAGTCTTATCAAGTTCCCCTTGGTACTTGTTGACTTCTTTCGAGAGCTGGTGATTAGCGTTGCGCCATTCCTGGGAGGAAGAGTGGAGAGAGCTCATTCACCTCGTTACATTCCTGGACCAGTAATGAAAATCCTGAAAGCCGGAGAACAGTTGGGTCCTTATCCATTGCAGTTGCTCACCGTCGGCAGCGGAGAGGAAGGCTTGCTCCTCCTCCTCAACTGACAATAGGCACCCTGCCAGATAGGCGGATGTCGCTAGGGAGCTGTCGCCTCGTAACGCTGGGAACCCGCGCTGGCGAATGTTACTCAAATCAACCTGATGGGTGGCGACTCCGCTAGAGAGAATAGTGCTTAGGTCAGCCACCATGCGAGGAGTGTCCATGGGAGGAAGAGAAGGAGAGATCGCTTGAACAGCAGCAGGAACGAAGAAGACATCAGGAGGGGACGGAGGGGAACGATTAGATAGTCCAACGTCAATATTGAAACCGCCGGTTGGTAGGGATGGAAATTCCTCCTCTACAAGATCCTCCAGAAAGCCCAAGGGATTGCTAGGAGGAGGAGATGACGTGGCAAAAGAAGAGTGAAGCGGCACAGAGGTAGCCCCGTTCCCTGGCAGACCAGAGCCTTGATTACCCACTAAGGGGCCGGTACTGGTGACGCCGCCCCGCCCTTCCTAGCCAGCAGCAAAGTCATCCACGGAAGGGGTGTCTTCGTTGGGACGCGGTCGCCTGGGGCCAAGAATGTCTGACAAGTCCATGCCGTCACATGAAGGAGTAGCAGAAGAGGCAACAACAGCGGTATCCTACGCGCGAAAGAAAAATTGAACTAAGAAATGAACGAAACAAATAGACGGGGAAAAGTTTGTAAAAACCACCTGAGCAGGAGGACGGGTAGGAGCGATAACGCGAAGGCGGAGAGTTCTCTTCTTCTTTTTAGCAAGGGGGACGTGAAGATGACGCTCAAGTAGGAACATTGTTTGGGGAGGAAATTGGCTCGATAGTTGATGTGGCAGTAGCCTCCGCTTGAGGAAGAGAAGAGGACTCAGGCGCAGAAGTGGACGCGTGCGTGGCGTCAGTAGCGGCACCAGTCGAGATGGCAGAAAGAGCCTCTTTTTCTTTCTTCTGCTGAGCTCTTCTCTCTCTTTTCTTGATGCACTCAGGTTTCCACCCGACGGGAGGATCTGTAGAAATAAGAAAAGAACGTTAGAGTTAGTACTGACAGGGAGCAGCGAGTGAGGGGACGGTGCTCACTTTGAATGCAATCCCGGATGTCACCCCGGCACGCGAGTTCGCGAGTGCGAACACCAGGAATCCCCGATAGGTTGAGTAGCTTGTCCAGCCAGCCTTGGTCAACTGGTCCTAACTCTGGCCTGCCACCCCAGGCAGCATCTCTGATGACTAGATTAAACCCGCTCCGCCACAAAGGCTGGGGCAGATTGATGATGAAGAATCCTTTTTTCCAAGCGTCAACAGAAGATTCAAGGAATAGCAGCTTCCAAGTAAAGGGGTTTAGGGCTTCAACATCATAGCGAGGTGATATCGCTATGATGTCGTTGTTATGGTGGTATAATTGAAAAAGAGAGCGCAACAACAACAAAGAAGGAGATTCATTTCCTACGTATCTACAAAGGGCTATAAAAGCGTAAATACCATAATAGGCATTTGGACTCAACTGGGTAGCATTTAAATCGAATTCAGAGAGCAACTCGGCAATTAAAGGATCTAGAGGCAGCCAAAAATCATAATGAAACATCTTAGCATAAAGAACCCTACGGTTGCCAGATAATTCGCTATTAAGGCGAAGCGATTTTGGGGCAACTTCAGTAGAATACCCCTCCAACTGGTCGAGAGTGGCATTATAACTCCACAGGCGTCGTCGTAGGATGGCGGCGGAAGCAATGGTGGAAATAGTAGTATCAATATCCCTCTCCCCAGCAGAGCGGGAATAACGGCGATTACGAGCTATGGGCAAGGTTAAACGAAGGATAGATAGGAAGGTACCTTTCGTGAAAGGAAGATCGAAGCACCCGGGCGGCGGTGGATCATAGGAGGAAGAAGAGGAACTGTGTTTTCTTTTCTTTCTTTTCATTTTTCAAAGAGAAAGGTAATAAAAGATAAGAAAAGAGCGCGTGAGGGTTTTTATAACCCTAAGGATTAAAGGGAACGATGGGTCAAGCGATCGTGGTGCGTGACGTGTCAAGAGCAAGAGGCGCGGGAAGCGGGTACAATCCCTGAGGAGCGAAAAGACATGTTCAGCCCGCTATTCCCCTAGTGACCCCAGTGATAAAGGCTTGTTCAGTCTTCTTCTTCCACCAGGCCACCTTCGTGGAAGCTTTTGTCAGGTTGGCATCGCGGGACGATATCTCCTCAAGAAGGAAAGAGTTCTTCTTTCTTTCAGTCACCAGCTCAGCCTCCAAAGCTTCAACCTGGGCTTTTCCTTTAGACCTTTACCGAGTAAGGTCAGCGAGGCACTCGCGCAGTTCGGCTTGAGCGCGTTTGTGGAGTCGCGACAACTCCTCTACCTTTGCTAGGGCATCCGAGTTTTGAGATTGTGTACCGCGAGCCTTGATGAAGTAATGAAGTTGTCAAAAGGCAGTAAGGCAGTTGTTCATGACGCGCACATATTGAACCTCAAGAGGAAGCTGCAGTAGCCTACTTTCCTCCTCGGAGGCGCGAAACATTTCGCAGGCTAAGATAGTCGTGGGATGATCTTGCGATAAGGGGTCTGATATACCCAGGGCGCGGAACCCGTCAGTCCCAAATTTTGACAGATTTAGCCGGTGAGAAGGGGTCCCTGAGGCCCGTCAGGGGAAAGATCAGCAACAAAGGAAGGGGCGAAGATACCGCCTGAGCCCCCAATATCTCGAATTGAAGTAAGGAACAACGGACAAGGGGACTTCGGGGGAGAGTGAGAAGAACCAGGCCCACTTGGGACTGATGGTGGCACGTCAGGAATACAAGGGCCAATGGGCGAGTGTGGAGGTTCCATGACAGGAGCGGAATCTGCAGCAGATGGCGGCGGCATCACCGCGGCAGGGGAAGTCTTGTTGGAGGCAGCCAACTCTAGAGTCGAGGAAGTGCCACCCAGTGAAGCGGCAGTCCCCTTAGTGGTGTCAGGAGAAATGGCAGGCTGGGAAGCGACGGTATCCGTAGTGTTGGCAGGAGGAGATCGAGCAACCATCTTCGTTACTTGAGCTTCACTCGCTTCCCTTAGTTTCTTCCGCTGAGCTGAGGAAGCCGGGCGGAGGCTCAGTTCCGTATCCATGTCCTCGACTCCGTAAGAGAAAATGTTTGTTTCAATCACTAGCAAACCAGACCCGGACCTTTTCTTCCGACTGGGTAACCAGTTCTCCACGAAGCGGGAAGTACGGAGGGAGGAACCGCTTTCCTTGGAAAGAATCTCTTCTAAAGCTCTTTTCTTTATGGGCATATGGTGATCAGCTCGAGTCCCAGCAGAAGTAGAGGGAGCAGCCGTGGAAGGCGCGACAACCTTGTGAGAGGCGTCACCTTCGAAAAGTGGGCGAGCGACAGTCTCCCCTGCGAAAAGGTATGTTAGTAAACAAGGGGTAAGTAAAGCAGCGGCGAAGCTCAAAAACTCACCTATGGTGCACTCAGTTAAAGGCCTGTACAAAGCAAAGTTTCGGATCTGGAAAGAGGACTCCATCTCCAGTAAAGTGTTGGCCAGACCCAACTCTTCCCTAGACAGAGGCGCTGGCTTCACCCAATCAACCACCTCCAGGTTGAAGTCAGAACGCCACAGGCGAGAGGGTAATTCGACAACGAAGAAACCGCTCTTCCAGTCTTCGACGTTCTCCTCAAACCCTTGAAATTTTTGCCAAAAAGGCCTCACCAGGGCGTCATCCCACCTTGGAATAATATTAATGAAGCCGTCGCAAAAAACCATAGTCAAGAACTTGCGAAATAAAGCGACAGAAGGAGCAAGAATATCTTTTAACTCGCAAGCACGAAGGAAGGTGTAGATGCAACTCCATGAGGAAGGGGTGATCTGTGCAGGGTTAAGCCCATGCTCGTGCAACACACGCTCTAGCGTGTCATGAACTGGGAGGCGGAACCCATATTGAAACATTTTAAAATAAAGCATCCTATGAGTTTTCCAGAGCCGGCTATGAATCCTCATAGTGTTAGAAGGAATAGTGGGGCGATAATCTCGGGGGAAGGTAATGTTATTGCTTTCCAGTTCAAGTCGTAAGACAGTAGGGCAAGTAAAGATGCTAGGGGTGTTTTCAAGCTCAGGATATCGAGAAATTGGCCTAGGGGTAACTAAAGAACTAGATTGAGATCTCGTGCGAGGCATGATAGATAAGGCAGCAAAGGAAAATCAAGTAAGATCCAGCAGAGTACCTTGAGAGAGAAGACTGAAATTAATAGGTGAATCGTCTGGATGCGAACGAGAGAATTTCCTTGGAGCGTGCCAAAAAACGAAGAGAGTTGTGAAGTATAAAAAGAAGCAAAAGGGTACAAAGAAGAAATGTTTTTTCCTTTTAAAAGAGACGGTGGAAAAGTCAGGCAGAAGAGCAACCTATCACAGCAGAACACGTATGGGACAAGCGGGACACGTGGAAAGACCCTGACAGAAAACTTAAAGTCAAGTGCTCGCCTCGAATTTCGCAAAAGAAAGGCTCGTTAATTACAAGAAACCCCAGAAAAATGGTCGTATGAAGTGGTAATTGGCTATCCAGCGCCATTCATCCCATAAAGCGGCATTATACCAAAAGCGATAAGAAAAAGACAAATGACATTTTATTTTAGTCTATTTTATTTATTGAAAGAGAAAGCCATCGGCATCTACAACGAGTACGACATTGTCAGTCTTCATCCGCCCAGTGTATGTCGTAGGCATAATCATAATCCTCTGGAGGTGATGGTGACCCACTATTGTAGAAAGGAAAGGGCTCGTCAATCCTGAAAGGTCTTTTACCAAGCCTAGCCGCGGAACCTGTCGTGGGGGCAGTTTCCTCCTTTGAAGCGGCGTGGGAGCCTTCCTCCAGGGTCGGGGTAACCAGTCCTGGAGCGGCATCTTGCACCGAAGTCCTATCCGTGGGAAAAGGACAAGGAACGGATGGTGACGCTTCATCCTTTTGCCGCAGCGAGAGATAGAGAGGTTCAAAGTCGGCAAAGAAGGATTCAAAAGATTGTTTCTTTGTTCTCTTCGATTTCTTACGGCCCCGGCACTTTGCAGAACGTCTGGCAAGCCTCCAGTAAGGTGAGGGAGGAGGATTGTCGGAATCGGGAGAAGTCAGAGGGGTCGGAGGAGAATCGCGGGCAGCAGTATACAAAAAACGGGAGTCAACCATGGAAATATCAGTAAGAGTAAGAAGAAAGCAGAAAAGAAGAGATGAACAGGGAAAAGAAAGGAAGAGCCCCATTTATATAGCCGAAACGAGGAAGCGTGCCTGCCTTTTCGCGTATTATCGAGGACAATTAGTACTATCAGGGACAACGACTATTGGGGAGAAGATCTAACTTCGCGACTATTGAAAGTCTACACCAACCGAAATGCATCGAAATCGTTGCCCAATCCGTTAACACTGAAAAACGGCGCAAAATATATTCAGAGCGGTTGGAGCGTGAGAGAATCGTCATTATGAGCCAAGTAGGCAAATAAAGTTGCAGGATCCTAAGGGACACCAAGCTCACAATTAGTGAGAATAGAAGTGTTGTTTTTTTTTTTTAAGAAAGACGACAGGAGAAGGAAGAAAAACATCGATAGAGCGGCAAGCTAATAAGGAAAAACATATTTATTTATTTAAAGGGCCTAATGGCCCGAGATTACAAAAAGGCCTAACGGCCCGGGGTTACAAAAGTGGCCCCAGAGGAGCACAGAAAGACACGCCAAGAGGATCCCCATCACTAGTTAGGCATTCGACCCAGCGTCATCATCCTCCCACTCCAGGAAAGGAATTTCCCTCAGGGCATCCGGAAGAGTAGTCAGCTCAGAGGAATAGGCCCTCATGCCCTTCAGGCAGCACCCCAGCAAGTCCTTCCTATGCTGCAGCATGGTCATAAGCATCTGAATCTGAGAGACAGCCGCCGACAGCTTCACCACTTTCTCCATGGGACTGAAGTCCTCCATGGTAATAGCAACCTGCCTAGCTTGCAGGGGAGTAAGCATTCCCTAGAGCTCCAAGATATCTTCCGAAGTCTTGGTGCTCAACGACCCCAAAAAGTCGATGTCAGCTTGGGTCAGATTTCTCAAGGTATGGGTTTTGGATAGCAGAAAGTTCTTGGTGATTTCGTCCATTGAAGGAAAAGAGATGAGGAAAATCGAAGAGAGATGTAAAGAAGGTTGAGAGAGTTATGAAAACAAGTACAAAATGGAAGGCCTATTTATAGGCTCAGCAAAAAGGTGCTCTGAAAATATACCTTTATCGACTGTCGAGCCCTCATTAATGCAGAAACCTCTGAAGAGGCAAGACGGAAGATGCGGCGATAACCCTTGGTAAATGCTCGGGCTCGTTTTCGATTGGGAATATGATAACTATCGATACCACAGAAGCGGCATCTCCACTACCCCACTGGGTGACTCGGTCGGCATACCATACCCGCCGAGGGAAGCAGGACCCTGTTCTTACCGCCCTTAGCCTGGCGACCGACCCTGGGATGGTCGACATCAGCGGGGGGGCTCTCATGCGACATCCGCACGGCGGCATCCCATCCCAGGTCATCCATGATGTCACTCCGCATGACGTCATCCCGTATGACATCACTTCCTGTCACCCCAGCGGCATCTATTACCCCAGCGACATCTATCACCCCAGCGGATCCTACCAGGGATAACTCCTGCCCCCTGTCGGTACACTCTTTCCTTTGCCTATAAATACCCCCACCTTTTCCGACAAGAGGTAAGCCTAAGACAGCGTACTGAACCCCTGCCATTTTGACTACTCACACTGACTTTGGCATCGGAGAGTTTATGCCGGAGACCCCCTCCGATGCTTTGCAGGTGACGAAGACCCCAGTACAGTGTTCCCGACCAGCCCAGATCGGGCCGATCCTGCTCAGTATCCCCCGGACTCTTATCATCCATTGTTCAGAAGGATGACGAGAGTCTAGGGCAATATCATGAGCACTACAAGAAAATGCAAGCCCTGTGTCCTTCCCACAACCTGACGGATCATGCTCTTATTCAGTATTTCTATGAAGGCCTGAAGCTAAATGACAAGGCCTTGTTGGATGCCGCAACCGGTGACTCTCTTTGTGCTCGTACCCCATCTGCTGCAAAAGCTATTATTGAGCTCATGGCCAAGACTATCATTGCATCAGAAAAAGTGACAAGTCACACTCAGGACGTCTTCGTTGCTGTCATGAAAAATTAGTTGACTACCATCACGGGCATGCTACAGAATATGGCTTCAGGGCAACCAGTCTAGATCAAAGCCTGTCATATTTGCAATTTTGTGGATCATGCCACAGACGCATGTCCTTATATTTTCCTAATGAAATTTTAGTTAATGTTGTTGGCGGATACAATGTCCCTTATGGCCAGAACTATAACCAGAGCTGGAAACACCCCAACCTTAGCTGGTCTCATAATCCGCAATCGTCTGGGCCTAGACAGCCACCACAACATAATTAGTATGTGAACCAAACTCATCCACCTCCTAACTTGCAGCACTTTGTGCCAAGGCCCCCATATCAACACAACCAGCAATATCAGTACCCATCTCCCAAGGATCAGACTTCTGCCCCTCCACCCGTTGATGAGATCACCAATTACGAGAACGTGATTTTCAAGCTCCAAAAGTAAATGAATGTTATGAATGCTGAAATGAAGGAATTAAAAAATAGAGGTAGACTTCCTAGGCAAACCAAGGCAAACCCAAAGCGCGAAGCGTGTGCCATGAGCCTCCGAAGTGGTCTTGAATTTCCTCCAGTACGTCCTGCCCTCGATATTGAACAATCTCCAGAATCTGAGCTCAAGCCCAAGAAGAAAAAAGAACCAAAAATCCCAGAAGTGATGGAGGATCGTATCCGTTCTCCAAAAGGTTCCCCAGAAATGACAAGAACCCGCTCGAGTTCACTCAAGAGTATATCCATAAGATCCTCGAACCTCCCTTCCCAGAACGTCTAGTCAAATCCAACAAAGGGAAGGAGGAGCGTGAGATATTCGACATCTTTAGTAAAGTCGTCATCAACATCCCTCTGCTGTAAGCAATCAAGAGTGTTCCCCGCTATGCTAAGTTTTTGAAGACTTTGTGTATCAACAAACGCCATATGGCCGGGGTCAACAAGATAAGTGTGGGAGCCAATGTTTCCGCCCATATCCAGTGAAAAATCCCTCCTAAGTGTCAAGACCAGGGAATGTTCATTATCCCCTGCAAGATTGGGACAGTCGACGTTGGCAAGGCTATGTGTGACTTGGGTGCTGGTATCAATGTCATGCCCTTGACGATTTACAACCGTCTAGGCCTAGGTCCTCTGAAAAGTACCAGACTTACGATCTAACTAACTGACCATTTCGTCATCTACCCCGAGGGCGTTATTGAAGATGTCTTTGTCCAAGTGGGCGACTTCATATTTCTAGCTGATTTCTATGTCATCACTATAGAGGGTGAAGATTCCGCTAAAGCTACGGACATACTTCTGAGAAGACCATTTCTTGCCACTGCTAGAGCTAAGATAGACGTCAATGACGCCACCATTACTCTCGAATTTGATGGCTAGATCATTAAATTCAACATGCTTGAATCCATCCGATATCCTTCTGAATTTTCTAGTCTCAATTATGTTGATTTAATTGATCCCTTTGTTTATGAAATAGTTGAATTGAATTTTGTTGACCCATTGCAGCTTACCCTCGACAGAAGCATCACCCCAGAGGCATTAGATGACTTGGCCTCGACAGTTACCACACCACCTGAGCTACATTCAGCTGTTGCAACACTGGAAGAACAATTTGTTCTTTCTCCCGAACCTTGTGTTGTCTCTCCTCACCATGATGATCATGTTAAACTCCCTTCCTACTTGTGCAAGCACCGGTTCTCGAGCTAAAAACCTTACCGTCGCACCTCAAATATGCCTATCTAGGTGCCGACGAATCGCTTCCAGTTATTATCTCTAACAAGCTTGATGAGTCAGACGAGAAGAAGTTGATTTCTCTGTTGAAAGAATTTAAGCAAGCCATCAGGTGGACAATTGCTGACATCAAGGGCTTGTCGCCAGCCCTATGCACCCATAGAATCAACCTTGAGGATGCCGCCAGCAAGATAGTTCGTCAACCTCAACGCAGATTGAATCCTCCCATGATGAAGGTGGTAAAGAAAGAGGTGTTGAAGTTATTGGATGTAGGCGTCATCTACCCCATTTTTAACAATCCATGGGTGAGTCCTGTCCAGGTCGTGCCTAATGATACGATCCCAGGATGTATCATGCACCTACATGGCACATCGCATGTGGACAACAAGCATATGGATAAGCAAATGGAGTTCGATTTGAGATCATAGAGGCTTTATGGAAACCTTAATGTGTTATCTTTATTGTGTCAAAATTTCAGGACATTTGGACGAGTTTCATTGATAGGAGTCCTACGCCGACTAGGGCTCTAGGACACGTCAGGTGACTTTGCTCGAACCCAGTCAGACCTATACAATTCAGAATCATGCGATCGAACTTCCTTATGAAACTTCAAGATGTTAGATTTCTTTTGGAACAGGTTTCAGCCCATTTGGACAAGCAGATTGAAAGTTATATCAGTCGACATTTTCTTGCGCAGAATGAACGCACAATAGTCAGCGAGTGGCAGATTGCGTCGAGCCTTGACGTGATCACGTCAAATCTTGGAGTGATCACGCCCAAAATAGAGAATTAGGCCTGGTGATCATGTGATCACGCCAACGAGTGCCAGATTTGCGTCAAAGAACGAAATTCGCCAAATTTGAGTCAAAAAAGGAAATTCCAAGACTTCATATTTTCAATTATTTATTTTTGTTATTAATTAATTAGTTTGGGTTTATTTATAATTACTTTAATTAATTAATTAGAAGTTCAATTAGAAGTAGGACTTCTATTGTAAGGATATTATGGTTTCTTCTATTTAAAGGAGTCACCCTTTTTCATTGTAAAGCAGACGATTTTTGATAATTAAAAATCAGAGAAGTTTTCTCTAAATTGTTCAATCTTGAACCTTGTTCCCATTTGAGATCGGACTCTCAAATAGATCAGCAAGTAAAACCGAAAGTCCATTCCATTGAGTCGTTCCACCTAGGTTGGTATTCACAGGTTGAATACAGGGTTAGGGTTTCGAATCAAGATCCTCTTTTGCTTGATTTGGATTGGCTAGTACAGGTTATTAGCAGGGTCAAATGTTCAAGAGAGTTATTCATTCTGCATCGTTGTAAATCCAAGCTTGAACTAGATCGGGATTCACGTGCTACGAGCCTCAGGTAACCAAGGATCGTATCACCTAAGAAAACTGACATCACCATCACTACATGGCAAGATGGTGCATTAATCCCAACAAGAATCCAAAATGGCTGGAGGGTGTGTATCAACTATCGACGTCTGAATGCAGCCACCAGAAAAGATCATTTCCTACTCCCATTCATTGATCAGATGTTAGAGCGTCTCGCGGGCAAGACGCATTATTGTTGTCTAGATGGGTATTCTGGCTTCCACCAGATTCCAGTTGCCCTAGAGGACCAGGAAAAGACCACCTTCACTTGTTCGTTCGGCACATTCGCATATCGAAGAATGCCCTTTGGCCTATGTAATGCCCCTGCTACTTTCCAGCGATGTATGATGAGCATTTTCTCTGAATTTGTCGAAAAAGGCATTGAGGTCTTTATGGACGACTTCATTGTATATGGCAACTCTTTCGCCAAATGTCTTGCCAACTTGAAGAAAATCCTGCAACGCTGCATCGAGACCAATCTAGTGTTGAATTTCGAGAAGTGTCACTTTATGGTAGATCAAGGTCTCATTTTGGGCCATATCGTCTCCAGCAAAGGCATTGAGGTTCATAAAGCAAAAATTGAAGTCATTGAAACTTTGCCCTATCCCTCCTGTGTTCGAGATGTGCGTTCCTTTCTTGGGCATACGGGTTTCTACAGGAGGTTCATCAAGGATTTCTCCAAAATCACCCAGCCAATGTGCCGATTGCTTCAGAAGGATGTGGAATTTGTGTTCGATGACGATTGTAAAGCCTCATTTGATCTGCTCAAGAAGAAACTTATCACCGCTCCCATAATTCGAGCCCCCTACTGGTCACTTCCTTTCGAGATCATGTGTGATGCAAGCAATCATGCCCTCGGAGCTGTCTTGGGCTAGAATAAGGATAAAGAGACATGTTATCTACTATGATTCTAAGTTATTAGATCCAGCCCAGCAGAACTACACCACTACAGAGAAAGAGCTTCTAGCAGTCGTTTATGCCCTAGAAACGTTCAGACAGTACCTCTTGGGCACGCATGTCATTGTGTATTCGGATCATTCAGCCCTTAGGTATTTATTGACGAAGGTCGACGCCAAGCCCCGCCTCATTTGATGGATCTTGTTATTTCAAGAGTTTGATATCCTGATTAAGGATAAGAAAGAAAGAGAGAATCTAGTCACCGACCATTTGAGTAGACTGCCATCCCAAGAGGATGATTCGCAGGTGCCTATTTGTGATACTTTCCCCGACGAGCATCTGTGTCTTGCCCAAACTGTTCATTTTCCCTAGTTCTCTGACATAGCTAACTACCTAGCAACCGGTTCTTTCCTGCCGAGGCCTCGACATCCGACCGTCAACGCATCAAAAAATAATCCAAATATTATGTTTGGGACAGCCCCTATCTGTGGAAGCATTATTCAGACCACATCATTAGGAGATGCGTGACAATGGATGAAGTGCCCTCGATCCTGAACTTTTGTCACTCGTCAATAGAGGGTGGTCATTTTACCATGAAGAAGACAACTTTAAAGGTTCTTGAGGCCAGTTTATATTGGTTATCGATTTTCAAAGACAGTTACATGTATTGCGCGTCTTGCCCTTGATGCCAAGCAACGGGGAATATAGGTGCTCGCAACCAGTTGCCTCTGACCAATATCATGTCCTGTGAGATTTTCGACATCTGGGGGATTGATTTCATGGGTCCATTCCCGAACTCTTTTAGAAACGTCTATATCCTTCTAGTTGTCGATTATGTCTCTAAGTGGGTCGACGCCAAGGCAACGAAAATCGATGATTCTAAAGTGGTAGTGAACTTTTTGCGCACTCATATCTTCAACCGATTTGGAACCCCTCAGGCCCTCATCAGTGACCGTGGGATATATTTTTATAACCGGGTGGTCTATTCCCTTCTCAATAAGTATGGGGTGACCCATCGAGTCTCGACGACATATCACCCCTAGACGAATGGGCAAGCTGAAATTTCCAATCGGGAGATCAAGTCCATCCTCGAGAAAATAGTCAACCAATCTCGCAAGGATTGGAGTTTGAAATTGGATGATGCTCTCTGGGCTTATAGGACTGTTTTCAAGACCTCGATTGGGATGACTCCTTATAGACTGGTCTATGGCAAGCCATGCCATCTCCCGGTGGAAATTGAACACAAGGGCTTTTGGGCAATCAGGAAGGTCAACATGGATCTAGGGGAGGCAGGCAAGCATCGCCGTTTGCAAATCCAAGAGCTTGAGGAACTTCGTGATGATGCCTATGAGAACGCCCTCATCTACAAGGGTAAGACAAAAGCCCACCACGATAAGTTGCTATCTCCCAAATCTTTTGTTGTTGGTCAGAAGTACAACTCCCGTTTAAGACTTTTTGCAAGAAAACTCAAATCAAAGTGGACAGGTCCATACAGGGTCACAACCGTGTTCAACCATGGAGCCATCGAAATTCAAAGTCTAGACTCAAAAATAATTTTCAAAGTCAATGGTCATCGCCTGAAACCCTTCTATGAATGATTCAAGCCCTTCACAGCAGAGGAATAAGAAGTGGTCAACCCACCCATCCAGCCCTAGATAGCTAGTGAACATCTAAGCCTGGACGTTAATGAAGGCCACAGGAGGTGATGCCTCACGTTCTGTCTCACCCACGTGTTTCCTTTTATTTATTGCCAGAACTTTTAATCTCTTCGTCTTTTTGAACTTTATCATTTTTTTTTATTTCTCTTATTGCTTTTATTTATAGTTGGTTATATTAATTAGGATGTTTGTTTACTTTATTTTCCTATTTATTGTTTCCTATTTTTTTATATTTAATCCCCTCTAATATTCCCCCTCTTAATTGATCTTGTCCCCCTTTCTTTATTAATTAATTTATTCCTTACATTATTCCCTTTTTTTGTCTCTATCTCTCTCCTAACCCTCTTTTCAATTTTGAAAAGGATTACTTTTTGGCAGTTGGGATTTGGGGAAGACAGCTCATCCCCCCCCCCACGTGCCACGTCAGCTAGAGGACAACATCAAATCCCTTTAAAAGGGAGATCTCCTCTCTCCGTCCTTTCTCGTTTTCCCACTTCTTTCCCTATCTGTGTCAGTCACCATTACTCTCTCTCTCCCACAAACACATTCCATCTCCATCTTCTCCAAGCATACCTTAGTCAGCTCCATCACCCTTCCTAATGTCAAGGATCAAACAAGTCGCCTACAAAAACGCCTCTAAGCCCCGACCCGTAGCTCTCCCACACAACCCCATAGCTTCATCCTCCCCCATGACCAATTCCACCCACAACCCCACAAACCCATCTCCACTCGGTTCCAATCAGAGTCCAGAAATCACCAAACCCCAATCTCCAGCTCCTTCTCTGGTCACAGCCCCTGCCGCCGGCTAGCCAGCGACTAACCTAGTCGATGACGAGCTCAAGGTCACCGGGTCCGTCCCACCAACACCCGACGTACCTTGAGCTCTCCCTCGAATTCTTTACCTCTTGTTGGATTATGCCTGATTGTTTTAAGCCGAAAGGCAAGACTAAGCCAAACTTATTGCCCCTGATGCTATTAACTTTAGGTTGTTGAATGAATGGTCCATTTTGTCTATTGATGCTTTTAATTGCTTGCTTGGTTTTGTGTCTACTGCTGAGCTTAAAACCCCTAAGTACATGAATGATTTGACTGTTTACCCCTCAGACTTTGATGCTAATGTCGCCTTTCGGGAGCTAACTGACAATTCCAATGTTGAGTTCAGCCCTCGATCATCCAAGGCACATGAAATTAGAGACCCCTGTTTGTGCATCTTGCATCAATATCTAGCCCTTACCTTCGCCGGTAAGTACAATTCATCGGGCCAGCTATCGTTGCAAAAATTATTTTTCTTATTGATTGCATTGCATTTCATCATGTTTTATTGTCCATTTACTTGTTTATTTGGACAATAAACCTACTGATTTATCCTTGTATTTCCCATATCTTAGTAGATCTGGTCTGGAGGTGAATTATTGAAGATCTGATTTGTGGAGCGCTGAAGTTATTCACATGAGTCTTGGCCTGGATCTTGGCCTAGACATATTCTCATCCAAAGCAGCGCATATCAGACCCGTCTTGGCCAAGACGCTTTCGCGGTAGAGGCAGAAGCGTGGATCGTTTGGACCGCTTCCCACATTGGGCTTTGCAGCTGGCAAGTCACAGTTGTCCCGCAAATCTAGAGGGATCTGAAGCATATCTCTTGAAGAATCCCGCATGGGATCTCCCTCTTTTGTAATTGCGATTTACTTTCCATTAGAAGAACAATTTATTATAGCAATCTCTTTAGAGATTTTCTAGGTATTAGAGTTGGAGTAGGACATAGGAGTTTTTAGGGCTATTTAGCCGAACATTGTTCACCTCTGTCCGCATGATCAACTATCACCCATCGATCATCAGATCGGAACCTTTCTTCTTCTTCGAAACAATTTGCTCCGGATTTATTTAAATCTCGGATTTAGTTTATTTATGCAATCAATTATTTTCATATTTTTATCTATGAGTATGAGTAGCTAAACACCCATTCTTGGTAAGGGTTGATGAGCTGAAGTTCTTATGCATTCGTGAGATCAATTAGTACTTAATAATCTCTTCTCTTGTATTTATTTATTTCTTGAACTTAATCTATCTCTTACTCACTAGAGACAAGGTTTGATCATCCTTACGCTCTAGTAGAGAAGCGTTGCAGTCGGTCTAGAAGGAAAGGGAGTACCCGTCGGCTAGATAAAGTAGGTGACTAGTCTCGCGCCAGACTAGAAGAAATAAGTAATCTAGGTCAAGACCAGATTGACAACCTAGGGTTTCCACAGGGAAACACCTTGACCTAGGTACTGTCTTCCCCTATACCATTGAGGAAGCGAACAACCATTCAAGACAGCAGTCAAACGGATAAACCCTTTAACCAGCAAGGTGTCCCTTGGCTAGGATTATCAGGAAAGGTAGTACCCGCCAGGTAATTTGAAGATGAGGGAAGACAGGAGTGAACAGGAGTACCTCCACTCTATAGCAGTACTATGAACGAAGAGATGAATATACTTGAATCTATGATTGCAGCATAAGAACGCAAACTCCCATATCACCCTTACCTGGAATTCCCTTTTACTAGATTTATTTCAATCTTGACCCCTGTCTTGACCAAGCCTTTGGCCAATACTACTTTGAACTATTTTACCTCTTTCTGTTTTGTCTTTATTTTTATATTCTACCAAAACCAAATCCAGTGACGAGGAAGTCAAACCAAGAATTACATCTCCTAGAGGTCTCTGTGGATGATCCTCTTACCATCATCTACAAACTCTTGTAGACAGTGATAAGTTGTATTTCTACCCCCAATTCCATACCTATTTCACTATTATATTTGACGTGTTCGACGCGCGATCACTTGTGGTGCATGTTGTATAAGCATCGAGTCAACTTAGGGTACTAGGTTGCAAATGTCATTACTAGCATTCAGAATAATTCTCGCAACCCAGCACTAGGATCTCTTATCACTTTGCTTGTTGTCAATCATCTAGGCCTCGACCTTGAAGCACACACACTTCTCACACTTGTCCCCTTTAAACTGTTAGACCCCAAAACCCTTGATGGGATGGGGCATCTGTGCATCTCATAGGGTGTATTGAGTTTTAGTTCAGGATGTACACCGCCAAAGGAGCAAGTCTTCGGGATCAAGCATGGTGGCGATTTTGAGTATCCAGTAGCAGCGCAACCACCAACACGGCCTCGTCCTACCCAAGCTAGCACTTCTCGTCCATTTGCCTCTCCTGCCCAAGACATCTCACCTTCAGGACCGATCACCATCAACGCACCATCCCTCGAGCGTTTGCTCCAAGCCATTCTCTCTGAAATCCAATGCCTCACTGCGAAGGTTGCTCGACGCAACCTACCGCCATCCTGATCCACTCACAAACAATCTATCTTGCCCTCGTGGAGGGTTTAAAACATTTCCACCCCTTTTTATTTTTTTTGTTGTACTCATTTTAATTATTGTTGAACTTAGTTGTGCCCTTCTTGCATTGAAAACAATGCGTTGCCTAAGTGTGGGGAGGGATTTATCTGTTTTGTTTGTGCTTGTTATTTTATTATTGCTTGACTGCATGTTTAATTTTCCGTTTGTTGCATGACTGCATGTTTTGTGAAAAAAATTCGGATTTTATTTTTAGGATTTTATTAGATATTTTGCCAAAAATTCGCACTGCCAATTTTAAAACCCTATGTATGAACACAATGCTGATCTGATTGCACATGGAATAAACTTCCTGACATCGTATCTAGACCTAGTGGTTCACTCTTTACCTGCTAGACCTTATATCTGCATCTAGGCTTAGACACCAGCAATCACAAATAGCACCTTGTGAGCACTTTGAGCCTCTATGCCATAATTTTTCATGTGTGATTTGAATGCTTAGCTAGGAACTAGCTGGACTTGCATGATATCCCTGGGTATAGGCACCATTAGACATGGGAAAGCAACAAAATGACGAAATTCTTCGCATCATTGTCTTATTTTTCTTTTCTTTCTCTTCTCCTTTTTTTCCATCACTTCTTCCACTCTTTTTCTATCTTGACCTAGACACTCACCTACCCCTCTCTTTTATCTTTTCTTAACCGCTTGAGCTTATTTTCTTGATCTTTTTCCTTGGTAGGTAAGCAATTTTTGAGGGTAGTGTCAAGGGCTAGACATCAAGAAGGATGTGCAGAAAGGCACAAGTATGGGGAAGCAGAGGAAGTTAAGACTTAAGCACAGAAAGCAAAGAGCTAAGGCAAGACAATAGAAAAAATTCTTCAGCCCAAGCCTATTCAAGAAAGATTCAAACTCCCCTTCAGAAAAGCCTAAGTGTGGGGAAGCCGAAGAAGTCAAACATCAGTGTTGGAAGCAGATCTAGGGCAAGACACAAAAGAGAACTCAAAATTCTTCTGCCCTAGTCGAATTAAAGCTAGAAAGGTCCGTGCCCCTTCTTTAAAAAAAATTAGAATAAAATAAAATAAATAAAAGAATGGGGCAAAACGCGAACAAAAGAACCTGCTACCAGCACCGCATCAAGAGAAGAACTCCCTGCCGAAGAAGAAGAAATCCTTCGTCTAGCCCTCAGCTACATCATCCTGCCCTCGACGAGCGTTGTTTTACCGACCTCGCCTTCTTCTTAGCCAAGAAATCCATCCAGGTTTGAGTTGGTTGTTTCTTTTCTATCTATCACTTTTTGTTCTCTCCTTCTTCATCCCTCCTCTTTTCTGTTTTTATTTTTCTCTCTTCTTTTTCTTCTTTTCTAAACCGAACCATTACCTTTTCTTTCTCTTTTGCTGATGCGAAGTTCTTTTTGATCGATTGATTGCCCATGCATGTGTACTGAGTAGTCAGATTGATATGCAAGTCTGGCTTTGTGTTGTGCTAGTTGCATTTAGTATTGAGCGATTAAACACTTAGCCCTATTTGCGAGCGTGAGCGTAGACACTTATCTAGTAAGGATTGCTGGTAAATGGGCCTGATGCAGGAAAGTCTCATCTTTAGGGTCGTTATCCTTCTGATTTGATGCAGGTGCTTATCTAGGTAGAGTGTGTCTTGACGAAGTCTGGATTGATGTCTGGTTTGTTCTTGTGCTTTGATTGGTTGTGTCTGTTCATGTCTTGCAGTGGTTTTCAGTTTTGAGGATGCTCGAGGGCGAGCATCGCGCAGTGTGGGGGATATTTGATATAGCGTATTTATTCTCTTTAATTTTATCCCTATTTCGAGCATGATACTGCTAATTTCCCTTTGAATTCATACTTTTTGCAGATCTAGGCTCAAAGAGGAAAAGATGCTGAAATAGCTCTTTTTAGTGGAATTCTGTCGTGGATTTCAAAGCGTCAAGACCAGCGTCAAGGCCTAGTTGTGTTCCCTTCGTCGAGCCCTAGATGCGAGTCGTGCTATCTAGCCCTGGACCCGCATTGGAACCATCTGGAGCAGCATATTGCCCGAGATTCGCTGTCGTATGTGCAGGTATTTCCAGAAGGATGCGCGAATGAAGATCCACGTGGGATTCCTTCCAGATCCCTTTTTGGCTACCCTAGGAATATTCCTTTAGGGCTCATACGCTCCCCTTGTACCCTCCTTTAGCTATCTTTTGTCCTTTTGTGAGCTTGGAGGGTATTTAAACATTAGTTTTAAGGTTTTTAGGACACACTCTCTATCACCTATTATTACATCATAGAATCCTTTTGGGGGCAGCCGCTCCCCTACCTTCTTTCTTGGGATTTGTCACTCCTTTTTGTAGTCGTCACCGGCATTACTCTTCAAACCGGAGCTTTAGCTCCAGCCGGTATTTATTAAGTTTCCATTTTCTTTATTGTGTTCCTTTCCTTTTATGCTTTACATTAAATCCGCTTTGTTATTTATTAATATGAGTGGCTAAGTTCTTACGCTTAGCAAGGGTGTTTTAAGGGTTGCAAAAAGGTAGTCATGAGGCCAAATTATGCTTAATATATTCCTATCGCTATATTTGTTTGCTTGCCGTTTTTATTGCTAGATCTAGATGGTTTTATTAGGAGCTTGACCACCTGCTAGTTTACTATCTTAGATCCTTGTCATTTCCTTGGTTATAACTAACGCGAAGCCTTGGAATAGAGTAGACACTAGACGGATTGTCATTAGCTTGGTTCGTTCTGTCTAGGGCAAGTGAGCGATTAGGGCGGTGTCGCGAGCCTGACAAACTGAGAGGCATCCAGCTTTAGATGTGTCTTTCCTTACCTTCATGAGCGCTTTGAGTATTGTCTCCCCGCCCTATGCTTGGGAGGACGGCAAAGTGTCAAGGCTACCTTATAAACAGTGAAAACGGGGTGTAGCTTCTCTTACGAGGAAAGCAGGGGGCTAAACGTACATGTCATCTATAGCACGTCTATATCATGAGAATAGAATATTTGTGCATCGATGACTGACTAGGCCTCGACGCAACCCGAGAAAAATCCCTTGCTAAGATTTCTCTTTTATGTTATTTTAACTCATTCGTTTCTTATTTACTTTGTTTATGATTGTTATTTCCTTTGATTTATTATTTCTGTCTTTGTTAGCTATCTTGCCCTCGACATCTTTTGGTCGACTTGTTTGACCAACAAAACCCCCCCTTGTGTTACCGTTTGTGCATTTCATTCTGTCATACGTCTAGGGCAAGATTCATACTTCAGTCTTTGTGGATCGACCTTGTTACCATTATACGCAAATTAATTGTGCATCTAGGCATCAGGTTTTAATATTATTTTTGACCTGTTTCGACGGCGAGTCATGAGGTATCAATTGGACCCGAGTCCCGTAGACCCGAGGGTCGAGACTGGGTCTGGCCCCGACCCGAAGATTGCCCAGTCTCACCGAGTCGGACCCGAGATCCGGCCAAATTAAAAAATCCTAAGTGACCTAACAAATCTCATTCTCTGATTCTCCTCGACTCATCTGCCGCCCTCGGCTTCTCTTCTCCATTCTCCTCGCCAGCTCGCCCTCGGTCGGCTGCTCCGTCTTCTCATTTGCTGCTCCTTCTCCGTTCTCGGTGAGTTTCTTCTTCACTTAGTTGTTATCTTTGGTAAATATGTTGAATGATAATTGTTGGCTTCGTTTAACTGAAATGGGTGCAACAAATGTTCTTTCAAGATCAAAATTTGGTGGATATCGTAATCTGAATGAATTGGGTGCAACGGATGCGAATTAATTTGAATGAATTGGGTATGAATTATTTTTGTCTTTTGATTAATGTATTTTGGTCCTATAATGTATATTTATAGGAAATTAAGTGGATGTGGGTTAACATGATGGAAGAAGGAGATCTGAGTAGTTTTGGAAAGATGGGTTGTGGTGTTGCTGTTTGAGAATTTGTGCCTGGGTTTCTGGAAATTGAAGAGTAGATGAGCGATGACGACGAACAGTAGCAAACGGAGGCGGAAGATGGGTTTCTGGAAATCCGGGTCTGGTCCCGGATCCAGAAATACTTATCGGGCTGGGATCGGAACCGGGTCTGATTCCGACTTGATGGAGTTCGGGTCTAGCCGGGTTGGGATCGAACCTGTAGATCCGAATTGACACCCCTACTTACGAGGTTGATAACTAAAAGAAAATTAGTATTTTTTTTAAAACCAAGATGTGTACAGTTAATAATAACATCATTCTCCAATCTCACATCAGTAAGAATAAAATTTAAGGTATATTTAGGATATCTAAATCTCCCCCTAGTCCAATAGTAAAGCTACTATAAAGGGCGAGTGGAAATGATTTTTTTTGATGGAATATGAAAATATATAATAACGTCATTTGTCAACACTATATAAGATATATATGATGATGTAATATTCATATAGTTGTATATTCATTCTCTCTCAGCTGAGAATATGGATTTGATTCAACGTATTAATATTCTTATACATTCATTAAATTGGGGAGTTTAAATTAAATATGTTTATGGTGACGAATCTAACCTTTAGTCATGAAAAGTGTCCGAATAGAGTTTTTCTATTTAGTCTGGCGTGGTAGAATAGGTTTCTATTCTTCTGGTGGTGTAAGGCTGTAAGCCCTTATTCCTTCTTAAAAAACAAATTATAAAAACATAGAGAGCAAGGTTACTTTGGCTAGTCCATAATACACACTCAACCAAAGAAATATTGAAAGATAAATAAGGGAAATGGGTAAAAATGGCGTAGGCCCCAAAGCCCCTATCACTTTCTTTGAACTGGCCCAGTCCAATAACGATGTTTCCGCCGCCCCGATAGTAGTCGACCAGTCCGACAGAAAAAAAATTAATCTATTTTTCTTGACATCAGTCGACATAAAAATAAATAAAATTAAACCACAAGCTAATTAGTAAAAATGAAATTATTAATAATAATAATAATATAAATTATAAACTAAGTAATACAAAAATTCATCTTTCTCTACTTTACTAGCTGTAATTGAGTTACAACTTACAAATTCATTAGTTCAAACCTATCTTATAAATCTTGTATTATACCTCTACATCCTATTTCAATACCAGAACAGAAATGCTCAGATACAAAATAAGTCATTATCTCGATCTATACTATATTGATCATACTTGTTAAATATAGATAAATATGTACGATACGTCCTATCCCAATACCAAAAAATGTATTATAATATATAAGAATAAAACATGTATTTTAACCAGAATTAGTATATTCCTACAAATGATTAAACTGTGACGCTCATTGGTACAGAGATTTTTTATCGCGCAGAGATTAACGTCTTCGTCTCTAATGATCCAAATTCACATGTTTGACATTTTCTTTCCGCAAGACAATGCAAAGAAAATGATTCGAAATACTTGGTTGTTGGACGAGGTCAATCTGAAGGCGACACATAAGTAGTTTTAGTCCAAAGCCAACTTTCTTTTCTTTTCTTTTCTTTTCGATAAGTTGTCTTCTTTATTTTTGAAAAAATGGGTCCAAATTGGTGCGCCAAGAGATATTTCTAATTTTGCTTTAACCTTCAAATAAATATAGCTTGTAGAAGGAGTGATGATATTGACAAAATGGAAAAAAAGTTAATGATTTAATTGTAAAAATTAAAACTTTAATGTTGTTGAAAATTTTGGGTAAATTTTGGTTGGATATTTGAGTTTTATATTAAATTTAAATTGGAAATGAGAGTATTTATTAGCCACGTTAGTATAATCTTAAATAAAAACATACTACTTTTTGCATAAGTAATCTAAAAATGACAAACATTTTGCTATAAAAAATTCTAACCTTAAACGACATTCTTGAACATCCTCAGTTCTTCCATCATAATTTTCTAAATTTTCATACTCGACATCTGAATTAATGATGAATATAAACTCTTCCTATTCGATCAAAACGAATGTTGGTATAAAAAAATTAAAATTTAATTTAACATAAGACGTGCAATGAGATCAATTTAAAAATGAGAGTTAAGACTAAAGTTTGAGCTTTCTAACTTACAATTTATAATAAAAATAAACGGGTTGGCACACTCCGGGGTCTCTCCTCTTATTATTTTCATTTTAGTGAGTCCCTAACGTTCATTTTTATTCGATACACTCCCACACGTTAAACATGTTAGTCGCCCGGAGTCCCTCCGCCCTTAACGGTGACGAACGTCCGTTAATTTCGATTATTTAACATTAAACCTGATAAAGTGGTCTGAACGCGGGACTCACCTGTCGAAAATTATTTATTTTTACTCTCCCTTCTCCTTTTTTTCTCCTAATTAATTAAACTAATTAAAGTAAAATCGAACTAAAAATTTTGATTTAAAATTTTGTAAATTAAAAATGCGGGACCCACAAAATACTTACAAACCCTAAACCTCAGTCTCCTTCTTCGTCTTCTTCATTTTCTTTCTTCTAGCAGCCACCCACCATTCCTTCCATCCCTAATCCTTTCTTCCATCGCTAATCTTCCTCTATTTCACTCAAAATATTTAACTTCTCTATTTCTCACTTTCGAATTTCTAATCCTCTTTATACCCTAATTTTTAATCCTGTGAATTTAATTTCAAATTTGTAATGCGATGTCTGAAATTTCTGTTTGTTCGAGACGCACATGGAGGAGGAATACTCATGTTAGAGATGAAAATTATAAAGGTGCAACGAGGTATTGCGACTACAGGCTGAAAGCTTTCATGTGGGTTAGTTGGAAAGAGGAGAACGTCGAGAGAAGGTTTTACTCCTGTCGAAAATACAAATGTAAGTATTTTGCTTGGCATGATAGTGAACGATTGTCACAAAGGGCGAGGGATGTTGTCCATATAGTCTTAGACAGTGAAGAAAATTTGAAAGCAGAAGTGAGGTCCTTGAATAAAAAATTAGATCGTATGCAGAATGCACACATGAAAACAGTAGCTGAGGTTTCCTGTTTGCAATACGAATTAGATAGGCAAAGATTGGAGAATTTAGATGGTTTTAAGAAGTGTGTAAAAGTTGCAATTTTCTTGTGTTTTTTAATTGGTATAGTGGTTGGTGTAATTGTAAGCAAAGTGCTTTTATGGTTTTCTAAATTGAGGTGTACTGAAGTTGTAAAATGGAATTGAAATTGGAGTAATCTAAGTTATTTAGTATTGTATTTCGTGTGCACTTTGTTTGCAATTCTTAGAATCAATGCAATTACATTTCATTTTCCTCTAATTCTTTAGTCATTGAGTAGATTAAGATCTCTGCACATTGTAGACTTGTAGCTGGAAGGAAGCTACGCAAGATTCCCCTGCTTTTGACGACACCATTTACTACTGGAGTCAGCCTTTCATGTTCCCAAGTGTTGCAACGTTTTAGCCTTTCATATTCCCAAAGTTTGCAACGTTTCAAGGCATTGACTGTATACAGAGTCCATCGGTTATAGGTATGCTTTCCTGATTATCTTCAATACCTTTAAACCCTCTATATATTCACAGCAACTCTAACTCATCACCACCAAAATTACTCTACCTCTATTTGTATCTCTATCACTCCGCCTACTTCTTCATCTCTATCACTTTGCTTCTTTCCAAAATGAATGCGGGCGATAAGAAAATCATTCTCAATGTTGTGGGGGGCGTCAGTAGGCATTTAGGTGATGGCATAGCTATGCTGGAGCACAAAATTCTCTAAACTGCTGAGGACATCCATCGCTTGGAGGCAAGGGCTAGGAAGGAAGTTGTGTTTGAAGATGATGATGCACTTGTCATTGTCTTCACCATTGGCGACTGCCTTACTAATTGAATATTTTTATGATGGTATTTAAGCATTCAATCCAGCTTATTTGGATGATTATTGCTGCTGCTAGTGGTGCTCTAATCTTATTTTTGCAGATCATGAACCTAGGAATCAATTGGAAGAAATGTGCATGGAAATCAGCCACATGGCCTTGGGATCATTAAGCGTACGCCAACATGGGCTTGGGCTGCCAAATGAAAGACGCGTCACGCGCTCTGAGCTTCCAGAAGAAGCGGCCCTGCTGCTGTTACAATCTCTTGTAATAGCTAAAGAGTTTCAATTTCAGTTTAGTTTAGGAAAATCAAAACTCTTTCAAAACTTTAGCTGAGATCAGATCTAGAGATTTTAGGAGATAAGGATTAGGTTGATCTTTTTAAAAGAACAGCTGGGCAGAAGGTGGGATCATCTTATCTCAGCTCTTCTTCCTCAATTTTGTTTCCTGTCATTGACGCTGCAACTTTATTCTTTACACTTAATTAATTAATTCTATTTCATGTTTATTTCTCTTGCGATTTTAATTATGTCTTGTTCTAACTAAATTATTTGATTCCTAGTAAAGGCCATCGAGCCATGATTCTTCTTTTGAGCCATGATTCTTCTTTTGTGAGATCAAATATGTTCTTATTAAATTCCAATTTTCGTATTTTTACTCTTTTTGATTTACGGTCAAAACTCTTCGTGTTTATTTTAAACCTGATCAATTTAAAACCAAACATGTTTAGTTATAGTCTTTCTTGGTAATTTTGGAGTCTACATTGTTACCACGAATCCAAAGGCAACTAATTGATTTGCGAGTTGATTAGAAAAAGAGTAGAATCTTACTTATAGGAGTAGAGTGTCTCTCTCCTAGGTTTGTGAAAGGTCTCTCCCTGCGTGTTCATCAATCACTTAATTAAATTCTATAGAGTGTCTCTTAGAATTGTTAAGGCGATTAGGAATTTCCAATAGAGTGTCTCTTTGGTAATTTTGAGTAGGAGGAGAGTAGGAAGTCTAGAGTGTCTCTGATTTCTATAGCCTTTCTATGAAAATCAGTTCTGAAAATACTTGCGTCAATGATCAATTGAATGAATCATGGTTTGATTAGAGTCTTTACCGGGAATTGTTTGTCACCTAAGTTTAATCAAATTTCCTCTGTTTACTATTTTTGTTTCTTTTATTTTGTTTAATTAATTGCAATACAAACAACCCCTTTATTGGTATTTACCACGGTTACGAATTTTGGTCATTAAATAGGAATTAATTTAGCCGTGAAATCTCTGTGGAACGATCTCTTTTTACCACTTGCTGCAGTTCAATTTATAATTGTGCACGGTGAATTGTGTAATTTATTTTTGTTGGTTTCGGCAACCATCACTTACTCACTTGCAAGTTACCATTAATCAACTGCAGAATAAGAGGGCTTTATTCGAGTGCACACTCAGAGGTGTTAAATTGTGCCTCCCCTCTTCATTTTCACTTTTTAACTTCATTTTACTGTCAAGAACAAAAATATTTTCCTTTTACACTTCCGCCTCTTCTAACAACTCCGGCGAAACTCCGATCTAATTTTCAGGCTTCATTCTCCAAGGTATTTCTATCTATTTTCTGGACCTTTTCTAGTTTCCTTTATTATTCTTATAATTTTTACAAATATGGCCCGAGATAGTCCACAAAAACCATAGGGTCAGGGAGAAATAGAAATTGAGAGAACCCCTTAGTTGATTACTGAAATGGCCCATCTTGAACAAGAATTAGAAAATTTTAAAGCCAACATTCCTTCAGGATACAGAATAGGTACCGCCGGTGAAGTAGTTAGGTTGAACAGTATCCTAGAGGGTAACCGACGGGTGCTTTACACCAAAATGTTCCAATTTGGGTTTCAATTCCCCTTACCTCCAATGGTTCAACAATTGTTAACCAACTTTGACCTGAATCCTGCACAGATTACCCTAAACTCTTGGTCGACAATTTATGCATTTCTGAAAATATGCTACATACATATCAAAAACTTGAATCATTTGTGCATGGGTGGAAAGAGAGATTTTTTATGATTGAATTACCTTAAATTTTGTGGAGATCCGAGTTTAATCGGTCCATTACTGAAAAGAATTGGAACAAACCGGATCCCATAGCAAACTTGGATTGATAAACTTCTACTAGTAGATACTCCCTTCTATATCTAGAACCTTGCTACCAGGATTTCTCTATCACAGTACCGTATGGGTGAGTTTCTAACTCTCTTTATAACTTATTCAAAATTTACTAACTCTAATGTCATTTCGGGATTTTGTAGTCTTTCAAAAAGAGTGGAGACCAGAGTGTATATGGAGACGAGATAAAAAAGTTGCTTAGTACGTCTCCTACTCAGGCTTCTTCCAAGAAGAAAATTACTAAGGGTTCCGCTTCCCAAGCGCCCCCCCAAAAAGAAGAGGAGACTTGTGAAAACTTCTTCTTTGGTGATATCTAACACCATTTCATTTCTTTCGGAAACACAGGTTCCATTGAACTATCACCCGTCTTTTAAATGACTGAATAAATAGGAGGTTACTGAAAGCTTCACGAATATGGTACCAGTGAATATCCATGAATTGTTTTCTGATTGTTACAAGAGGAAAAGAGTAGAGGAATCGCCAGAAGGTGCTCTAGAGCCTCAGCGTTCGGCACTACAAGCTGAACCAAAATCGTTTCCTCTCATGAAGATAACATCTGAGGAAGCTCGAATGTCAGAGCTTTTAGCTGAGACGACTAGTGCTGGTCCTCAAGAATCAACTCCTTCCTTATTTTCACCCGCAATAAGGGTGTTACCTGTAAGTTCGTCACCTCCGCCTTCCGTTTCTCCAGTAACTGCCATTTTCTCAGAAACTAGTATAGAAATGGCTCCTGAAGGGTCTATTCGACCGCCCGGTACTGTAATAGTAGCTTCTAAACCAACGGATGCAACTCAAACGGTATCTCTTTCAGGCCCTACTCAGGCTTCCGCTTCAATTCCTACAATCCTTGATTTTGTTCCTGCCCCTCCTATGGACATTCCTGCACATGATGATGATGAAATTGTGCTATCTCCTCTGAATTTCGTGGCAAACCTAACTGCCTTGGGTCCAGGAGGTGTTGTCACTCATCAATTAGACCTAAGGTCTTTAAGGAGTAGTGGATTCCTGGCTCTAGGATTGCCCAATCCTAACGGTACTCAATGGGCAACAGCCGCAGTTGCCACCGGGATGCTAAATTTTGACTGAGAGAGGGATTTCAAGCTTTACCTTTAAGCATCCAATATGCATCAGTCCGTTCGACACTTATGTCAACACTATGTGACTTTCAGTATTTAATGGATCTTAGTGTCAAAAGGATGACAGCTCTTCATGACAATGTTGATGAAATTAGGGGATTACGGGACCAAGCAGTTGAAGAGTGTGCTAAGAAGCATGAAGAACTCAATCGGATGATCAAACTACAGGAAGAACTTTAAGCTTCCCTAGATGGCGTCCGGAAGGAGCATGAGGCCGATAAAGCTAAAATTAAAGAGTTATCGGAAAAAATAGAGCAGGTGACTTCCAATCTCATTGGTTATAAGCTAAAAAGCTCAGTATTGGTAGCTGAGCTTGATGCAGAAAAGGATAGATCGTCTCTCTTGAATAAAGAGTTGGATATTATTCCTGACAAAATCAACTGGTATCAAAGGGAGAGTATGAAAGCCATAGTTGACGCATTCATGGAACATTATGAAAGAGACAAGTTTGAACTAGAGGTCATCGTTGACAGTCATCCGGAAGATGGAAGCAATCAACGATACCCGTTTCTATGCCTCCATCAACGCTACAAAGGGTCAAGGTGAGAATAATGATCCAACCCCTCCACTCCCGGAAACTGCGGCTCCAATGCCTTCACCTCTTCCAGAAGAATGACTTTTGTCTCCATCTTTATTTTTGTAATGCTGCATGACTTTATACTTTGATCTTTTTGTTATAAATTGCACTGGACTTACTACTGCTACTGCCATTATTGTCATCCTCGACCGTGGAGGACAGTGGAGAGAGGTCTCCATGGGAATGCTATGGCAGTCATTCCTAATGTCTGAACTGTAGCCTGTTATGGTTATGCCCTGGTCTGGTCTGGATCCTTGTGGATCCTATTATGTATTTTCCTCTTTAACTAATTATAATAAAATTATGGATGTTATTTGGAATGTTTGTTGTTTATGATGTTCTTTAATTTTTAAGCAATATTTTGGCATGTTTGTTATTTATTCTGTTCTTGACTTTTTGAAGATGGTGATGTGAATGATGCAGCTCAAGCACCCAGTTAATTAAGCAAAATGGTATCAATTAACAAATGAAACAAAATTTGCACATTTAAGTAGCAACTGACAATGGACATTAACAAACAAAATCATGAATTCATCCCCTTAACAAACCAAAAGTTTCATACAAACTAAAAGATGCTAGTTGTGTCATCAATAACTAGTTGTCATATATAACAACTTAAACAACTTCATACAAGTCCTTTATGCTTCTTATTTTTTGAACCCTTAGGCCTTCCCCTTGATCTTTTCTTTGGTTGCACAGCCGTTGAAATACTTGACTCAAAAGTTGCTGGAGTAGTTGATGCTGGAACAAGTGTTGCTGGAGTAGTTGATGCTGGAACAAGTACTGCTGGAGCAGTTGCTGGATTAGTTGTTAGATTAGCTAATGATGGAACAAGTATTGTTGGATCAGTTGCAGCTGGAATACTTGACTCATCTTCAGCAGCAGCATTTGTAGGTATATAATCTCCAAACCATCTAGTAGCATGTGTATTTTGTGAACCCTTAGGCCTTCCCCTTCCCCTTCCCCTACCCCTTCCTACATTTTGACTGGGTATGCTACCAGATGCATTTGGTCTGCTAGTATCTGGCCTATTGGGCTACCAATTGCAAGCCAAAGAAATAATTGGTTAACATATAAACTGTCATAAGCACAAAGATAGATCAACTCACAATCACTGTAAAGAAAAATAAAAATTAACACACCATGATCATGTCGGTCATTGTATTTATGAATGCTTCAATCCCAGAAAATGGCCTATATATTATATTGTCATGCTGGTTTTTTCTCCTTGCCAATGCCTCATTGTTAGTAGTAGAGTTTTGGGTGCTTATCACAGGATCATGAACAAAACTTGAAGGAGTGGAACCTTGACTATCACCAACTGGAGCACTTGAAGATCCTGAACTTTCTCCAGTAACTCCACCCTACGGTAATACCATGACAGTTTTAGAGATAAAAAAATGAGATAATTGAGAGTAGAGACTTACATTTTTGTTTTTTAAAAAACTTACTGGATGTTGATCAGATTGAAAAGACCATCCTAGTCCATCTTCTGTGATATATAAGTCCTTCTTTACAAGCTCAAGAAACCACATCCAGTTGGAGTGATTTTCAACATCCACAACTGCCCAAGCAATTGGGAACATTTGGTCATTGGCATCTCTGCCCACAACAGACAACAATTGTTGTTTAAAAGTCCCCTTCAAAAAGCAACCATCTACCCCTAAGACCCTTCTGCATCCATCCATGAACCCTCTTCTTAATGCATCAAAACAAACATACATCCTCTTAAAAACATTCCCTGGAGCTTCAAGAACAACAGTTGACCCAGGGTTGCTGACCCTTAATTCTTCAACAAAATTCCATATCCTCCTAAACTCCTTCTCATAATCTCCTAAAAAATGTTTCAGGATTTGCATCCTAGCTCTCCTTGCCTGACTGTCAGTAATCTCAATACCAAGTTCTTCCTTGGTGTATTTCTTAATTTCCTTTTGCTTCATTGCGGTAGCAGTTGTTTTCCTCTCCTTAATGAAATGAGCCGCAATAATCTTGTAGTTTATTCTGCTATTTGTGAACACTCTAGGGCACAAATGATCAGGACCTACACTCCTTAACTGCTAATGAGATGTATGCTTTGGTTTCATGGCATAAACATACTACTTGCAACTTGTCTCCAAACACTTCAACCTTATTCTCTTCTTGTCATTCTTCAAACACCTCTCTATGCACCTTCAAACTGTGTTTTATAACTGCATCCTTGAACTCCTTTGCAGTATTAAAAATCATCCCAATCTCCAAGTTAGGAACTTCTCTGAAGTTTATGGTGGGCTTGTAAGAACTTTTAGTCTTTCTTCTCCTCCTACCATGTTCAGCTTCACTTCCTTCACTACTAGTCTCTGCACTAACATCTGACTCATCTCCAATCTCATCAGCTATTGGTGATTGTCTCTCTTCTGGTCCACCAGTACCACCATCTTCATTCCTTATCCCAGCATCAAATTTATTGATGTCCCTAGCTCTGTTTACACCACTGCTATGCCCCTCTCCAATCTTCGTCTTTCCCTTACTCTTAATTACCCTATATTCTAAATCATTTGATATTTGTGGAACAGACACCCAAGTGTCAAGCCCTCCTTCTATCCCAACATCTTCTCTACCAGAATCATCCTCTTCACTATCATTCCAATATTCATTGTCATCCCCATCTTCACTGTCATCTCCATCTTCACAACCATCTTGTTCAGAAAACCTTCCTCCACTACCTAAAATATTCTCTCTATTAACACTCTCATCAACCCTAGCTCCTTCAGTATTCTCCTCACCATAGTCTCTAAGTTTAAAAAATGGGAAAAATGGGGGAGCATCCTCATTTATGTCTCTAGGAAACCTATTTGACTTAACTCCCTCCTCAACATTAAAAGTACTGCCACCCACCAACTGTACTATATCATTACTGAAGTAATTAGCATGTATTGAGTCTGGAAAATGTAGTAAGTCATATGGTAAAATCCTAGGTTTACTTTCAATAAATAGAGGCTGACTTTCATCATGGTCAACAAATATATCCACTACACCTTTCTCCTTTGCTAATTACACTAGCAATTCAAATGATATTTCACATTGTAGCAAGATCAATTCATATCAAAATCCACAATGTCCTTATCCCATTGTTTGTAAAATAAAATTTTACCCACATTGTTTAATTTTACCCACATTGTTTACTTTCATCCTACCAAGAATCCCTGTTAGTAACTCATAAGACAAGTCTTTAACCTCACACTTTCACTCAACCACACTAGAGTAGTCGTATCTATATGGATTAAATTCAAAAATACCACCCACATTGAACTGCAAAACAACAGCCATGACCTACCAATAAATTTCAAACAATAATTCAGACAGACAAAAAATCAAACAATAAAAATCAACCATGTTCTCGACAGGACCACTACGTTGGATGCATATAAAAATCATATCCACGTATCGAAAAGCAACCGACACACTAGAACAAGCAAAGGCAAAAAGCCAAATCGAGGGTTTTAAAATACATACCTTTTCGAATCTCAATGTAGCTTTCAGCCACCGAATCTTTATTTACCAATTGCAAACAACAACAACAGCGAAAGGTCGTATGCTTTTTTAGCAGCAAACGAAGAACGAAGAACGAAGAAGAAGATGGGAGATGGAGATGCAGACCGATTGTTGGTTGTGTCTTGTGTTCCTTTGTTCGTCTTGTGCTCTTTTGCTTTTTAGTTAATTTATATTTATATTTGTTAAGTTTTTTAAATCGAATTTACTTTAATTAGTTTAATTAATTAGGAGAAAAAATGAGAAGAAAAGGAGTAAAAATAAATAATTTCCGACAGGTGGGTCAAACCATTTTATCAGGTTTAATATTAAAATAATCGAAATTAACGGATGTTTGTCACCGTTAAGGGTGGAAGGACTCTAAACGACTAACGTGTTTAACGTGTGGGAGCGTATCGAATAAAAACAAACGTTAGAAATTCACTAAAATGAAAATAATAAAAGGCACCAAAAAAAACTAATATAAAATAAATAAAAACTACTTTAGGTGCAAAATTTAAAGAAAGAAAGTGGAAATTATAGGATCTTTTTTGTTCTGTAATTTGAGAGTTTCAATGAGTGAGTGTATTGAGATTTGAAACGGTAAGCATTTAATGATCAGTCCTATTTTGTTTCGATTGGGTGAGATACTTGGCTAATTGGGCATTAACTATCACTAACCAAATCGCGCTAAACCCAACCTAAAGATCCCTCCTTTGTAGCCCAAAAAGCTAACAAAACCCAAAACGAACCTAAGATCTGCTTTCGCTTTCCCACGCATTTCTTTTTTCTGGAGCCAAAGCCTGACTTATTTTGTTTCTCAGACTTTTCATGTCATTTACGCCTGTGCAAATCCGATACTTTTCTTCTCCTCCTCGCCAAACCCCATCAATATCATCACTACCAACAAAATTAAACACCATGTACCGCTATATAACACTACTGAGCAACAAAAAGGAGAAGTCTTGAAATCACTCTATCCTCCTCTTCCTCCTCCTCTGGTTTTCAAATATTGCTTTGTTGGTGGGTCTGTGAGGAGTTTACAGACATGAGGAGCGAGGATCATAACCGGTCTTTGTTTGGCATTTCCCTCTCTGACCGACCAACATGGCAACAATTTCTTATTTGCTCATCTGGGTTCTTCTTCGGTTATCTCATTAATGGCATCTGCGAGGTCCGTTGTTTGTTTCTTCTTTTCCTACCAGAGTATTTCTTGTTTTGTTTTTGTTGTGTTTTCTGAGATGGGTTGATCTTTGGATGCTTGTATGCAGGAATATGTGTATAATCGGCTTAAATTCAGGTGAACTACCAAGGAATTTTGATCTTAGTTTATAGTTTTCTAATTATGTTAAGAGAAATATATAAACTGATGCGTTTTCCTTTTTTTGTGACTGCTGGCTTTTGCAGTTACGGCTGGTATTTCACGTTTATCCAAGGATTTGTGTATTTGGTGCTTATATACTTACAGGGATTTACCACCAAGCAAATGGTGAATCCATGGAAAACTTATGTGAAACTCTCTGCTGTTCTTATGGGTTCTCATGGGTTGACCAAAGGGTCTTTAGCTTTTCTTAACTATCCAGCTCAAATCATGTTCAAGTCAACCAAGGTAAAATCTCCAATCTTCTACTTTGCCATTCATGTTGAATTCTGAGCTTCTGTATCCATGTGGGTTCTGAGTTATTTGGCTGATTGTTCACACTAGTTGTGGTTGAAATGTGGTGATTTTAATGTAATTTCTGATGGGTATTTTCAATTTTCTTCAAAATTAATTCATAGATTTGTGGGATTTTGAAAATTAGGTGTTGCCAGTGATGATAATGGGTGCTTTCATTCCTGGCCTGAGAAGGAAATATCCCCCTCATGAATATGTCTCAGCTCTGCTTCTAGTTGCTGGTTTGATTCTGTTCACCTTAGCAGATGCCCAGACCTCTCCAAATTTCAGCATGATTGGTGTTCTGATGATTTCTGGTGCTTTAATTATGGATTCTTTGATGGGTAATCTGCAAGAAGCAATTTTTACCATGAATCCTGATACAACACAGGTGACAAAAATTTCCCTTTTGTTTATGTCTGCAAATCAATTCAAGGGCATTGCTTATCATTAAAATTCTTCTTGTTTCTTTCTTTATTTTCTGGCAGACTGAGGTGCTGTTCTGTTCAACAGTAGTGGGGTTGCCTTTATTAATCCCACCAATGATTCTAACAGGAGAGCTGTTTAGGGCGTGGAATTCCTGTGCAGAAGTAATGAAATCCTCTTTCCTTTTCTGTATGTGAATATTTAATTTTCTTTCAAAAGAAATCAACATTTCTTTATTCATTTTCAATGGTGTAGTGAGAGTTTTGTTTCAAACAACGTGCCGGGTATGCACAGCTAAGAGAATTTCCTAGGAGAAATCTATGTCTTGGTGGTTGAGAGTCAACTTTAATAGCATATATAATTAATCTGGCCTCAAATTGTACTAACATTTATTAACTTAAGGCTTTACATAGGGAATAGAACATAAATAAATTTGGGACCCTTTTCATTTAACAAAATGAGGAGTTAATAGCTTCCTGGACCTACCGATACAAGAATGTGCATTTTGCTAGTAGTTTTTCTTCCCCACTTTTATCCTTGTCACTCATTTCAGTGCTTACACTTACTACACAGAACATAACATATGAACAAAAAAATGAGATTGCATTATTATCAATGTCTTAAAGTTACTTTGAATCTGTGGTTCTTATCATAGCTAGAGCCTAGAAATTGTTTTATGCTTTTTAATACTTTATTTATTTTTGTACCTATTTTGTTTCATGACAACTGCAGCATCCTTATGTGTATGGAGTGTTGGTATTTGAAGCCATGGCCACATTCATTGGTCAAGTGTCTGTTTTGTCCCTCATTGCAATTTTTGGGGCCGCCACCACAGCCATGGTATGTACAATTTTCTTTTACTATGCTGCATTTTTCACATTGACTGGTGGGTTTTCCAAGTGGGATGTTCTCATGGTTTCGTAGACAAGAATTGAAATGAGTGCATAGTCTTGAAGAGGTGACATCTACTTCACCTCTTCTAATGGATAAAATTTGTGTTTGAACTATAGGTCTCGTATGGACCCTGTGACCAATTAACTTTCGCTCTTCATTGTTGTTAGTGAAATTTGAGTGGGCAGATTTGTTGTTTAATGAATTAGTCCCTAGCCTAGAAGGTTTAGGGATACGCCTGAAAATGCATTTCAAACTGCGCTCTTCATTAAAGTAGTATGATTTGTTCATCTTTTTCTCAATTTGTTTCAACATTTGCGAGGGATACATCTAAGCTTTAGGTTTTGATGCACTCAATGCAGATAACAACTGCTAGAAAAGCAGTGACCTTGTTGCTTTCCTACTTGATATTTACGAAACCATTAACGGAGCAGCACGGGACAGGATTGATACTCATATCCATGGGGATCATATTGAAGATGGTGCCAGAAAACAAAATGTCAAGTAGGAGTGGAGCGAAGCTAGGTAGATCCCACTCTAAAGAAGAGAAAAAACTAGTAGATAATGGAAGAGTTGAAGTAGATGAAGAGAAAAGGTCCCTGGTGTGAAGTTCAATAGCGAGCCGGGTGTTATTATATATTCTTAGATTTTTTTTCCTACAATTTGTCAATTTGTTTCTCATTACATTTTCATGGCATAGAAGGATAGAAATAACACAAATGGTTGTCAATTCTGATGTAAATTTGGCTTGAGTTTTTCCAAGGTTTGAAAATGAAATTTATACTCATGGTTTCTGTTTTTGTGTAATGCTTTGTAGTTTCTGGGTGTGGGGCTGACTTTGTAGCAAGTAGCAACAGCAAATATTAAGAAACATTAATGGTAATTTACAACAAGATTATTGAATTAATTGCCTGGATTTTACCCGATAATAGATTACTTAATTGATAGCTTCTGCCATCAAACTTGCTAAACTTGGACTTGGTGCATGAATGTCTCTTTCACTTCCCCAGGAGGCAGCAGCATCTTATCTATCTTCCCATCCAGCCTGGCTGCTGCCTAATTTGCCCCGACTTTTTCAAGAAATATATTTATTTATTTTGAGAAAAATAACAAAAAAGGAGATGTAAGAAGACAAATTGGGCTTTCATCCGTGGCCCAAAGTCTAGAGGTGGGCCCAACGACAGCACTGTAACATGGCCCTTGTGCGAACAGAATCCAACGATCTTAATTGAAAGTTATTTCCCCACCTGATCCAACGGCAGAAATCATCTCCACCTCCAATTAAATTAATCCTCAATTTCAAAAAAGCCCCTCTTCTCTTGTCATCGGTACCCAAACTTTGATGCCAAATTAAGAAAAACGAAAAGAAAAACGAAAAGAAAAGGCTCTCCGGCTGTTTGACAATTAATCAATGATGAAAGGAAGTAAAAGGCTTGCCGTATCGGACTCAGCACCGGACACCAACGACACCATCGTGAGTTTGCTTTCTTCAAAAAACCCTAAGTTAGGTTTTTGTTCGACTGTTTGATTTGTCTTATGTAGTAAACTGGTTCATTTACAATTAGCAGTTACTGGTGGTTTTTTTTTTTTTTTTGGAAATTTTGTTTAGTTAGTATGGATATGGGTGTGTTTGAGTGGGAAGAAAGTATCTGATAGGAGCTTTTCAGAGAAAGTGTGTTTGATGCAGTGTTGCAATTAGATGCTTTTTTACCCGTGCTGCAATGCCAAACAGGAAAAGCAGTGAATGCAGGGGGTAGTGGAATGTTTGAAGGGATTCTTATAAAGTGGTTGTTGTTGATCTTACCTCATGGTATTAGGCTTTCTGCTGTTATTATGAGCTTGTGTAGTTACTTTCTGTATTTTTTGAGAGGGGGAAGGGGGAAGAGAAGTGTGTCTGTAGCTTGGAAATAGAATAGTGAATGTAAGCTAGATTCTAGGAATTTGTTGTGTTTGGGCTTTCTAGAAAAGCATCAATCTATAATGTTTTAGTCAATTGTATGTACATTTATAACTTAGTCACACATGATTTTGTGTCTGAACGTATGACTTTTCAAATAACGATGCAGTCCTGGAATAAAAGGGCATTTGCCGGATCCCCTCTCTTGGCTAATAGGCCTGAGCCATCTCAACAGCAGTCATCTGCAATGCCGCCATTGGATGAGGACCGGGCCAAGTCTTCGCAACAGCATGTGAGAGCTCTGAATACCCAATTTGCCAGGTCCTTTTTTTCTTACATAGCGACTTTGATAATGTCTTGTTGTATGCTCAGTTATCGTTATTCTGCTTGTTGATTAATGACTAATCATTTAATCCTAACCAGATGATGTAGTACCTTCTCATATCCTCCTTTATTCTTAGGTTTTATTTTTCTTATATTATCTTTTGTGTGTTATTTTGAGTTCTGTTATGAGCTTAGAGCCACAAGCTGCAGGTCTTGCATTACCAGAGTATATGTCTGTTGTCCTATTTTATTTGGACTTCGCTAATTTTTTTGATTTCTTCTTTTAGCTGGGTGCAAACACAATTGAAGAATCATCCTGATGAACTTTGGGAAGATGGAGTTCGTGATTACCTGGCTCATGCATCAGGAATTATGGTAAAATACATCAGCTGTTAATTTGCAACAATGGTTTTATGTGTTGCTGATGTTCGTAATTGATGACAACTTTAATCTACCTCCATGTGGTTCCAGGAAAAATTCAGTGATGTTGTTAAATGGCTTAAAGCAAATGCAATAAAAGGAGGATCTGCAGCTGAATTTCTTATTTCTGAAAAGAAACTACTGTCGGATATAAAGAATAATGAGAGCAAATTATTACAAGGCAAAACTGGGTTTACTCCGTCAAGTATGAGTTCAAGTACAAGTGTTGCAACTCCCTTCAGTTTTGGTATATCCTCCAACAATCAAAGCTCTGGTTTATTCTCCAGCAATCAAAGTTTTGGAGGAACATTCTCTACCAGTCAAGGCTGTAGTATGCTCTCTAATGGACAAAGCTCTGGATTGTTTTCCCAAAATCAAAATTCTGGATTGTTTTCCAGCAGTCAAAGCCCCGGATTATTCTCAAATAGTCAAAGCTCAGGATTAGTATCAAACAGTCAAAGTGCTGGATTGTTTTCTAACAATCAAAGCTCTGAATTGTTCTCAAACAGACAAAGTTCAGGGTTATTCTCCAACAGTCAAACTCCTGTTTTTGGTAGGTTTTATGATTATCTGTTACATCAATGCTATGCTGGAATTGATATGTACAGCAGTAACTTTTTGTTGCTCTGTTGATTGTGCCAAAGAAAATGAACAAAAGATGTAAGTCTGTAAATGTATCTTACCTGCACACCCCTTTTCAAGACAGTAGTTGGTAAACATCATCTCTTTTAGCTTTCACAACTTTAATAGAATGTCTCCTCTTCAACTAATTGAACTGGAGCTTATGTGGCTATCAAGTCTTGTAATTTATTACTTGGGATATGAAGTTGAAGCTTTGGTAGATTTTCATGAACTAGATATAGCTGCCTGCTGCCTTTTTCTTCAGTACATCACCACTACATTTAGTTCTTTTATGGTTTTGAGAAATTAAATCACACAAATGCACATAGAAAATAATTGGGTGGGGGTGGAAGCTGCTTTGACTTACTTGTTAATGGACAACAACTCCCATGGCATAAACTCCTAACTCAAAATGTATTGATAACAAATTTAGAAGATAATAGCTACTACCAACTTTTGCATTTTCCTTTTTAAATTTAGAGATGCATGTTAGTGTAGTAAGTGATTTAAAATCTGACTTCCTTTGTTCTGGTGTATATAAGGAGGACAGAGCCTGGTTACCACAACAAATAACAGTACTGCTGATGCGGATGATGGTGAGAAAATGATAACTCAACCTCTTCTTTCTCTTTTCTGAAGTTCTTTTGAGCTGTAACCTGCCTGGATTTGGACTCATGCCTTGGCATGTTTTATCACTTACAAAAAAATAATCCGTGTCTGCTTGTGTATTTGATTCCCTTTCTTATGTGTGACTTTACTTGCAAGTCTTAACTGCATATGCTACAATGGCATTTCAAATGAGATTCTAAAGTGGTTATGTGGCTGAAATTTGTTGTCTGCTGGTCCCTTTACGGAGTGAATCTGTACAAGTTTGGATTAAGCCTTAGTTCAGTTGAGAGGTTTAGGTTCTTTTGGTGTAGGGTATTTGGCTAGTTGCTAGCATCATGGGATTTAAATTTGTGAAATTTGTGATGAGGTGTCTTGGGTATGTGTTTGAGACAAGGAGGGACATTGTTCAATGTAACCCTTTTGGATCTCCCATCCCCTAACTGCCAGATCTTCTATGTAGCGTGTTTTGACAAGTTCAGAGGGGTATTAGAGTCAGCTGCTCTCTCTCTTGCAACAGAGTATTTTTTTGCCAGCACTCATGGCATGTGAGACTTGTCATTTTCTGTAGCTGACATGCTTTCACTTTCTACTTGCTTGATGAGACTGTTGGAATAGTAGTGTTGTTTGTTGGAATTCATGAAACATTTTAGAATTAGATGATAGAAAAGCATTTCTTTACGTAAAACCCCTGCTGCAATTTTATGGGGGAAAAAACTCCCCGTGGACTGTTGCAAAAAAAATGAGTTGACGATTAATGGCAGTGAAGTTATTAAGCATGAAGCATCTATGAATTAAATGTTGTCCTGATTTGATCAATTATATTCGCTTTTGTTGTTATTTTTTACTGTTTCATTTGTCAACTAGAGGATATAGATTTGTGCTTTGAGGGTGCTAGTCTACAGCTCCTGTTTTCCAAGCGCTTATTCCACTTAAATTGTGATCTGAATTCGTCATTAATAAAAAGATTACTTCTTAAATAGTTTATTGTCCTCATCATATGCCTTTGAAAAATTATTTTGTGGTCTCTGCAGCCCCCTTTTACATGTAGATAATAATCATCCTTTTGCTTTACCAGAAAATGAATTACAGCAGCCGAGCAGCCCATCCGTGAAGAAGTCTGAAGAGAAGGGTATTGTTATAGTCCATGAGGTCAAGTGCAAGCTGTACGTAAAGGTAACTTGGATATTGCATTAAACTAGTCAGCTTGGTGTTCAAAGTTCTGTGCCAAAGTTTCTTTTGGCCGTCAATAATGCAGTTTTTTATGTTACTTTGTAGAAACTTCTTTCTATAATGCAGGCAAGCTAAGTTAGCTTTTCTACTATGTATCTGATGAAAATGTGTCTGGTGGACACATCAATGTCATTGTGCATGTGTTTTTATTTCTTAAAGAATTGTATCTTTTGAGAAGTATGCAGTTAAGAATTAAAATAGACTTCACTCTTATTTTTCATGCATGCCATAGAATTTGCAGTCACATTTCGGTTTGTTATTGAGCAAAATGATTTGAAGTGACTATTGCATCAGAGCTTGGCACAATTATAATTTGGGTTCGTCTGTGAAATGAAGATGTTTATATGCTTTTCTGTTTTCTAGACCAGTCTTTGTAATTTTGATCCTCCCAATTTTCAAAAACCGCTGTGCTTCTACTATGATTATGTCATTGTTGTTTTCACTCTGTATTAGCAATATGATTTCCTGATGGAGTATTCATCTTTGATGCACTGGTTGTGATCATAATTGAATGAATATTGATTAACGAAATCAAGTATCACTTTATGGTACTGTGTTTGTTCTGACTGCCTTCTCAGCGTTTAAGTTCTTTTTCCCCCCTTATCCTGTCCAGTCAAGTGATCCAGCTGATAAAGACACATGGAAAGATAAAGGCACGGGGCAGCTCTCTATCAAATGTAAAGAGGGTGTCAGCAAGGGCACAAAAGAATCTGAACCGACTGTTATTGTTCGAAATGAAGTATGTTATGCAGTGTTAATGTTTACTTCAATCATTGTCATTAGAAGCCATATCATGTATTTATTTTTGGATTTTGCTTCCTTGTTTTGATATGGCAGGTGGGAAAAGTGTTGCTAAATGCTTTACTATATGCGGGGATCAAAACAAGTCAACAAAAGAATTCTATCGTTACAATCTTTCATACTTCGGTAATACTTTTTTCTGTCTTTATTAGTTACATAGCCATGATATATAATCCAAACATGCAGTATTGATAACATATATCGAGCTTAAAAACGTTAATCGAAGATTTTGTAGGTTTTTTAATCCTGTTTTCATGTCAGTTGATGGATTGAAAAAACCGTAAAAGCCTGTTTATTCTGTTGAATAAATAAGTTGGTCATATTAGTTTGTTTTACACTGCTATATATGCCTGTTCCTGCGGAGGGAGAAAATGAGAAAGTTAATATATACCAGACTGCTGAAGGTGTGCATAGATTCTGTCTTCTCTGTAATGAGAAAACTTATAGCAGGTGGTTTGGCTTTTTTGTAGGCTGATGATGGTGGCAATAATGATACTGCTGTCGCACGTACCTTTTTGATTAGGACAAAAACAGAGGAAGATAGAAATAAACTAGGAGCTGCGATGCAAGAATACGCTCCTGCGTCATGAAAGTGATTTTCGACCATATAATTCTCCAAATTTTGCAGCTTTTGCTCGTTAGGAACTAAGAAGCTTTCTCAAGGGCACCTCCAAAATAACCGGGGGTCTATTTTCATGGTCGGGACCCCATAAAATCAATTGTATCTTTATTAGTTATGTCATAAGAGTTGAATATGGTAGCTTGTTCCATCAAATGACAACTATTTTATTGGATTGTGAGATTTCTTTTCATAAGCAACCATCCTTTGGTACGATCTTGATTGTTATTTAAGGATTTGAGTCGGATTTCGATCATCAACACCATGGATGGAATAATAGCTTTGCATCTTTGTTATTTTATTTTTCATTCTTGTCTTGCCAAAAGTAAACCCACCCTTTATAGAGAGCTCAAAAGCAGCATTACAATTTACTATGGAACAGCAATAAATAATTTTACATGAACATCCAATTTTCCTCACTATACATACATAAGTAATCTCTCTCCCTCTCTTAATTTCAAAAAAATAGCTTCCGCCCCAACTAGACATTATAGAAAACTCTCTAGGAGAGTAAGATTCATTTGGTTCGCCATTGTGAGACCTCATTAATGTTGTGCAGATTCTCTTCCGGCAGCCAGCTGTATGTTCTAGCAGACGAGCGACAATCTAAGTGATGGGGCAGTGGGGATATTTGTACACGACGCCCAACGAATAATTGATTCAGTCACTATGATATTAAGTTGATCAAATTCACCCATTCCAATGGTATGATTCCTCCTACTATGGATGCTGGAAACTCTAGACCCATTAAGCCCTTCTCGTCGAACTTCTGTCTTTTGCTTCATTTCTCCTGCTCCATGCTTCGCTGCAAGCTTTCTCATGTTCGGTTCTGCATTAGCCATCGAGGGAAAGCTCAGATCCATGGTATCAAAAAAATAGACTATATGGACGAATCATAGTTGCTGTTATGCACAAGTATAATATAAGGAAAACAAATTCAGAAACCTATCAATGCTCTTACTGTGTCGATAAATGGTTCATTTTCTCCAAACACAAGGTCTCTAAATAGCCACTTTTCTCTACCGGCTCTAGAATGCATAAAATTTAACTAGCATACTGCATTGTTTCAACATCTAGTCTAGACGAAAAAATTGTAAGAGCAATGAGTGTACCTCTATTAGCTTCAAATTCAAACGATACGTCTCCTTTCTGAACTACAGAACTTGGACTGAGGAACGTAAAACTTGGAACTGGAGATGAACACTCCACTGCGCCTGACTCCCCACAGTTGCTGAAAGAAAAACCTCCAGACGAAGAGCACGGGGAGTTGTTATCAACTAGGAAAGAAGAAAATGACGTCAATAAAGGAGATGTCACCTCCTTCTGGCCTTCACTTCTTATAGGTGTTGCACAGCTGAAACTGTATTCCCCATCCCTCTTAATGAGTGGGGTAGAGAAAGAACCTCCACTGAGGTCTAGCAGTCCACAATTAAGGTTGTCCAGATTGTAAGATTCTTGAGCTTCTTGCGCACAATCCTGCATCCAGGAGTGAGCTGTAAAAGACAGTAACCTATCATAAGAGGAACTTCCAATGACTGATGACCTTTTAATAGTAAGCCAGAAGGACAAATACATGACCATAAAACTACAAAGCAAAACTGATAAATTAACGACATGCCTCATCCACAAGAACAGTTTTTGTGTCCAAAATGCATGAAACAAGCAACCCCTAGTTGGTAACTATTTTCCAAAAAGCTTACTTTTTTTCCAATAGAAGTATCACAATACTGACTGTTTTTTTCTGAAATGTTAACTAAAAACTAGCCGTACCTAAAACCTGGGAAGCATTGAGTCTCGTGGACGAATCTACACGAAGCATTCCAGCAATCAAGTCCTTGGCAGAGGCAGATATTTGATTCCAAGGATCGGGAGGAAACCGTAGATCTGCAGCCCTGACTGCATCAAAGATCCTTGATTTAGTATTGCCCCAGAATGGGGGCATCCCACTCAGAAGAATGTAAAGAATAACACCAGCACTCCACAAATCTGCAGCCTGATTATAACCTCCTGCAAGAACCTCTGGCGCAATGTAAAATGGACTACCGACTGTCCCGTGCAAATACTGCCCTATAGAGTACAAACAAGAGTTTAGAATGAAAAAGTTACTAAATTTCAAAAAAAATAAAATTATTGGATCAAAGCTCCCAGTCTTGATAGCATAAGCTTATGGGATAAACAAAGAAAAAGGCCTCACCAGGTTTGATGTAAGTTGCTAGACCAAAATCTGCCAATTTAATTGGTGATGATGAAGACTTGGTGGCTAAGAGAATGTTTTCAGGCTTCAGATCTCTGTGAACAATGCCATTTTCATGACAATACTGAACCACTTGCATCAAATGCCTAAAAATAAACCGAGCGTCACGTTCTGAGAACCTTCCATACTTCTCAAGACGATGAAAAAGCTCCCCACCAGCACACAACTCCATCAATAGATGCACATAATCGTCCTCCTCGTACACTGCCTTGAGATTCACAACATTTGGATGCCCAGATAAGTTACTCATAATCTCTATTTCAAGCTTAACATTGCGCACATCATCTTCTGTGACCAACCTATCTTTAGCAATAGATTTGCAAGCTAAAACCTCTCCAGTCAACTTATCCGTGCAGGCCCTTATAACACCGAACTGCCCCCAGCCTAGCTGCTCTCCAAGAACATATCGATCTTTCAAATTTGAGATTTCAGTTGAATCCAATATTGTCTTAGTTAGACTTGAAACTTTGTAGCAATTGCAAGTTGTTGAAGACTGGATTGTGCCATCAAGATTGACAATGTCCATACCAAAAAGGCACAATCCTAGTTATTAGAGAACACCGATCAAAATGCCACCTTCTTTCTATGAATGATGATTTGTATTTAATCAAAACACTCTTTAATCTGGACTTTATCAAACCCAAAGTTGAGATCAATCCAGTATGTATGAGGCCATGAGCAGTCCCTTCAGTTTCCAGCGAATTGCAAGGATCACCTAATACATAACACAAAATTATCTAAAGTTCAGGTGGCTTGCTCAGATCTCAAACTTCTTACTTCTTTTCTTACTGTTCCACATCTTGCAATGAGAAGAAAAACCCAAGTTTCAATTTTCTTTTTTTCCAATCAAATACCCACAAGCCCAGCTCAAATTCAGCATAGAGAAGTGAAATCCCAAACTATAGACCTTAAAATGAAAACCTAAATCACCACAAAGCAACCTAATACCTTTTGGAGAAAATCAAACATTAAACAAGAAATGAAACCCACAGAAGAAACATACATTCCATGACCAAAGGATAAAAATCCAACACGTGTTCCGTCAACAGTAACACAAAAAGTTCACATCTTTGCTAACAGAGCTACTACAAGTAATGCATCAAAAGAACACACATTATTGAGGTAAAGAAGAGAGAGATGAAGAGAGAGAGAGAGAGAGAGAGGGGTTGACCTGTTCACAAAACCATTGCAGAGGAAGACGTCCGTTGTAACAACTAACAACTAACAACTAACAACTAACAACACGAAGTCCACCGAAGCCTAAACCAGTCATTGGCTTTTCTATATACACACTTTCATATGTTTGTTTGTTCAAAAACCATGACCGATAACCGGAAGAACCTGCTTCCGCCTTCATATTACCTGTTTCTGTTTTTCGCACATATGAGATTTTTAAAAAAAAATTAAGTTTACTCAAATAATATAAAAATATATTATAATGATTGAGAAATTTAGTTTTGTTAACTCATGGTTTTTTAAGACACTTAAATGCATGATTATTATCATTTATCCTGAAAAATAAAGAGACTTGAACGCCATACTTCAATTTTTTCCCCATAATTATCATGGGAGTGGATAGTTTTATTATTCTACTAGGAAAAATATTCTAAATTTTAGTTCTTTATTGATCCAATTAATACAATAATTAAAAACTAAAAAAGATATTAATTATTAAAAATAGGTCAAAATAAAATATAAAATATAATTTTTTTTTTTAAATCGTAAGGATTCACTTTTTGTATTAATGGATAGATGATGTCATGTCACTCATACAAATCCCCCGCTATAATGTTTCTTTGGTTGGGTATGTAATAACATGTGGTGCCACGTGGGCCATTATAAGTGGCTCTGCTCTGAATAATTGTTCTAAAGTACATAGGTTCCTAACAGGTGTGTTCATGTGAGTGTGTTTTGAACTGGGTTGATGGGAGGCAAGATCCAGCTGTGGTTCATCTATTCATTAGCTGTACTCCCTCGTACACTCGCACGTGTGTTGTTTAATTTGACTTTATTGCTTTTATTTCTCTCGCACCAAAGTACGCATCAAGATTTTATTAATTTAGTTACAAAATTTCCAACCCTATACAATTAATTTATTCTCTAAATTTATAAAAAATCGAGTAAATTTCTAAATAATTAATTTAATTTTCATGTTTATAAAAAAAATTCAATCAAACACTTATACGATTAATTTAATCCTTATATTCATAAAAGATTTCTAATTAAAACCTAAGGGAGCATTTGGCTGAGGAATTTTAAAATTATCATGTTAAGATAATCCTACAAACACAAAACTAGTGATTTTTAAGATTATAATAATACCTTGAAAACTTTTTTCTTAGGTAAAACATAAGAAAAAATGAATACCTTCAAAATATGTGGAATTCTAGAAATCACTTAAGTTATGACAAAACTATTCATCCATTTTCTAAAATATTTAAACGGGATTGAACAAAAATACTCCATTATATTTTAAATTATAAAAATAATAATTTCTAATAAGTTTGTAATATAATAATTTATTGTTTCTGTTTAATAATCTCGCGTTTAATTTAGTCTTTTTGTTTGTAAACCCTATATGATTTATGTGGTCCGTATATTCGTAAAAAAATTCTAATTAAAATCTTAAAATTTTAATTTAATTTTCGTGCTCGTAAAGTATTTCTAATCAAACTTAATCTTGCAACCCGCGTGATCAAATTGTAATTTTCTTTTTCATATGTATTCATCTGTAATTATCAAGATTTTATATCCATATAAAGAAACGAAGATTGCCTTTTCAAAAAAAGAAAATGAAGAATACCACATCAATGAATAGTACGAGGCCCAATTCATTTAAAATAGTACAGCAGCTTACGGCCCATAAACAAAATCACAAGAAAACACACTCGGCCCAATAAGGTCCAAACAAACGTAAACTTTTTTTTTCCTCAAAATTTTACAAAATCAATTAATCCTTTATCTGAATATGTATACCATCCATATTAAAAAAAAAATTCAAAATGATACTATCATATATTACCTTCAAATCTTTTTAATTGTCGTTTTTTAGAGACAATATAATGGATAAATTAGTTGTCCATTTTCAGTTTTCAAGATGATTAAGTGTAATTGTTTACGTAGTTATCACTAAACACCCTTAATTACTTTATAATTAGTAAAAATTGTTACAATTTAATTAGCTGAAAATTTAAAATATATTGCTGGTATGCTTTTTATAATCACTCGATTGCATTCGTTTCTAAAAAAATTAAAATATATTGCTGGTATGCTTTTTATAATTTTTGGATATAAATAAATACGAATTCTAATTTCTTGGGTCATCTTGATCTAGCAGGTAATTTCTATTTAAGGTAGGAGGGGAAAAAACGGCCCTTAAAGTTACTGCTGACATAATTTTTACCTTTTTTCATTTTTTGTCAATACTAGTAGTAAGAAATAAGAAGAGGTGAGTTGTCCTTTCGAATTTTTTCTAGACCTCTCTCCCCTACTGGATTTAGGGGTCACCAAACTTTCTGTGCATTCCACTGCATGCTTTGCACGTGGCATCTACTACTTTGACACCTTTCTCTGCAAAAACTAGCTCTTCTCTCTTCCGTCTTTTCAAGTAACTCGTGTCCCTTTGCATGAATTCCCTTTCTTTCTTCTTTTAGCTCCGGTAATTTTTTTAAAGGGAATATTCAATAGGGAACGCATATTGAGGAGACCGGATGACTCACTATTTGACCCCAAAAAAATCCGTACTTTTTTTCGAATGTACGTTAATCCTTAACGTACTTCCGAGAAAAAATTATGGGCAAAATTATTTCAAATAGTGAGTCTGCCGACCGTTTTAAGATATGTGCCGAAACAGTAAAAGTAAATGCTAAAACGACGTTTAATTCGTACCGGAGGGAGTATTTTTAGAACTCTTGAAGTTTCGCTCAAACTCATACCTTACTCAAACAAATTTTTTTTTAAATACCTCCTAAATATTTAGATATTTTAAATTAATTTATTAGTTAATTTTTACAATCCAAACTAATGATCAAATGTTTGTCGCATGTGGTATAATATTTTTCTTAATAAAAAATGACTCATTTCATACAATTAATAAATTTATTTCATTTTTTTTCTATATAAAATGATGGCGCCGTAAAAAGAAATCAATTATTTACCTATTCTTTTCTTTTTTAAGTTAATTTTTTATAGTAATAAATTAATCTATCTTTATTTTTTTATAGGTAGAAATGAGATTCGATTTTGAGTTTGAGATCCCACCAATACTTTATCAAATCAATCAATGAGCTAATATGATCATTAATTTGAGCTTTTATTTATATATAAGTTTAGATGACTTTTGTAGGGCTATATAAAATTTTATTAAAATGACCTTTTAAATTCCTTCAAGTGGGGCTAAGTTAGTTTGTAGGGCAACATGAATTTTTATTTTAATGGCCTTTTAAATTGTTACAAACGGAACTGGGTGTGTACCTAGAGGAAACTATATAAATTTAAATTTAGATTAGATGATAATCATTCCATAAGTTAATAAGGTTATAATCAATTAGAATTTACTTTCTTTTTAAAGTTAAGTAATTACGGAAATAATTTTTGAAAGATATTTTAAAGAATTTACTTTCTAACCCTTTATTTTTTATTTCTAATTTTATGAAATAAGTCATTATTTATAAATAGTTTGGATAAAAAAGTAACTTATGAGTTGATTTCAAGCATCTAAATAGTTCAAAGGGGTATTTGAAGAATCTTTAGTTCGAGAAAAGTATTTAAGTTTGACTGAAAGTTTAAGAGGTGTAAGTAGATATTCCCCTTTTTAAAATTTTAAAATATTAGCATGAGTTACATTTTACGGTAAATTACAAAAAAAAACCTATAATTTATAAAATGTTCGCTTAACTACGTTAAGTTCACTCCCCTAAAAAAAATTGAAAAAAACAATGATTTTTGTTAAAAAAATATTTAAAAACAGAATAAATTAAAAAATAAATTGTAAATAAATTTTGTTTTCTCTTTTTCATTGTACTGTTTGAAGTATTTTTAACTATAATCACACATACCAATGAAGTAGATAATTTCGGTTATATTTTTAATTTTTGAAAAAACAACCCCAATAGTCATTAAATTTATAATTAAATATCCATACATAAACTAACTATAATTGAGAATTGATCATCGTGTGGTTAGTTCATATAATTAAACTAATCAGGAATAAAAGGTAAAATCACCAACTAACCATCTAAAAAAGATAAATACGACAACTATTTAGAATCTTTTTTGGGAAAAAAATGCAGAGAGTATTAAATTTTACCATATTAGTTACATTTTTTTCTCCAAAATTCATAATTTTTTTTCAAATTTATAATATTTGGTTTAGATTTTTGTAAGCATTTAAAAAATTAAGATTACAAGAAGTTAAAAGATTTAGTATACTGCTTTTAAAATATAATAATTAAGTGGAACATTTTCTAAACTATAGAGTTTTTCATGCAGTTTATTCTACATTTTACATACGTATGTATATAAATTACTGGAAAATTTTAAGGTACATCAAGAGCTACCTACCCCTCTACACAAATAATTGACACGTGACAATTAGTTGGGGTTTATCCTTCCCATATTAGGTTATATTTAATTATTAAGTAAAATGTAATTCAATTATTACCACGTGTCAATTTTTGTGTGTAGAGAGGTATCGAGTGGTGAAGTACCCCTGATGTACTTAAAATTTTCTGTAAATTACTACTCATAATTTATTTACTTCTTGATAAAAAACATTATTTTAATTTTGTAATGAAGTATATATACCTTTTTTTATGAATTCAAAATGTTAAGCAAATTTATATATAAAAAATAAATTAAAAAATCTATTTAGAAAAGATTTGCTATGTAATTTTGCAAGAGGTTCATTTCTCTAATATTTGTGAGAATTTTACAAGACAACTAAAATACAAACAATGTGAGAATACATAAATTTTATTGACAAAATATAAATTAAAAACACAAATTAAAAAATGACAGTGGAGATTTTATTTTTATATTTTTTTATGAATTAAAAAAGGCTTTGCTTAGTTGAAAATGGAGGGTCAATTTATGAGATTACCATGGTTCGTGCAACCAATCACTGTAGATACTGTCGTCGCAATACCAGGGTTTTACGGTTTTGTCCTCTGACCATTCTGTTTTGGCATATATCCCTCGAGTGTCACCTTGAATTACGAAACTACCACCACTCTCCACAGTAAGAGAGATTTGTGTTACTGAAGTGCCTTCAGTTGTTTCACTTACTTACGAAAAGACCACTGAAGTTGCTTTTGCCAGGTTTGCGTCAGCAGCAACAGCAAAAAACCGTCTAACCCACGTGTTGTTCATCAGCTTTGTTGCGGGTGATGATTATACTAATAATTTAGTGGAGTATCATTCAACCCGAGCCATGAATTTAATTGCCTTCCTTTTATCTTTGCCAAATATTACCAAAATACCCAGCTAAGTAGATTTATTGTAAAATTGCTTTAAACTATATTTCGTTGATTTTTAATATTTGAGTATCTTCGTTTAAACTTTAAAGTGTACATATACAGATGAAAACAATTATTGACTTAAGCAAAATAAATCCATCTTAATAAATCGTTAATCTTAACTTTTTTTTACGAGAAGAGATATTTAATTTATTCGAGAAGAGATATTTAATTGGTATAAAAAGGTAAGATAATTAAAAGAACATAAATAAATAGTTAAAATAAAACAACGATATCATTGGCATTAATTGCACAAGAAATTGACGTTTCACCTGATAGTAAAAGGAAAAGAAAGAAAGAAAAAAGAGAATCCATTTCCTTTTTCTTCTGACTATTTTCATTTTTTTTATTTATACGTATTATTTATCTGCATCCCTATCTTTTTTTACTTTTTTATCCATAAATTTAATTTATACTCCCTCTCGGTTTTATTCCATATTGTTTCATTTTCATTTTAATTATCATTCAAACTACCACATCATCATCGAATTGGCTTGACGTAGAAGGGTTAATTTGTCATTTCTACAAAATATATGTTTCGGAAAAGATAAAACGACAAGAGGAAATGGACCAGAAAATTCGCAGAAAAACGATAATTAATAAAATTGGGAGGGAGGGAGTAGTTAATAATACTTTTTGATCAATACATGTCAATAAGTTTTATTAGATGTAGTTTTTTTGGTTTTCACATTAAATTACAGTTCAATATAAATTGAGTAATTAATTTTTCTTATTTTATCACTTTCATTTAATACACGGTTATGAACATTTTTCTAAAATTACATACTCCTTTGTTTTTGCTAAGCGAAACTAGAAAGTGCTTGGCCACCAAAACCTACACAGTAATAATTATGACTGCTCCCAAGTCACCTCAACCTTACTGCATTTATCATCTCAAATTTTACCATATGTTAATTGCCTTTCTCCTTTGAACCTTCAATACAAAATCCATTTAGATTTTTAATTTTCATCTCGAGATGATAAATTAGATTAATTTTATATATCGAATTAATTTCATGTATCATCGCAAGTATGGTTCAATTATTAAAACATATTATTCTTAATATTTTTTTATAGATAGAGCTGAGATTCGAATTGGGTCCGGTTCTTTGTATTATTTTAATTTCTACATACATTTATATTTGAAGTTTTATTTATTTATCTAAAACACATGTATTCACGTTTTATTTTATACTCCGTCCGGTCGCGTATAATTGTCGTTGCGCGACCGGGCATAGGGATTAAGAAACAACTGTGCTCTCCTGTGTTATGACCATGCTGCCCCTCATCGAACGCGCATATTGTGCTACAGTGTTCTTCCATCCTCCAAATCTAGCTCGCGGCCATTTCTCAATTATCCTCCCAATTCCCTCCCAAATTTTCACCCAATTTCATTCCTAAACCCTAACCCCTCCTAAATTTGAATAATTTCGGTTCAAAATTTTCAATTTCCCCCTTAATTCGTTGCTATCAGTCCACGATGCGAACTGAATTCCTCTGTTTGGCTTCCCACCCATCCTTCTCCATTTCTACGGCGCACACATTTCTACTTCGATTTGCGAAGCGAAAAAAGTAATGGATGTCAACGGATTCGATCCTATCCATTTGTTCCACAACAACCCACCTGCGGCAGAGCAATTTCATGTAAATGATTGGGGTGTTGACCAGAACCCCCCAAATGGAGAGGATGCCGAAGTAGAAGAGAAAGAAGGATTGGGGCACGACGCGCTACATTTGGACGATATCAATGAAGCTTCTACTGGGCAACATGAGAACCCAACACTTGCCGATGGGCTTTTCAAGTTAAGTGTATTTTGAACTTGTACTTATGACATGAAGTTGATAAATTTACACGGATTTTGCAATGATGTTGTGTTGTCATAATTGTAGGTGGTTCACTGAGAAGAAGAGAGCTCTGTAATGAGGAGAGATTCGTAGCCTACAGTTTGCTTCTTCAAAGGAGTGTGAATGGGAAGCTGGGTAAGAACACAACACAGGAAGTGGCTGCTATTTTTCAAACCAGTCTTCGTTCAATTCAGCGGCTATGGAAAAGAGGAAGGGAGTCGGACCATAATATTTCGCGAAAAAGAGTCAAGAATTGTGGCAGAAGAAGGGTAGAATTAGACTTCAACAAAATTAGAGACATTCCTTTAAAGCATAGAACAACCCTCAAATCTCTTGCTTGGGTGTTTCGAAGACTTATTTGATTTCGAAGTTGAAATCTGGAGAGTTGAGGCGCCACACCAACACCATAAAACCAACACTGACAGAGGCAAACCGAGTGGAAAGGATTCGTCACTGTCTTTCAATGGTTGATTCAAACTCCACTCCAGCTGGAAATACTTTCTCTGATATGCAAAATGTCATCCACATTGATGAAAAGTGGTTTCAAACAACAAGGAAGGTGCAGACGTATTACCTCCTGGCAGATGAAGATGAACCTGTAAGAATCATTAAGAGTACAAATTTCATCCCTAAAATAATGTTCCTTGCAGCTGTTGCTAGGCCTAGGTTTGACTGTGATGGGAATTGTACTTTTGATGGTAAGATAGGAGTGTTTCCACTTGTGCATCAGGTTGCTGCTCTTAGGAACAACTCAAATAGGTTGGCTGGAACTTTAGAAGTTAAGGCAATTCAAAAAATAGATAGGACAGTTATTAGGGAATTCATGATTGAGCATATTTTACCAGCTATTAAGGATAAATGGCCGAGGGATAGCCTCATGAAACCAATTATCATCCAGCAAGATAATGCTAAAATACATATACATGAGGATGATATTCAATTCCTGGCTGCAGTAGAGAGTGTAGGCTTGAACATTACACTATTGTGTCAACCACCAAATTCCCCTGATTTAAATGTACTAGATTTAGGTTTTTTTAGAGCTATTCAATCCTTGCAAGAGAAGAAATGTGCAAATAATCTAAATCAATTAGTGGAAGCAGTGAGTAACTCTTTTTTGGACTTCTCTGTGGTGAAGGCAAACAGTATTTTCATCACTTTACAGTCATGCATGATTGAAATTATGAGAATTATGGGGTCCAATGCTTATAGAATTACTCATATAAAGAAAGAACAGTTGGTTAGGCAAGGATTGCTTCCTCACAGCTTGTCATGCGATCCAATTCTGCTAGCAACTGCTGCTGCTAATCTTCCTCCATTACCTTGTAAGTCTGTGTGGATGTGTCATTCTTAGTAAATGTAATGTTTAATGTATATTGACATTTCCTTCTTATTGTTATGCAGAAAATTGGGTGGAAGCTTGCTTTATTCGATGGATGGCAGATTTTTTGGGTTTGTTATTGGACATATTTAGATACGTAGCTTGTTACTGTAGGTGGTAACTCTAGTAATGTCACTTAGGAGTGAATATATTTTGGTAGGAGTCATTGTAATTTTGTGAAACAAGCATCTGTTTGCAAGTGTTAGTAAATGTGAGAGATGTCACATTACTAACACTCATTAGGCAAGCAGATTATGCTCTGTCTTGGAAATACTAGTCACATATAACGGGTATTGCATTATGGTTACGAAATTCCCCTTCTAATTTATGCTGCTTTGATTGGGATTTTATGTAAGTGTGGATTGCATTAGGAGTATTGTCCTGTTTTAGTTACTTTATCCATGTTAGGGTTCTAGTTACGAGTAAATGCATTGGTAGTTTTGATTTGCATCCATGATCGCACTGGTATTTTTGCTTAATGCATTGCTTGTTAAAGAAAAGATAGGAGATGGATAGTGGTTGCAGCTGTTGCGTGTTGTGCATATATGTATATTGATAAACCAATACAGAGCTTGGTTCGTTTTCTGATAAATTTGAATTTGAATGCATTGGTGTGTACATAGGGGTTGCAACTGTTGTGTGCACTGGTTCATTAAACAGGTGTTGCATGTGTTGTTATTGCTCAATGTTTGACAGAGCATTATAGCCTTTGGGTGAAGCAATGTGCCTGTGGTGGATTGAAGTGTAGCTTTTTCAGTTTTACTTTACTTCTAACAGTTACTTTGAGAAGGTTGGGCTTTGGTTGACGCGGTGAGAAGATAGGTTTCCAACTGCAACAAGGCAACTTTTTGTTGAGTTCCCAAAACCTGTCTACTTACCCATGCATTGTGTCGTTCCATCAATTGCTTTATTAAATGAATCTAACCCTTGGTTTACCCTTGCTACCCCTTGGTAACCCTAATGAAATCCTATATATACCACCCTCTGTTTATGCAAATACCACCAACCTTTCACTACCATAACTTCTCGCCGCTATCATCTCATATCTATTGCTCTGTTTCTCTCTCTCTGCAGGTGTTGCACAATGGATCGCAATAGAAAGGCTGACCTCCTAGATCTTTCCCGCCTAGTCTCAACTCATCTGGAGACAGACATTGTCCAGATGGAGAATAGGGGTCTGCAGACCACAGCTGATGTCGAAGAGTTTGAAGAGGCACTGGAGGAATTGAAGGCAAGGCAGGATGCTATACTGGAAGATGAGGAGGAGGAGGGCCTGACACTGACTATAATGGAGGCCTATGGCAGGGCAATCAACCATCTCTCTCGCAATTACTCATTTGAAGCATAAGAGAGATGGGTTGAATCTGACCATTACATGTACGAGAGATGCTTCGCAGGAAGTCAACAACTTTGGCAATGCCATTGCAGGCATCCCAACCATCCCTGATGCTGATGATTCTGACTAGTTAGGGTTTATGTAAAAAAAGAACTCCTTCCTTCATGATATCCACTCCTATTTCTCTATGTAATATGGAAGGGATAATAAATCAAATTAATGAAGTTTGTGTTTGTGTTGACTGTCTGTTGCCCTGTTCTTTTCCAATTTGCATAGACCAAACCCTAAGTAGATTCAGTGCCAAACATAAAACACGTTGAATTGCAATGCAAAGCCAAACTGAAAGTAAATTCAATTCCAACTTCAGTACAATCTTACTCAAAGGCAGTGCCAAGCATGAAACACATTCACTTGCAATGCAAAGGCAAACTGAAAGCAATTCAATTCCAGCATCAGTAAAGCAAGATGAAGACCAAGAACTTCTTCATCAAGTCAAGCAACAAACAGAGCAACAACAGACTACTTCTTCTTCAAATCAGCATCATTAAACAATTGGCAGGCAGATGGATTTAGATTAAAACCATCAGAGGAAATCAGTAGTGAGAACGGGGAGGCATAGCAACAGACCACATAGAAATCAGCATCATTAAAGCAAGATGAAGACCAAGAACTTCTTCATAATGGAGAAAGGAGAAGATGCACAATGTGCAAATACATCCAAATAGAGCCATCGAAATCCACTTATCCACCCATTGATGAATGCGTGGCATGACAGATTAAGATAGAACAACAGCACAATATAGATAGTAAGGAGCAAACACTCAAGATCCACAAGTTCTATTCCAAAAAAAAACACAGTATATACAACCGAAGTAGATATCCCTTTCCTGAATACCACACCCCAATATACAATGGAAAATTTGGGTGGTTGGAATTGACACAGATCCTATTTACAACCTTCCAGTTGACAACCACATCACCTAATGTTCATCATCAACCTAAAAACACTACATCCCTGGCATCGTCAATAGAAAGAGGGAAGTAACAGACGCAACATTTCAATGAAGCAAGGTTCCCAGGTTGGATCATGCAAAGTAAACATACCAGCAATGGGGAGCTTGTTGAGGTCGAAATCCCTCTCTCCTTTATACTTGGCTGCAAACAGCCTCTCCTCAACTGATGGTTCGTTCAAGTCAAATTCATGAACAACCTTCTTCGGTGTTGTACGCTGCCTGGACTTCAAACCCCTGAAATCAACAATTGCTTCATCACGTGTCTCGTCGCCGGAGTCCTCCACAGTCTGATCAACATCATCAGCGACCTCGGCACCATCGACGACCTCGGCACCATTTCCAATGGAATCTGGAACCACTGTGCTCATGGAATCTGGAACCACCGTGTTCATGGAATCATCAACTTGGGCTGTGGATTCTGGTTGAGAATCCTCCCAAGCGGCGATGGTTTCCATGACCCGGTATGGAGCATAAGTGAGGTTCCCTGATTTGAATCGAGGGGACGAAGAAATGGGGATTGAACTCTGATTGCGGATTGGATTGAAATCACAGTAATATATATGAGGTCGCAAATGATTGACGCGCCAAATTTTCATTTCCCACCCAAATTTTCACCCGATTCCTCCCTAAATTTCGAATGTAATTTGCTCAATTTGCACTGCAAACGCGTGAGAGAGAGACTTGAGAGAACGAGGGGTAAATGGTCATGAACCATGGCAAAGATTTCTGGGAAAGCGAGAACGACAAGTATTGCCGACCGCGGTGAAAGAGGCAGAATGACAATTATACGCGATCGGAGGGAGTATTTAGTGATTAAAAAAAAGGAAAAGCTGGTTATTTTATTTTATTGAAAAGGAGAAACTTTTCAGTGTCACTATCGTAATAGTAGAAAAAGGTCGGGGCGTTGTTGTGACAGGGAAAAGAAAACTGACCTTTTACCCTCCGCCTCGGTATGCTTCATTGTCTCCACCTTTCGAGCCTTGAACTCGGCGCGGTGTCTGTTCCTTTTATTTTTATCTAAACCGGCGGCGTTACGGACCTACTCGCCGCTCTTCCTATATTACCCTCGACAGCTACTCTTATTTAAGGTCCCGCCACTCACTTCCGTCATTCCTTCTTCACCTTATACAGTGGTCCCTGCTCTCTTTTGCTCTTAATTGCGGAGAAAGAGTCACTGGTTCAGTTCAGTTCAGCCACTGAGAAACAAAAACCCAAAACCCAAAACCCAAAAAAAAATAAAAAAGAAATAAGAGAAAACGAAAGCCAAAAAGCAGGCACATTCTCCTTTTGAGCTCATAAGAGTTGGTATATGTTCATCTTCTTTTTTGTTTTCTTGATAATTGATCATGCTCTGTTTCCTCTGTTTGTTCTTTGCTCTGTTCTAAAAAACTGGGTTTTGTATTTTATGATGATCATCATGTGGTTTTTTTTGAGATTTTCGTATGTGCATGTGGTTGGATTATTGTTGGAATGGTTTTAAGGTATTGAAGATTGAAGGTTAACTACAATGTGGGTGAAAAGTTTGAGTAATTGTGGTTGTGTTTTGAACAAGATTTTGAGTTGATAGTGAAGAGAGGGTTTTTGTTTGTTGATGACTGTTTATTGACTGATTAGTGAGTGATAATGATGAGTGTTGGTTGAATTTCATTTATATAGTTCATTTGTTTGTTGTGTGTTGACTTGTTTTTCTGTTGGTATGTTTGTTTTCTTGGTTTGTTAGAAATAAGTTGTAGCTAACAAACATGTGGGGTTAATATTTATGGTCTTGATATGCACATGATTGTCTTGGTTTACTTTTGTTATGCATATGATTGTGTTGGTCTGGAATTTTTAGGATGAAAAATAAATAAATAAGAAAAGAACAAGACAGAGAGTAAGCAAAATGGTTTGTTTTGGGTGGATAATTAGTGTGGCGATACTAATTTTAAGCTCGGGATTGTGTATAACACGCTTGTGGTTGATCAATGGCTGACGCTGTTTGTTTGCGTGTTTTTTCTTTTTTAACAGACAATATACTGGGAGATTATATTGGTGGTTTGCTGTAACGGTCTCAGTTGTTAAATTTTTAGGCAATTAGTATGGTCATGAATTTGTGATATTCTGATTAATCCTACACCTGTCAATGCTTGTGTGTGTTATGTGTCGATTTGCACGTAGTGATGTGTGGTATTTAATGTTGTTCGAATTACAGTAAGTAATAAACTGCTATTGGTATCCATATTAAGAAAAAGACCAAAACTGCAATGGTAGCATTTTTTACACTTGAGTTGCCAATGATTGCTTGGTGTTTATTACTTGGTGCATGTTTCATACTCTACGATCAGCATGGCCACTGCCCATTGCGTCTAGATATGTGTTCACAAATGTGTTACATAAATCCATCTGCCTGAAAGATGGAATTGGAAAAAAGTGGGGTAATTCTCCATATTTGGAATGCTTGACCATAACTTCCAAGATTGAGAGCATACACGTGCTCTTGCATGTACGGACACGTACATATATTCTTTTCGGAAAACACTTTTGTTGGTATATGCAAGTCCAAATTAGTAAACTAATAATTTTAGCTGGATGTTATTTTCAATTGTTACAGTGTTCTTATTGAATTTTCAGACATCTGATGTCCTCTGTAGAAAGGTTATAATCTCTCTTCCCTTTCTTTTGTGGCCCTCGTTTTGGACAGTAATGAAGGTGAATAAGCTTCAAGGTCTCTGACTGAGATTTAAATAGGCCTATGATTAACTACACTAACTGGTTTTGAGACTAGGACATTTTGAGTTGAGTTGAGCACTTAATAAAGTTGTAAAAATGATCAGCAAGTTTAATGTTTTCTACTATTGCACTTCAGAATTATTTTCTTCATGTTATTTTATAGCTGCAGTTAAGTCTCAGTGTCTCACTGCAGATTTGATTGCTTTGTTATTAGTTCACTCTATGTGTAGTTGTTCTATGCTTTGCCTTTCAGAGATGATCTCTTAATATTTGTAGTTACTATCCTTTTCAGAGTATGTCATGCAATTGTCTCCTTGTGGTGTTTCTAGTTGTTTAATGTTGGATCTTCCCTGTCCTACTCTGTGTGTAGGTCGCTGGATTCATCGTTATAATTGCAATATTAGCTACACTAATGGCGACTCAATTATATGAACTAATGGAAGTGCCTTCTGCAACAATAACTGGCTTAAATTTTAGTATTGCGACGGATGAAGAAAAGGTGACTGCTATTTCCCTTTTGTTTTTATTATGTTTGATGCCAGTTTGCAATATCTTAATTCTCACCGTAAATTGATTGGACTTCAAGTAATTAAGCTGTCAGGTTAATTGTGAAATGATACTGCTTCTGCATGATTGATATTGGAGGAAGGGTTGCATGCTATCTAGATGCACGGTGTTCAATTGAACTTAAATCTATTGACTTGATATGATCAGAGTTTAGGGCTTTTGCTATATAACATACAGTACTAGACAAAGCGTTCCCTGCACCTGTTGGGATATATGTCTTATATGTTTGGAAAAATAATGCATTTAATATATTTGGAAGCAATAACGTTTAGACTGATATATAATTAAGATATATGCTTTAGTCAGTGTATGAAAGATATATGCAGTAAATGGTGCTCTTACTTTACCAAAGCCATTATGCTGAACTGCTACTTTTCTCACTATTTGGTAGTTTGTCTTATTCAGGCTCCATCATGTTTCTCACGTTCTTGTCAATGTTATGCACATGTTCTTCATTTGTTTTATTTGTTGACTCATCAGTTTTGGAATTTTATTGTATTACATCATGAAAATGTCAAAGAAGCATACACAGTCATCTTACTCTTTGAGAAGTGATTGATAATATTAAGCATTGCAACTGATGCTGTTTCCTTATAAGTTTATTTGTTTTGCTGATGTTTGTAATAGGCAAAGCTTGCTGTTGTAGAAATAAAAAATGCTAGTGCGGTAACTGATCGTAGTTTGGGCCTCCCAAATCCTGATTCTCAGTGCCACACATGTGGAGCTAAAGATTTCAAATCCTGTGAAGGTTTGGATGGATATTTATTTTAAATGTATTTAAATTGACGGCTGTTCACTGTTACTGGAGTCTGTACTAATGCATAATTGTTTATTTATAGGTCACTTTGGTGTAATTAATTTTCCATATACAATACTACACCCATACCTTCTGGCCGAAACAGTACAAATTCTGAATCAAATTTGCCCAGGATGCAAGTCAATCCGGAAAGATAAGAAGTGGAAGGATAAATTGGTCAAGGTCAGGTACCTCTTTCTTTGTGCTAAATTTTGCTTTGGTTTGTGCAATTCCCGTTGTTCTGAGCTTAAGTTGTGTGCTAAGGTTAAGTTCTAAATTCTCCCACCATCATGAACTTATAATTCATTACTAGATATTGTTTCATAACAAAGCATAAGGCTAAAGGAAGCTGTTTTGATGATCTTATTTGCGATGAACTAAAGTTTCATAAATGCTATTAGTATTTTAACAACTGTAACATTCCTTTTAAGTAGTTTTTCTTCTTAGCATTTATACTTACAATAAATCCTGAGATTCTTTGTCAACAATCACTGTAGAATAACTATTCTGATTGTATAATTTAGATACAATATAAGATATTTTGACAAGAAAATTGATCGACATCTTACTGGTAGTTTAAGTGACAACTGACAACCACCAGAGTTGTTGAGAACTTAACCACATTAGGAGTTAATTAGCTGCAATTATTCTTTTTTACTTTTATAATTCAAACAAAAGATTTAGGTTTCATGTCACCTTGGCCTTTGAATATTCAACACGATTTTGTTTGCTGAACTTTTTTTTTTCGTGCTTACTTAATATAGTGTAAGTAGGAAATGTAATGTTCTTTGTGGTCTAGAGCCTATGTCTTTGCTCTCTGTGCATATTAATAGTCTGCTTGCTGGTGACGTTTCTCCTCTATTTAATGTATACCTGCAGAGGACTGATTTGACAGCCGGAGAAAAGCCTCTGCCAAAGCCTCTTTGCAAGTACTGTAATGTAAGTCTGCCTTAGTTCTTCTCATTAATCTTTCTTTCTTTTGCACCTATGTAATTACTAGTAACAATTTTGTGTCCAACAGGATACTAAAGCAGGTTGGTATCCAAAAATGAAATTCAAACCTTCTTCCAAAGACATCTTTGGGAAAACTGCTATTATAGCAGAAATCCATGAACCAAAGACAAGGTCCCAGAAAAAGGTTCAGAGGAAGGTAGCTGCTGACTATTGGCAGGTTATTCCAAATGATGAACAAGAAAAATCAACAGTGGAACCAAACAGAAGAGTTCTCTCACATGCACAGGTAGGATGACATGGCCTTATCATGTTATGTCTCAGGTTTGCCATGTTTATAATTGACTTTGTGTGTGAGCATCCTGATTGTCTGTTTGTGCGTGTATTTGTGTTTGCTCAACTTGTAGTTAGACTACTTCTATTAACCGTCAGAGTACTTTGGTTTTTTATTTTTTTGATCTTTTGAGTGCATTTATGTTTCTCGTGTGAATGCCAACCACCATATAAGTGGTAATGACAATGGAAGGAGGGTATTTTACTTGGGCTAAATGCTTTTATGTAATTACTAGGGTGTATGAAACTAGGTGAAGAATCTCACAATGGTAGCATTTCATTGTTTATTAATGGTGCCTTGGTATAAGTAAAATATTGGGTCAGCTGAATGGAACATTTTTTTGGCCATTACGGCCATAGTTATAAAAAGATGTGGCTCACTTTTTGCAGGCTGAAAATTTACCAAAAGTGCCTTTCCTCACCAGCCTAGACAGTGGCCACGCTGGATCCAAGCTATTTTGAATTTGGGGCATAAGTCACATTATGCAATTATCCTGTGATCAAAATTTGTTGACATTGCCATTTTAAGAATCAATTGTATTGTTCAAACAACATTTTCCATTATGCCTCAATACTCTACTATTAGGGGTCATAACTTGAGACAGTGCACAGGAACCTTATGTAAATCAACATGGCACAGACCTACCCAGTTTAACTTGAAAGTGCACTATGAATTGAATTGAAAGCAACCGTTTCTAAATTTTGGCCAAACTAAACTTATTTAGTTATTAATCTTTATTTGGAATGCTTTTAAGCCTGAGCATGGGTTACAAACATGAATTTCTCCATGTTTGATTTAATTATATGGGCAAGCCAAAATACTTTCTATTGCACATATCTTGCTTGTACTGTGTGGGTTTCGAAAGCAAGCTGCGGATTGGGTTCTGGGGTTGCCTTTGCTTGCGGACACACCGACTTTCTGAAATGACACGGGGTTGTCTAGTTCTACACCTGTTTGGAGCCAAGTCCATATTAGAAAACATTCATTTCGACTCTACTAATTGAGATGAAATCATTCCACGATGAATTTTTATGTTTGGATTTCCCTAAAGTAAAAAGTAGATTTCAATTCATTTCATTTGTTTGGAATATCTTCACACATAATGGAACTGAATTAATGTACCACCATTTGACTAGATGCCCCCCAATTAAAAGGTATTCCAATCTCGATATAATAGGTTATTTTGTAATTTTAATGTTTTCCAGTATAAACTCTTCAGAGTTCTTAACACAAGTCCAACTTATTTTGGTGGAATTTATTTTCTAATAGAAAAACAAAGAGTTGTAATTTGGCTACAGTTTGACTAGAGTTTCAATTGTAGTCTACTTATCTACCAAGCAGTAGATTTGAAATCAAATCAATTCATTTTCCAACAAATGAGGTTCCAAACAAGCTGTTAGGAGTTGTGTGGCTTAAGCCTGGGACAAGAGTAATAGGTAAATGATGATTGCTAGCGCCATAGAGTATCATGTGAATATTTGGAGTGGATTATCTGCTTGCATATTTTTCTACTAATTCTCTTTTCATATTCTCTATGTATTCTGAACATTGTCAGAATAAACAACAATGAAGCTTCTCTACTTTTTTCCTCGATTGCTGATTTTTATTACTGCTTGTATAAGTTTTAGTTTATGCACTGCAATTTAAGTTGTTGAAACTTGGTATAGATTCTAATCCTTTTCGAAAGGTTTATTGAATCAGGCTTATCTACGACATTTGCATGTCTCAGTCTCATTATATCAGTTCTGTATATTCATGTGAATGGCAATTTTAAAAATTTGTTGCTCACTCCTGGTTATCTCATGTTGATGTTTATGGTGATCACTTTCTGGCTTTCAGGTTCGTCATTTGTTGGATGGGGTTGATCCTGATTTCATTGAAAGATTTGTGTTAAAGAGAGATTCGATTTTCATCAACAACTTCTCAGTTACACCAAATTGTCATCGTGTGACTGAAGTTACACATGCATTTTCTAATGGTCAGCGCTTGGTCTTTGTAAGTATCATACCTCATTAGTCCCCTGATGGTTTATCACAGTGCATTCATGACTTCCTGCCATCTTGTTCATGCCCTCATTGTATTCAATTAATGGTTGCAGGATGAAAGGACAAGGGCTTACAAAAGAGTGGCTGATTTCCGAGGCCTTGCTAATGAGCTGAGTTTCCGAGTTTCACACTGCCTTAAAACTTCTAAGGCAAGCTGCACAGCCTTTTGTTTTTCAATTCTTATTTGTGTTGGCTATTCTTATGGTTAATCTTCTTCCTTGCAGCTCACTCCTGACGCAGCAGTCAGTGAAGCTCTTACTGCCTTTGTACAACAAAACAAGAATAATGAGATGACTGCCAATGCATCTGGTTTGAGATGGCTTAAAGATAATGTTCTTGGAAAAAGGAATAATAATTGCTTACGCATGGTGGTTGTTGGTGACCCCAATATTAAGCTTGATGAAATTGGGATACCCTGCCATATTGCTGAAAGGTTGAACATTTCTGAATGCCTGACACCCTGGAATCAGGAAAGATTGAGTGTTTTTTTTGAAGTTAATCTTCTTTTGAAGGGTGGGATGCATGTTAGGAGAGAAGGTACTCTGGTCCGTGTTCGCCATACTAAGGAGTTGCGTATTGGTGACATCATCTATAGGCCTCTAGCTGACGGAGACTCTATTTTGATTAATAGGCCTCCCTCCATACATCAACACTCTCTCATTGCTTTCTCTGTTAAGATCCTACCAGTGACATCAGTACTTGCAATAAACCCGCTTTGTTGTCCCCCGTTTCGTGCTGATTTTGATGGAGATTGCCTACATGGCTATGTTCCTCAATCCGTTGATACAAGAGTTGAGCTAAGTGAGCTTGTTGCTTTAGATAAGCAGTTATCTAATTTGCAGAGTGGAAGGAATCTTCTCTCTCTTAGTCAAGATAGTTTGGTTGCTGCACATTTGGTCTTGGAGGATGGTGTTTTCCTAAATGTATTTGACGTACAGCAGCTGCAAATGTTTTGCCCCCATCGATTATCATCAGCAGCTGTTTTGAAAGCTCCATCAATTGATGGCTGTGCTTGGACTGGAAGGCAGTTGATCAGTATGCTCCTGCCTGAAGATTTCAATCATGATTTTCCATCAAATCGTATCTGTGTTCGTGATGGTGAAATTATGTCTTCTGAAGGATCATTTTGGCTGCGGGATACTGATGGCAACATCTTCCAAAGTCTAATTAAACACTGCCCGAATCATGTGCTTGATTTCTTTTTTCAAGCACAGGAACTCCTTTGTGAATGGTTGACAATGAGGGGTCTGAGTGTTTCACTTTCTGATTTGTACTTGTCACCTGACTTATACTCACGCGAAAATATGATGGATGAAATCTTTAATGGATTACAAGATGCAATCTATACTAGCAACTTGAAACATCTGATGGTGGATTCTTGTCGGGATTTCCTTGCTGGAAATGATGAAGAGAATCAGTGTGCCAAGGCTTTTGATGCAAAGCACCTGTGTTATGAAAAGCAGAGATCTGCTGCCGTAAGTCAAGCTTCTCTTGATGCTTTCAAGCAAGTATTTCGTGATATTCAAAGTTTAGTGTACAAATATGCATCCAAGGATAATGCATTATTAGCTATGTATAAGGCTGGTAGCAAGGGTAATTTGCTAAGATTAGTTCAGCATGGCATGTGCCTTGGCTTGCAACATTCTCTTGTTCCATTGTCATTCAGGCTTCCCCACCAACTTTCATGTGCTTCTTGGAATAAGCAAAAGGACGATGATGCTGTTGAACGTGCCAAGTGCTATATCCCATCTGCTGTTGTGAGGAGCTCTTTCCTAACAGGCTTGAATCCTATAGAATGTTTTGCTCACTCAGTAACAAGTCGAGATAGCTCTTTCAGTGACAATGCTGATCTTCCAGGGACATTGACTCGGAGGCTCATGTTCTTTATGCGTGATTTATATGGTGCATATGATGGAACAGTAAGAAATGCCTATGGGAATCAGCTAGTTCAATTCTCATATAATACCAAGGTATATGCACCAACTATTAATGCTGAGGATACCATTGGTGACCCGAAAGGGATAGGTGGCCAACCTGTTGGTTCATTGGCTGCTTGTGCCATATCTGAAGCTGCCTACAGTGCTTTGGATCAGCCAGTCAGTCTTCTTCAAAAATCACCTCTTCTAAACCTGAAGGTGCTTTCTATCTGCCCTTCACTTTCTCTCACGTACACACATCTGAATAGAAAATTGAAGCTCTCTGCATGTAGCCAGTTGCATTTTGGCTCTGAATAATACACATACAGTGAGTTGAAAACAAAACATAATTGTGTTTTTTTCCTGCTGAGATGAACAGCCAGAAGGGATAATTTAGATGCACTTCTACCATATTATATAAACAGCAATTATTAGAAGAATGTGAAGACACTGGAGTGGTCCATACTAACATGCCTAAAGTAGACACTAATTGAACACTGTCTAGCTTGTGAGACAAACCTGCATATGAATTTCAAAGGTAGCATAGCCAAAGCATATTGTCAGGCTTTGCTTTGAGAATGCTTGATGTGAATCAGGGTCATCTTGTGCGATACAACTACCACTGTACTATCAAAAGGCTTATTGATTTGATTTAGGCACTAAGAAGATCCCAAGACTAAATTGCATTCCCTTTTGCTACAACTTACACTACGTTTCTGGTCAAGTGAAGTATATATTGTAAAACAAATCAATATCCACCAGAAATCATATGCTGCTCTAGAGAAGGTTCCGGAAATTGAAAATTAGGAAAAAGTGTTCAATTGGCATTGTGGAAGTTTTTGTTCTGTGGAATGCTTGTATTCTTCTTGGGAGATTTCTATGGTTCCTTTGTAGTTGTCTAGTCGAGTCCTTGTATATATGAATCTTATATGAATAAGTAACTGAATGCCATTGTTATTCATAGATTTCTTTACTTCCATGATCTGGTCAAATTGTGTAGAATGTGATGGAGTGTGGTCTCAAGAAGAAACTCTCTCAACAAACAATGACTCTATTCCTATCCAGGAAACTTGGGAGACTGATGCATGGTTTTGAGTATGGAGCCCTGGAAGTACAGAACCACTTGGAAAGATTACTCTTCTCTGATATTGTATCTTTTGCTAGGCTAATGTGATATTCTACTCCTTTATCTGTTTTTTCATTTCTATATGGGTTTTTTTCTGGGAGTGTAGTGATCTCCATATTGACATGTGTGCTAATTGATGTGTTTTGGTGGCATTAGCTTTTCTCCACAGAGTGATAGCAGTAGCCGGAGTCGCATTAGTCCATGGGTTTGCCATTTTCATGTCGACAAGGTAGTAGAATCTTGGTATGTAGCTGTATCTACATCTTGACAAGTCTGATTTATGGTTTGAATTTCTTCTCTTTTCCCAGGAAATTGTAAAGGAGAAGAATCTAAAAGTGTACTCTATAATTGATGCTATGTACAAGCGGTCAAAGGACAAATTTGTCGATGTGCAGATATCGTCCAAGTAAGCCACTCTTAACTATTGATTTTAGCTTCTTTCAAACTTGACTGTTGGTTTTGGACTATGCGTGAACTTCCGTTCTTTTCCTCATGGTCAAAGACGAAATGTCTCGATTTGGAGCAACGCATTTGCTAATAATTTCCAAAACATAATTCAGAAAGTGGGAAAATCAGTGGAACTTGAACCTTGTTGAAAAAGGTCATCAGTCTGTCCTGTATGAAATCTGCTACTGCTCCTCACACTACTGGATAAATGTGACAAGAGTTGAAATGGCCTTCATATATGATTACAAATCTTGATATAAAAATCCTTATGATTGCATCATAACGACCTCAAGAGTCTTATGTTTGATTCTTCCTCAAATAGATAGTTGAGCGTTTTATGCTATAAGGTGGAAGCAGGTGTTTCAAGTCTATAAGTTATAACGTGTTCTAGTTTTTGAATTAAGAATAGGGGAAAGAGAGTAGGTTATCCTGCATTCTACATGGCTGTTCTATCATTGTCTTAGATCCAAATAAATCTGTCTAAATCACAATTGGTGATGAGGGATTCATTTACGGATCAAGTAAGATTTGGGGGTCGCTAAATCTATTCTGAAGTATATACCCTCTTGGGCTGGTTTCTTTATGTGTTATACTTCTTTTTATCCTTATCATTGTTTTCTTTCCTTAATGCTGTTATTTCAACTTTTTCTCCATGCAATAGTAACAAATTGTGGAGGGTATTCCAATCAGTTGAGATGAGGATTTTATCTTTCTAGCATTAAATGCTTGTGATGTTTTATAGTGTAACCACTCTCTCAACTTCTTACATGGAGCTTTTTAACCTTCTTGACATGGTTGATTAAATGTCAGGGACTGCTCTGTAGTTGACACTGTGGAGGAAAAAGAAGAAACATTTTGCATAACTGTATCCATAGTTGAAAATCCCAAGAATTCATACAAATTGGAAACAATTCAGAACATAATGATTCCATTCCTTCTTGGTACTGTTGTCAAAGGTTGGTGGTGCATTAAATGTTGTTTCGGTTTAGCTTAGCCACCATATTTCTTTTTGGGTGATTATCTTTTATTCTCTCCATGAATCTTCTCTTTTTTGTTTTGGTTTGTTGTCTTATTTTCAGTAAACAGATAGTTTGCCTTTCCATCTATTATTATATTTTTGAATTTCTGACTTGGTGTTTAGGATTCATGGAGATCACCAAGGTGGAGATTTTATGGAACGATAGGCCGAAGATGGCAAAATCTGATGTTCATGCTAAGGGTGAGTTATACTTGAGGGTTTCTGTGTCAGGGTTCTCTGACAAACCAAGACCCTGGAGCCTGTTGATGAACAGCTGCCTTCCAATAATGGATATGATTGATTGGAGACGCAGTCACCCAGATAATGTCCATGATTTGTGTTTGGCCTATGGAATAGATGCTGGGTTGGAATTTTTCCTCAATGTGCGTTTATAATTTATGACCTTAATATTGTTGCCTACTCCGTCACTTTTCATGGCATTTGTTATAACAGATGAAATGCAAATTTGCTCTGTTGAAACAGAAATTGGAGGCTGCAATGTCTGATGCGGGAAAGAGTATACTTCCCCAACATTTACTTCTTGTTGCAAGTTGTCTATCAGTTACAGGGGAGTTTGCTGGTCTGAATGTGAATGGCTTGAAACGACAAAGAGAAAATTCTTCTATTTCATCGCCATTTGTTCAAGCTTGCTTTTCTGTTAGTTTTCTCCCTTTTTCCTATCATGCTTGTACTTTCTTGATCTTTGATTTTTCGCATTGAAATGAAGCTCATGGTTTCCTTTTGTAGAATCCTGGAAATTGCTTTATTAAAGCTGCCAAAGCAGGGATCTCAGATAATCTTTCGGGGAGCTTGGATGCACTTGCATGGGGAAAGGTTCCTCCTATAGGGACTGGGCAGTTCGATATTTTATATTCTGGAAAGGTAAATTATATATTGTACTTCTTTGGAGCAGCTTATGAAAGGCTTAACATGAGATGACATACCAACCCCTCAAGTTTAAAATTAAAAATGTTACAAATTAGGAGTGAATGCTAGAGTTTGTTTTTGGGCAAGATTTTTGAGCATCAAAGGGATTTTGAGAGTCTTCATGTAGAATTCTTTATTTGGTTTTGAAAGCGGAGAATTTTTTAGGGATCAATTACTATATGAATGGTTTCTCACAAGACTTATATATCATTGGTCGTTTCATGGTGTATCTTATCTTGTTGTTTATCATCTGTTGTCCTCCTTCTAGGGTAATGAGCTGGCAAAGCCTGTGGATGTGTATAACATCCTCACTACTCAAATGAGTTTTGATAAGCGGAATGTGTTTGAGGAACCTTATGCCACCAGTAGGTATAAATCCAAGATATGTGATGCTCAGCTGTTGCATAAGGTTGGTGGTTATGCTGTTAAAGGGGACTTCGTGGGGAGTATATCGAAATCTAATTTACAAGGAAAGTTAATAGAGATGTTAACAAGTAGTGACATTATGCGGCTGTCGGGTAAAGTGAAGCATATCTTGAACAAGTAAGTTCTCTTTCATTGAATTTTTATGTTGGTTCTTTTTCTGAAATAATGAATAAGATGAACAAAACTCACTATTCGAAGAGCAGAGTGAAGTGAAAGGTCCTTTACTCTTATTTTTGGATACAGGTATCCTGTAGAGCATGAATTAAATGAAACTGACAAGTCAATCATGATGAGTGTGCTATATTTTCATCCTCGAAGAGATGAGAAAATAGGTGTTGGTGCCGAAGAGATTAAGGTATGTCTGACTTATAAGCATACTTGAATGCAAAGCAAGCTATTTACTTGAAGTCTCGCTTATAGTTTAGTGAATTTTGGTTCAGCTCCAACATCTAAACCTTACATTTTTTTATGTGTTACGCATAAATTTAAAATGTTAGAAGCATGCGAGAACAACTTTGATTGTCTCACTACCGATGCCTACGGTGGAAAGGTCTTCTGCTGTAGTCTGAATACTTTGAAACATATGATAGACATGTAAAGTGCGTAGAATATGAAATCCCTGCCATGTATTTTCAATTAAGACATACTTTTGAAGTGATCAAGTGTCTCTATGGTTGATGTTAATGGCATTCATAAATAAGTTGACAAGCATGTCTGCTATGGATTTATGATGCTTTGTTTTCCTGTTCTTTTTCAGGTTATAAATCATCCTGAACACAAATCGACACGTTGCTTTTCATTGGTCAGAACAGACGGCACTGCCGAAGACTTCTCATATATCAAGTGTATTTCTGGTGCTCTCAAGCTCGTTGCACCTGAAAAGGCCAAAGGTTACTTAGAAAGACGTTTAAAAAATCATACTCCAAAATGGACTGAAACCGCCTTTGGTGATGAACATGAAGCATGAGGTTTGTCGCAGCGGGCAAAAGACATCTCAACTTACCATCCATCAGGTAGCTAATGTAGATTCCCGGAGTGCTTCGACTAACTTTTCTGAAGTGTTTCATCGAATAATAGTTTTTCTAAAGCGTCATGTATCTGTAGGATTAGAATAATAGGTCCTTTACTTTTGCTGAGGGCTAAATAAACAGGAATCCCTTGTTTGTTTGGTCGTTTTGCTTCTGTATAGGGAATTTTCATTCCCCGAGCTTCTTTTTGCTCCTTCCACTATAGCTTTTTTTGCCTTTCTAATCATTGGCAAAGAAGATGTAGTGGAAGCAGCAACGAAAAGTTCGCACAGAAGCATTCGTTCTCATAATGTATTTTCATAAAATGTAGCATGTGACTCACAAAAAAAGCTCAGTCGGCGCCGATCTTTGTTGTTTATGAATAAATTTTCTTCTTCATGGTAGCAAGTTTATTTGTTTTTTTTTCATCCATGATATTTTCAGCAATGTTTGTCAAAGAGCAAAATGGTTGGAAGTTGATTCAGTTACTTTTTTGTTTCTGGCTCCTTAATTCTTCACTTTCATTTTATCTTTTACTTATTATTTATACACATAGTTAAAGTGCATTTAAAAATATTTAGTTACTTTAATTATTAAAAAATTAATTACTTAGATTTAAAAAAAAATGTCTAACCCTTTAAATATCACTAAGTATATATATCACACTTTATTTATTTTTTTAATTACAAATATTTCTTTAGTATGAATTTAGTAGTAATATATATTTTTCTCCCATATTTTTAAATATTTTATTATTTTATCGTATGTTTTCTTTTTTTCCTTTTCTACCTTTATTGCAATTTTTCTTTATATAGTAGCTTTTTAATTGATATTTTACATTCTAATTTAATATATTTTTTATTTTAATGTTGCAAATCTTAAAATTCTAATCATTTATATTCCAAAGTATATTCATATTTAATTAATAATTGTAACATTAATTGCATTGTAGCAAAGAATGGAAATTTATGTGACATTATGTGAGGTTGACTAAACATGATATTATTATATTCTCTCACTTTTAATTTTCATATATATTATAGATTATAGATACTATATTTTTTACCAATTATACAAGAAAAAACATAGAGTACATTTCTTGTTAGACTGAAATGTTGCGAGGATGATAATAACTTAAGTTTATTATATTTATTTTGGTCCCTAAAGAATTACTACTGTTGAGCAAGGGTAGAGCCCATCGCAGAGAAAAACCAGGCCCAGTCCAACAAGTAACCCGAGGGCTATGTTCTTTGCAGCCATTAGAAATATCTCAATAGAAGTTGTATAGATCAATCTCATTCCCCTTTTCTTTTCTATTTAGTATTATTTTCACTTTTTTCAGCTAAAGTACAATTTTCTTACATTAAAACGCCTATATTAATGTAAATACAAGTAATTCTAGGCACTAACTTAGATTGTCCTTTCATGGTTTGGGCTGTTTAACTGATCAACATTTATCACCAATTCTTGAGGTCTGGGTCTATCAAAATAAAACTCTGCAGGTTCTTCCCTGTTCAGATCTTCATGAACATCGTTTATTTCAGCCACTCTTTCCTGACTTGGGCTACCTTGATCAATGTTTATTATCAATTCATGAGGTGCTCTCTCTTGCCTTCTCAGATATGCTCCACCATGTTCTGCAGAAGGCGACTCCCCTGGAAAATATGTATGTACAGAATAGGATGTCGGGCTCTGCGCTCCCATGCTAGGAGGACTGCTGACACTTTTCCTGAAAGTATGAGATTTCATATCCTTTTGATTGAATATTCTAAGCAAAACAAGGATCCTACTGCACACTGAAGTTCCCGAATCCGAAAGGATTTCCCAGTTTTCATAAAGAAACATGCCCAAGAATATCAAGAGAGCTATTATGGAAGCCACTCCAGCAATCAGGAATAATCCCCAGAAACTTTGGAGACTAAGGCTACTTGAAGAAACTGAGGTGGTATTATCAGGGCAACTCTGTTTTTGAAACCATGCGTCTTCTATTTTCTTCATTTTCTCTCCTTCTCTCACTCGTAGAACTGCCCTTGACACATCAGATACTAGAGGTGAGCCTATAGGAAAAACCTGAAACCCAATAAATAGAAGAAATGATTCATACATCAGAAACTAAATGGTCATGTTTGATGAGATGCAGATAGAAAGAACGAGAAAAGGAGGGAGGGAACATACAAAGCCTAACCCATCTGTACTAAAAGTTGGCTCAACCATGGTGTATTTGGAGCAATACCGTCCTAGAAATATTTTGATATAGGGAATTTCGTCGAAAGCTACAGCAATTCCACCATTTCCACTCCCTTTTTTGAAGAGTTCATCACACTCTTTAGGAGTATTGTACAGCACGAGCTTGGACTCGTCGAAACCCATCTGTTTCAATTTACCCAAAACAAAAGAACCATCCGGGTACCCAACATAGTCTCCATTTCTAATGAGCTGATTTACATCAGTAACACTGGGTTGGAGCTTCTGGACTGTTAGGAGACTGGTCAAACTCGCAGTATAAGATTGTGTGAGAATGAGTACAACAAAGCACCAGATCATCACCACCGCTCTAGCCAAGTTGCTCACCACTCTCTCTCCTGTCAATGTTTGAATTAATACATGTTCAACAGCAGGAAAAAAAGGATAAGTAGACTTGTACAATGGTATTTTCAATGGTGAGAGGACATACTCTGTGCAAAAACCATGGTTGAGAAAGAGAACCAGAAGCTAGTGCTAGCTTGATGTGAAGGAGGTCCTCGAAAATCTTCATTGATTCTATGTTCAAGAACCCAGACTACGAAGCCAATGAAAATAAAGAAGCAGAAGCTTGTTACCCAAAGGTCCCATGTTAAAGGGGTCAAAAACACCCATGCATTTTTGCTGTGCTCGTCTACAAATGGAACTACCATCGACACTCCAGAATCTGTGTAGGGAAGTGTAAAATCTACATACAAGGACCTGTTAACGACGATTGTTACATCTCCCACCACAGCATCATACACCTATTGGCAATAATAATAAGCAGAATGGGATGAGACTTGCATCAAAATTATGAACAACTAAATATAATAAATAGTCTAAAAAAGATTGAGAACGTACTCCTAAGTACACTTGATTGACCAAATCATCGTACGTTCCAGCCATCTTCCCATCAGGCTTAGCAAAGGGTATGTAATCATAAGCCACAGAATATGGTAATTCTTGGATTACAGCATCAAAAACATCGATGCAGTATCCGGTAACTCGTGTGGTGTTAGAAGTAGGATCTCTTGTAACCTTCACAAATTGATCAAAACCATCATTTTTTATTGGCACACCTACCCGCAACCTTTTCCCATTCGTTGGTATCTGCCAACCTTTAGGAACTGAAGTTGAGTCCCCTGGCCATAAAATTGGTGCAAGACTAGAGTTAGAAGTTGAATAGGTACTTGTTGTGTTGGTTTTTAACTCCAATTCTTTGACAAGTCCACTTGTTGGAGTCCAAAACCCAATCGCTCTTGCTCCATTGCCATTAACATTAACTAGTTCGAAAGCTGGTGATTGTAACACTCCATCAACAAAACTGAAATCTCCTGCAAGGCCTTTGAAACTGATATTTGACAGTGCTTGAAGCAGATCAGGACCATTTTGAGAGACCCCAAAAGTTTCAAGGTCAGTAGTAGAATTCCCAGACACATTCCCCATTTGGAAGCTGAAGTTTGAAATCCCAGCTTGCTCAACTGCCATAGCCAATGCAATGGCAGCATCATAGGCCCAGAGACCATAAATTTGCAATTCAGGATCAACAATATCCGGATTATCTTGCTGAAATTTCCTTTTCCATCGGACTTGAAAATCTTGCATCTCTTCTGTTCTTGGAACATAAGGCCTAACACCCAAAACCCCTTGCATTGAATCAAAAACAGAAGGATGACCAGGTGCTGAGAAGGGTAAGGAGTCAGTGATCCCATTGGTCATGACCCAAACAAACCCATCTTTCATCATTCCAATCTCTTTCGCTTTCGACAAAAAGTGAAAACCGATAGATGGCAACATATGCAGGATGAAAACCCTAGTTGGCATTGTCATCAACTTGTAAAGTTCTAGAGAGATTTGGTCATCAGTGGCCAATGGAGAAATTGCGCTCCTGTAAGGGATTTTGACATTAACAGCCTCAAATGCATCGATTAAGTAAGGTAAGATTCCTTGTCCATAGTCATTGTCAATGTAGATCGGCACAGCTTCTCTCCAACCAAAAGCTTCCACAATTGCACTTATGGCATTGACTTGAGTTGAGTCAACTTGTGCAGCTTGGAAGAAATAAGGACTCCTGGTGGATGTGAGGGATGGACTTGTTGCAGAAAATGAGATGATGGGCACCTCAGCTTTTTGTCCTAAATCAATAACAAATTTGGCCTCCATTGATGTTGATGGCCCTAGAATTGCTTGCACTTGTACATTCTTTATAAGGTCCAGAGCTGTATTTTGCATGAGGCGCATAACAAAAATCATAATTAGACTGCATATCTTCTCTTTTTTTCTTTCACTCTTTAACAAAAAGAATTATACATTCATCTGGTAATCCTGATAAGGGAATTTCCCAAACTCAAAAACCCTAAATACCCAAATCATGTGCTGTTTCTTCAAGAAAGATTCAACTTTTGGGACAAAATACAATTTTGTGCCCACCTTAAAAACAATTGCATCGGTCGTATCTAGGAGTAAACAAGCGCACCCATCCAATTCGGCAAATTGAAATAAGCATACCACAACTTTGTTTGCTGTTGGCATGGAGTTATTAACGGGTTAGAGTGGAAGTCAGTTAACACAACGAACTGAATCCATGTAATCGACCCGGATTCCACCTGAGTGAGATTGAGAAAGGGAGTGATACCAATTGAAGCGGCAGGCTTGGCCATTTAGGGTAATTTGCAGGTTAGTGTTTAACTGAGGTAATTGTGAATTGTTGAGTGAGGAAACCGAAATTGGAGAGGGGAAGAGGTAGATGATGAAGAGACCGAAAATTTGAGTGCTAAATTATAGATTTTGGTAACTGATGACGTTGGAGGATGTGCGACTCAAGGTCGGGGAAGAAGAAGCTTCGACCGGATGGTGAGGTCGTTGAAAGCGGCGCGTACATTATTATTCACTTCGTCTGATTTGGGCTTTCTTTTGACGCTGAATTGGGCCCAAGATCTTGTAATATCTGGACCCTAACAGTAATTACGTTTTTTCCCTCTTTACAGCTGCTCTTCGGTCTCCTCACATATCCAAGTATAAAATTAATCTTTTTTCCAACAAATCGGATGGTAAAGGTAAAGGATGACTCGAGATTTGATTCTAGAAGTTACACGTGTCAAGTTATTATTAATTTTATTTTTAAAAGAAGGTTATAATAGATTTGCAGATATTTTTTTTAATATAAAAATCGATTATATTATTAATTATTGTTTAAAAAAAATAGTGATGATCGAACTCATGACCTATATTATAAATATATATATATATATATATATATATATATATACTAATCAATTATATACTAGTATAACCTCAGACTGACGGTAATTTGGAAAAAAAAGAGAGAGACTACTTATCACTTATGGTATCATTTGCGTACTTTCTCGCTCCTAATGATCTATTGATAATGTTTTGTTTATATTGTTTGATAATAACATATAATTAATACTAATACTATTATTAGTGCTTACTTAAGCTAATAGAATAGTAAGTAAGAGAAGAGATTATGACCGAGAGGCTGTTTTTCAAGTCAAAGGTGTCCACACTGCCGGAAGAGTGGAAGAAGAACAATTCTCTGGCCAGAAGCAAACCTTTGATGGTGATCAACTCTACTGCGTCTACCGCTCAGATCTCTTCTTTGATTCATTATAGCAACTCTTACCAACTCTTTTAATTGTTTGCATTTTGTGGCACCCATAAAATTCAGGGATGTAATTTAATTTACTTTAAAATCCGGTCATTTAAAATTTAAATTTTTTCATGTTAATTAATGTGATAAAATTTGAATAGTATACTTAATTTATTTTAGGAAAAAGGTAAAATTCACCTCTGTATTTGTATCATATGTCAAGATAAATCACTACATTTGTAATTGAGCCAAATAAGCTACTGCATTTATCCACTAAATCTACATTAGTCACTCTTTCCTAAAAATAGTTATACCTTGTTTGACATCTAAAAAATAACCATTATGCTGACTTAGAAATTAAATTTAAAAAAAAAAATATAAAAATCGACAAGTCAGAAAAAACTAAATAAATAAATAAAATTGAGTGCACAAAAATAGTGGTTTATTATTTTGATTTTACTTGATGTTTTATCGCAAAGGGATATTATTTTGATCCCTCTCGATTTTTTATTTTTGAATATTTTGATCAAATTTTTTATTTTTCAATTGCAAAAAATGAGTGTTGGGCATGGTTTTTATGTCATATCATTTAAAAAAAAAATACAATGTAAGCATAGTCTTATAGTGTATCCAAACAAAGTATAACTATTTTTAGGAAAGAGTGGCTAATGTAGTTCAAGTATATAAATGCAATGACTTATTTGGTTCAATTATAAATACAGTAGTTTATCCTAACATATGATATAAATGTATGAGTGAATTTTACCTTTTATTTATTTATTTTAACATCGTAAACCATTTAGTTCTATCACATCATGAGTTAGTAGGAGAATTCGTTAATATTTTAAATTTCAAATCTCTAATTTTAATCTTATAATTAAAAAAGAGGAAAAAAGTGCAATCATCCACTTGATTGCAACACAAATTAAGGAAAAGAAAAGAAGTAATTAATAAGTTGTCTTTAATGACGAAGAGAAACTAAAGAGATGATAAAATGAATTACGTACCGGCAGCAGCTGCAGCAACAACATCTTCTTTGGAGTCTCTGGCGTTGAGGAGGAGCCGGGTTTTGTAGTGAGTACCTGCACCGCCGTGAGTGGTGGTGGTGCCGGTGCCGTAAAAATCTGAGAGGGCCATGTTGATGCAACTCATCGCCATCTTCCCGATCGCGCTACTCTCGATATCGTCAACCACCACACCAACTTTCACTTGTGTCAATATTTGTGCCGAAATGATAGTAACTGGAAGTTGTGGGAGTAAAAACCATAGGAAGAAATTGTACATGATCATTAGACTGGATGGGCTGCAAGGAGGGCTGTTTTTCCTCATCTTCCACCTTAATTACTTAGTTCTCTATTTGATTTGACTGATATGGTTTAGTTTGGTAGATACCTAGCTGTGCATGGTGGCCGCTGACTTTGATATATATATATATATACACTAGTCGAAAATAAATGAGAAAGGAAAAATGAGAAAAGCGACTTATACCTTGCAAAGATTGTAAGGCTTGGTTGCTTATCACTTATGGAAATAGGGCAAGAGGACAACCCATTTATATACACAATGTGTCTTTACCAAAAAGATCCGACTCTTATTAAAATATAACCTATAGGTCAATCTCATTCCTTAATTACAAATAAATAGCAGTTAAATTTAATTGAATTTATTTAAAATTTAATAATTACCAAGCAGTTAAATTTCTTCCTTTTTTTCACATACATAAAAAAGAAAAATATATATTACGTACATTGAGAAAAAGCTATCACCCTTTAAGAGACAAAAATCGTTAAATCTCAGCGTTATAAAAAATAATACCACTCCATTATATTTTTTGACAAAAAAATATTGCCATTTATCTTTTCAGTAGAAACTTCATCATTATCACTCATATATAATCATAACACACAACATAAGCCATTGAATCAAATTATTTTAATGTGGTATAAACTAAAAAAATATAAACTATTTTAACTCAAACTTGGCTATAATTGATATTTTTTTCATTGGTTCGCAGCTTTTGTTTTAAAGTTTTCTGGAAAATATTGAGATATTTTAATGATATTGAATATAGTTTATATATTACATTATCTCCAATAGAATAATTATATATTTTTACGATTTTTAGTACAAAAATGATAGGAACTTAATAGTTATCATTAGAATTTAACAAATATGATAGTATATGACAGAGTCCAAAAATAGAAAGCAACTTAATTTCTACTGCCTATTAAGATTTAAGATTTAAGAAAACACAATTAAATCTCAACAATTTATTTATAATGAATGGATGAGATTGACCTAACATGATAGATCATGTTTTAATTAACATTAGAGGAGCCGCATCCTTACCAAAATAAATGTGTTATTTATGCATAAGGGAGGGAGATATGAAGTGGAGCCATGTATTGTGCCATTTATGTCAAAGACAAAAAGAGTAAAAAAGAAGTTTTTGCAATCTTGTGTGAATTTAGAGGAAATTTGCCCTTCTTGGAATTTTTATTTTATTTAAAATGATGTATGTGATTCACTTATTCAAGTTAATTTGGTGAGCTACATGAAGGAGCTTGGCATGGATTCTTAAAATGTTGACTAGATTTTTTGTTAATAATAAAAATAAACTTAATAAAAAATTGCCAGCCACTCTCTTTCGGTAACTAATTAAAGCTAAAAGGTTAAGCAAACAAGAGGTCCTACAATGTCTTCCTAAATCCTACTGGTTATGAAACGATTAGGACAATTATACTTCATACTTAATTAATTAATTACAATTAAATCTGATAATTACGTTAAACTAATTATATATATATACACGAGGGACTAACTGGAGAAGTCCGTGTGTTGAAACTTGAAACTTGAAACTTGTTTGTCTTGTTTCATCTTTTAATTAGATTGACTAATTCAAAGTTTTAATTAATCAACTCCTTACTCCATTACTCCAATTCATGAATATTGAATTTTTTTAGATTTTTCAGAAATTAAAATAATTATTAGTTGCTAATTATGGAGTTATTATATTTTAAATTTCCGGCCAACTAAATTGCAATATTTTTTTGTTAATTATAAAGTATTTAAGAGTGTTTACGAATAACTATGTAAACAATTACTCTTAATTATCTTGAAAACTGAAAATGGACAACTAATTCGTCAATTTTATTTCCTCTCAAAATAATAACTAAAAAAAACTTTTTTTTCCCTTGACCTCAAATCAACCTAATTAGTTAGTCGCACATCCAAGAATCTAATTATTATTATTATTATTATTATTAATCTAAAGCTTACATACAATAATCTCATGCTCAGTCTTCTCTACTAGGAACTTTCGAAGAAGCATCTTCTTCTTCTTTTTCATGTCAAACTTCAAGAAGTTTCATTTTAGCAAAGGGGATGCTCCCATCTCATTCAAAATCTTAATTAATTAAGTCCTAACAACTACTTAAGCAGCTCCACATAAGTGTAAACCTAATACTTCCACTGATTTAATTACCTTTTCGATATTTTAAACCTCGTATTTTTTTAATAAACTGGAGTGTTATTGCAATTAGTCATGAAATATGACTCAACTCAATACAACGCACGCTTGAGCTTGGAATTCTCAGCCCAGAACCTACAACTTCTCAAACAAGGCAGTTAATAAAACACTGCCCTCGATCTCACTGCTACTACATTAGACCTCGTATTCAATCGTATTATCTTTTTTATTACATCTGACTTTATACTCTTCAATAATTAATATTCCATGAAAATATCACATGAGCACCACTTGACCTAGCAACAAAAGAAAAATAATACTATCAATTTCTCAAGTCTCTCTCTTCGTTTCTCTCCTGTCACTCTCCCTCGTAATCAAGACTTGACTTCAAATCTTAATACAAAAAACAGTGGAAGTATTAGGTTTTATCAACATGCATTTATTCTTATTTTCTTTTCTTTTCTATTACTCTCTTCTTTTATCAAAAAACAGTCCAATAACTTTCCTTTCTTCTTTTTCTTTCTTTTTTCTTTCCTCCGCCTCAATCCCTCCTTTCTTCCTTTTCTTTCTTTTTTTTTTCCTCCCTTTTCTGTCTCTTTTTTTCCTTTCCTCCATAGCGTTGGCACTGGTGATGGGTTTTGTTGATGGTCGGTGATCGGGTTTGGCTGGGTTGTGGTTTGGTGCGGCGGTGAGATCGGCTGGGTCTACATAGTGGTTTTGGTGATTGGAATTTCAAATCGGGAGGTGTTAATGATGAATGATGGTGCTAGATTTGGGTGGGTTTGATTGGGAAGGAGTTGCGACAGTGATGGGTTTTGAGAGAGAGGAGGTTGCTGGGTTTGGGTGGGTTTGATTGAGAAGACAATGATGGGTTTTGAGGGAGAGGAGGTTGCAGTGACGGTGAGGATGGGTGATTTGGTGGATGTGGTGTGGTGGCTGGCGACGTGGTGCAGTGGTTGTTGGTGAAGCAGCAACGATGAAGGATTTGGTGTAGAGGTGGTGAATGAGGGAACTGAAGGGTTTATGAATTCAGATCTGATTCTTTCGTTGCAGTCATGGAACCAAATCGCCTCGGATCTAGTTCTTTGGGATTCAAGAGATTGCTTATTTTTTACGATGATTTTATTTTCCAAATCAAAAAAAGAACAAAGATGATTAAAAAGAAATGATAGTCAGCACTTTAATCAATTCTCAATGAAGATGCTTGATTTTCTGAAAATTAAGATTCAGAAACAATAAAAATCAAACGAAGAAATAAAAAATGTATATAAAAAATATTTAAAATTAGACTCTTTTTTTTTACATAAAACCGGGAATAGCTAGTCAAATGCAGTCAACCGGTCAAAATGGAGTTAATTGCACGGTCAAGGTAGTACAGGGGAGGTGTATTAGCCGTTTTGAAGTACTACCTCCGTCCACAATTAGATGTTGCCCGCACTGTAGATACGCATATCGAGGAGGTCGGATGACACACTATTTGACCCCAAAAAATTCCGTACTTTTTTTCGAACGTACGTTAATCATTTTCCTACGTCTGAGAAAAAAATTGAAATTTTTTGGGGTCAAATAGTGCGTCATCCGGCCTCCTCGATACGCATATCTACAGTGCAGGCGACATCTAATTGTGGACAGCGGGAGTACATAGGAGGTGATTGTTTTTCGCGGTTAGTACAGGGGTGCTTTATGCTATTACCCTTAATAAAAATGAAATTGGAATTAATGTTTCATTGTTAGAATTAGAGGTAATTATGATTAATCTGGGAATAAGGTTGCCTACAAAATAACTTAACGGTATAATAATAATAATAATAAATGAAATTAGAATTAATGCTTCATTGCTAGAATTAGAGGTAATTATGATTAATCTGATTAATTATGATTATTAATAGAAAGGCAACGAAGCATTAATTCCATCTAGTAGGAATTAATTGAAGAAGGAAAAATAAAAAAGAAACAAAAATAGAAAGTATAATAAAATAAATGTGGTAAAAGACATAAAACAACCCTGAACTTTAATATTTTTATTTAATTACCCCCTGGTCAATGCGGGCGTGGTACCCTGATAGTCGCTGACAAGGCACATAACGGTGGTCAACGCTACCACATCGGATCTCGGTTACTGTAGGGAGGTAATTTGACATTTTTTGCGAAGACCAGAGTTGCAATTAAACATTTTAATAGTTCATGGTTCCACTTAAATAAAACATTAAAGTTTAGGGTTGTTTTATATCATTAAGCCATTATATATATACACACGAGGGACTAATCGGAGAAGTCCGTGTGTTGAAACTTGAAACTTGAAAGGTTTCTTTGTCTTGTTTCATCTTTTAATTAGATTGACTAATTCAAAGTTTTAATTAATCAACTCCTTACTCCATTACTCCAATTCATGAATATTGATTTTTTTTAGATTTTTCAAAAATTAAGATAATTATTAGTTGCCAATTATGAAATGATTATATTTTAAATTTCCGGTAAACTAAATTGTAATATTTTTTTTATTAATTATCGAGTATTTAAGAGTGTTTACGAATAACTATGTAAACAATTACTCTTAATCATCTTGAAAACTGAAAATGAACAACTAATTCGTCAATTTAACTAAAAAAAACTTTTTTTTTCTTGACCTCAAATGAACCTAATTAGTTTGTCGCACATCCGAGAATCTAATTATTATTATTAATAATCTAAAGCTTACATACAATAATCTCATGCTCAGTCTTCTCTACTAGGAACTTTCGAAGAAGCATCTTCTTCTTCTTTTTCATGTCAAACTTGAAGAAGTTTCATTTGTCACGTTTATTACGCCGGAGAAGATTTAGCAAAGGGGATGCTCCCATCTCATTCAAAATCTTAGTTAATTAAGTCCTAACAACTACTTAAGCAGCTCCACATAAGTGTAAACCTAATACTTCCACTGATTTAATTACCTTTTCGATATTTTAACCTTGTATTCAATCGTATTATCTTTTTTATTACATCTGACTTTATACTCTTCGATAATTAATATTCCATGAAAATATCACACGAGCACCACTTGACCTAGCAACGAAAGAAAAATAATACTATCAATTTCTCAAGTCTCTCTCTTCGTTTCTCTCCTGTCACTCTCCCTCTTAATCAAGACTTGACTTCAAATCTTAATACAAACACTGTGTAAAAATAATGACAGAAAAGAAGGTGAAGGTGGAGGCGGGGGAGGGGGGAACTCTGGAGAATACTGATCGTAAAAGGGTTAAATCAAAAAAAATCCCTACAGTCTAATTGATTGACTTTTTTCATCCCTCTGTTTTTTTAAAACTATTTTTAGTACTTCGAGTCAATAAAATGACTTTTCTCATCCCTCACCCTAACGCCGTCCGAAATTTCCGTCCGAGATCTGACGTGGCGCGACACGTCGCCTGACACGTGACCCCATTGTTGACGTGGCAAGCCACGTAAATTTTCTTTCTTTTCCTTTTCTTTTTTTCTTTTCTTCCTTTTCTTTTCTTTTCTTTCTTTTTACGATAACATCCAAATATTTATAACAAAACCCGGATTCGTTCATCACGACCCGGATTCGTTCAAACACCCAAATCCAAATCCTTCCCAAAAACAACCAAAATTAAATCTCTCCCACTCTGCCTCTCCATCAAACAACCAAAACAACCACCAAAACCCAGCCAAATCCTAATCAAACCAACCACAGCCTCAATCATCACCACCACATCGCAGCCACCAAAACCCAGCCTTAATCATCACCACCACACCGCCCGCCACCAGCCACCCATCATCAACCACCACCCGCTATCAACACCAATCCTCCACCCTATCCATTATCAACTAAATCCGACCCGAAATCAACCCTCTCCTCGCCAAACCAAAAATCCAATCCAAATCCAGAAGAGAAGAAGAAAGAAAAAGAGAGGAGAGTGAGCTTGTCTCGTTTGACAAGGAAAGATGAAAGGAAGGAAAGAAAAAGAATGATGTTTGGTTTTGACGTTGTGGCTGGCGGCGTGGATCTGTGGGAGGAAGAAGATGATGTGAAAGTGTATCTTGTTAGGGTAATGGGTAATGGGAGAGAAGAAAGGAAAAAGAGAGAAAAAGAAAAAGGAAAAGAAAAGGAGAGAGAAAGAAAAGAAAAAGAAAAAGAAAGAAAAGAAAAGGAAGAAAAGAAAAAAAGAAAAGGAAAAGAAAGAAAATTTACGTGGCTTGCCACGTCAGCAATGGGGTCACGTGTCAGGCGACGTGTCGCGCCACGTCAGATCTCGGACGGAAACTTCGGACAGCGTTAAGGTGAGGGATGAAAAAAATCATTTTATTGACTCAGAGTACTAAAAATAGTTATAAAAAAACAGAGGGATAAAAAAAGTCAATCAATTAGACTGCAGAGACTTTTTTTTGATTTATCCCATCATAAAAATCACTCCTTTAGTAATTACCTAATTGTCAGCTCTTAAGCAGCTCCACATAAGTGTAGACCTTGTCTTGTATTCAATCGAAACTGTTATAAACTTTTTTATTACATCAGACTTTATATTCTTCGATGGCTCTTCTATTCCCTAAAAATATCACATGAGCACTAGTTGACCTAGCAACAAAAGAAAAATAATACTATCAATTTCTCAAATCTCTCTCTTTGTTTTTCTGCCGTCACTCTCCCTCGTAATCAAGATTTGACTTCAAATCTTAATACAAGACTGTATAAAAATAATGACAGAAAAGAAGGTGGGGGGCGGGGGAGGGGGGAACTCTGGAGATAAAAATGATCTTAATACTAATCATAAAAATCACTCTTTTAGTAATTACCTAACTAATCAATCATCATTATCTAATTAATAAACTCTCAAAGACTTGAATTTTACACTTCGTTTGCTTACTAACTTTAGACTGCACACAAAAGGTTGACGTTGAGTTGTAAGTTGAATGAATGATGAATATTGATGAGGGATTGAATTTATGTGAGAGCTAACAAAGAGAATTCAGCATTTAACAACGGTCTTGGACTTGGTCGTGTCAATGATTTCGAGCTTTGATTTACAAGAGAGTAGGTATATACTGGACAACAACATTGACAGTAACAGGAAATATCCTAACTATTACTTTTTCAAATAAAAAACTAATCTCATTCGGGTATCTATTAATCCTAAAAGAGTAATTTTTCCAACAATATAATTCATTAATTTATTAAGTTCAGCAAATCTGTAAATTTTACAACGGGTTGATACAAATAAACAAATGGGTGATTAAGATAAAATCATAATAATTGAAACTCCAAAAAAGATTATTCTTTTTAATACTCGAACTTAAAATTTTAATTAATGATAAACGCATCTCTTAGTACTTTATCATAATTAATATTAAAAAATTTAAACTAATAAAGTTGCTACTCATCTCATTCCTAAGAATATAGAACGTATCTCTTTTCACAAATATCTTTTAAGAAGTTTGACGTAGGGTAGTATTATTACCGTACCTAAAATTGTTACTCTCGTACCTTTAGTTTAAGATTTTACTATATTATCTATCATTTTAGCTATTTTAAAAATATATATAAATTTTAAAAAGTTATAGTACCAATCAATAAAAATTAATTAGACTCACTATCTAAAAAAATAATAATAATAATCAAAATCTCCTACTCCGGCGGGTTTCATATTTGCTTAATTTGTAAATCATGTTTTTCGTTACTTTTTTTTTGTTAGCATTACAATGGTTTTTATTTAGTCGAAGCATTATAAAATCATTGCACATAGGACCTTTAAAACCAAGTTGATCAATGTTTATGAGGTGCTCTCTCTTGCCTTCTTAGATATGCTCCACAATATTCTGCACAAGTCGAATCCCCCGGAAAGTATTTGTGTACAGAATAGGATGTCGGGCTCGACGCTCCGGTGCTAGGAGGATTGCTGACACTTCTCCTGAAAGTATGAGATTTCATATCCTTTTGATTGAATATTCGAAGCAAAGCAAGAATACTACTCCATATGGAAGCTCGCGAATCCGGTGGCATCAGGATTTTCCAGTTTTCATAAAGAAACATGCCCAAGAATATCAAGAGAGCTAAAACTGAAGCCACTCCAGCAATCAAAAATAATCCCCAGAAACTCTAGAGACCAGTGGCGGAGCCAGAATTTGATGATTGGGGGGGCGAGATTAGTGATGGATTTAGGATTTGTATTCCGGGGATGCGGGGGTTCAGGGGCAGCGCCCCCGAATTTTTTTTTTTGGAGTATTTTAAAGAGAAGGCAATCGAGCTGAACGAAAAATTGAAAAAATGTTTAAGAATATTTATATCCGTCACTAAATAACAAATATTTAGATAAATTTAACAAAAAGATAAATAAGAACAATATAGAGCTTGGACTACATCATTTTTGGTATGATCTTTTTCTATTAACAACTTAGTCTTATTAGGAATTTGAAGTATAGGAGATGAATAGTGTAATAATATAGTATATATATTAATAACAGCTACTGCTTACTACCAAGTGTGTCATTCTGCCAAAATTTATCAAAATTAATAATAGCTTAACATCTGGCAGAAGTATCAAAATTATTAATAATATAGTATATATATTAAAAAAATATTGATAATATATATATATATATATATTTTAAAAAAAATTAAAAGTATGGGGGGTCGTCGCCCCCACTAGTCCCCACGTAGCTCCGCCAGTGCTACAGACTAAGGGTGCTTGATGAAACTGAGCTGGTAGAGTCAGGGCAACTCTGTTTCCCAAACCTGTTGGGATAATTGGATTCCACTAATTGATATAGCAAAAATTAAAAATAAAAAAAAATTACTAGAATCAGAACACACGATATTTTTTAACATCGTTCGGTAAAAACTGTACCTACATCCATGCAGAGATTTTATTAACTGAGAGATTTTTGCAAGGTACAAGTATATACTAGGTTGAATACACACACCAACCCCTAACCTTTTGTACTTACCACTCTCAAGTGTTTCACTCCCTCACACACTCTCAACAACACGAAGTTAAAAGAAAATATTACAAATCTTTCCTAACTTTCTTAATATTACACCCAAATACCATATATTTAAGAAAATAATTACTCTCACTCGTAATTAATTATTTTCTACTCACCAAATTCTTTCCACTCTCTCAATTGCTTCGGTTACAATTAAATTGGTTGGAAATGATTTTCAAGCTCCATATTTATAGATGGAGCAAACATTAACGCTTGATATTAATTAATACCAAAGGTCGCCGGGTGCACATGGAATTTCAACAGACAAGCTGAAAGTAACCGCCTTACGTTGGAGACACATGGATGACAAATAATTATAGCTGCACAAGAATGCTTTCGGTTGAGCTGAACCCATCAAAACCATGCGTCTTCTATTTGCTTCATTTTATCTCCTTCTCTCACTTGTAGAACTGCTCTCGATATATCAGATACTAGAGGTGAACCTTTTGGAAAAACCTGAAACCCACAGAATTGAAGAAACAATACGTATCAGAAACTCATGCTTGATGATATAAATAACTATTAGGGAGAAATGTAGGAAGGGAACGTACAAAACCGAACCCATCTGTGCTAAAAGTAGGCTCAACTATGGTATATTTGGAGCAATACTATCCAAGAAATACTTTTATGTAGGGAACTTCGTCGAAAGCTGCCGCAATTCCACCATTCCAACTCCCTTTGGGAACTGAAGTTGAATCCCCGGGCCATATAATTGGTGCAAGACTAGAATTAGAAGTTGAATAGTTACTTGTTGTATTGCTTCTTAACTCCAATTCTTTGACAAGTCCGCTTGTTGGTGTCCAAAATCCAATCCCTCTTGCTCCATTGCCATCAACATTAACTATTTGGGAAGCTGATGATTGTAATACCCCATCAACGAAACTAAAATCTCCTGCATGACCTTTGAAAGTGATATTTGACAACGCTCGAAGGAGACCCCGAAAGTTTCAAGATCAGTAGAAGAATTCCGAGACACATTCTGCATTTGGAAGGTAAAGTTCGAAATCCCAGCTTGCTCAACAGCCATAGCCAATGCAATGGCGGCATCATAGGCCCAGAGACCATAAATTTGCAACTCGGGATCAACAATATCCGGATTATCTTGCTGAAATTTCCTTTTCCATGAGACTGGAAAATCTTGTAGCTATTTTGTTCTTGGAACATAAGGCCTAACACCCAACACCCCTTGATAATATATGAAACGATATGAGTCCTCGGGAACTGCTGTTGATGACGCTTCCTCTAGATTAGACCTTGTTTGACCTGCAAAGGGCCGGAGGGAGTCTTCGGCGTAGACTCTCCGACGGTCAAGTTAGTAATCTATTTGTGTATAGTAACAATTCTGTAAATCAGTGTGCACGTACCTTTCCTCTCCTTTCTCAAGGATATTTATAAGTATGACTACCTGACCGTTATGGATCATTTAATGTTGTCCGTTCATCATTTATTAATCATCAATCTCCTTTATTTGCCCGCTTGGCCCTGCTTAATCATTGCGTAACGTTCGCATAATGATTGCGCAGTAACCGTTACGTATCATAAAGAAGGGTTTAATGGGTTTACCGGTATCATTCAGAAGTACCGGTAATAGCCCTTGCGCTATTACCATAGTATCCCTCTTAATACCCGGTACCCTTTATATATCTAACGGTTATGCCGTTTGTCTTTATACCCGTTACCCTTCATAGGTAACGGTCTTCACACGTTTCTCGAGTACGGCTTTTAAATCACACATTCAGACGAATAATCCACACACGTGGCCGTCCTGGACTAGTCAAGCCTATAACAAAAGACTAGAATGCCCTGGCGATTCTCTTATAAGTTATCAGAAGCCCAAACGAAAACGAGCCCGAGTGTTTACCAAGAGCTCATTTTGCATATCTCGGTATTATATCCCGTTATCATCGTTGTATTCCAGTAATTCCCACACGCGTGCCTCGTGCGGGTTTAAAACGTCTCAAACATCCCGCCACAATCACAGTCAACAGCAATGATGACCCCTGCAGTAGTCCTACGTGGCACACGTTTACCCGTAAAAGGTGGTCGTCTCATTAAAGGCTCGCGCCTTTTCTCCTTAAAACGACAGTTCACTGACGCGCGTGCTCCTCACTCACACCTCTTCGATTTCCACCAAATCCTTTGAAGTGACACAACTCACGCCTTTTCCTTACAAATAACGATTTGATTTCCTTCTTTCTTTCTTTTTTCACTTTTAAATTGCTCAAGGAACAACCCTAATCTCTTCTCTTGCTTCTCTCCCCACAAGTTTCATCGCCGCGCCGCTCCTTCGACCATCGCAGGTACACAATCCTTCCTTTTCCCTATTTTCACACTCCACTTTTTATCCATGGCTCCTCGCGCTCGTCCCGTTGCCAAGGCCGTCGAAGACATGGATATTGTGTCGTCTCTGATCTAGAGAAAAGAAAGTCTCGATGTCATCCTTGCTAGCATGAAGGCGAAGATCCCCGACAATTGCCACACCTATATTGCCCATTCTGACCTGAGATTCAACAGTGCGATGCCCGGCAAGCGTCGCATTCTATACACCAAAATGTTCTCGTATGGGTTTCAATTACCTCCTCACGCCCTAGTGTTAGACTTACTCAAAAGGACCGCTATTAATCCTGCCCAAATAACTCCCCCTTCCTGGACCTATATCGCCTCCTTTATCCGGATCTGCCGGATGTACGCAGTCAGGCCTACCCTCAGGCTCTTCCGTCATTTCTTTACTCTTTACAGCCGCAAGGGAGTTATCGGTTTTGGTCCTAGATAGCATACATACACGATCTTTCCTTTCCTCCGGAACTTCCAGAATATTGAGGAATCGGTTAAACACTGGAAGGAAAACTTTTTCGTGATTGAGTTACCGGAAGCCTAGTGGAGGCCCGACTTCAACTATGCCCTTGTTGACAGTGACTGGACGCTTCCCCGGAACCTTTCGGAGGATGAATTGAAAGACATTGCCAAGCTTGTTGCTGTACAGACCCCGTTCCATGTCAAAAAATTGGCTAACGGTGTCCCACTCAAAGATTGTGGGGAAAGTGAGCATCTAGGGTAAAAATTAGTCACATATTAATTTTTCTTTTGATCCTTATATTCTTCTTTTGTTTTCCTGCAGAGGTCCCTCTAGGTTGGAAGCCAACGTGTATGCGACGTCAAGAAAAAAGGAAAGCCGCTGCTTAGCCTCCTGCTCCAATCATCCCTAAAAAGAAACGAGGTTCTGCTTCCGGTTCTGGTAGGATTACCGTTTCTATCCCTCAACCGTTAACCCAAGGTGCTTCTGCTTCCGCGTATTTAGACCTAGAATTAGCCCGTGTCGATCTTGAGATTGACCAAGTTACCGACCGGGAGATCGCTGAGGACGTAGACCCTCAAGTGGCCACTGAAATTGATGCTGGTGCTGATCAAACTATTCCCGTTGCTGCTAAAACCACTGAAGAGTCTACCAGTGGTGGAAGAATGCCTCTCGACTCCCTAAGTTCCATGGGAAAACACTACAAAAGAAAAGCATTACGAAAGCTATCTGAGTAGAGGGCCCGCCGTCTTCGTATCTCTGATGAGACTTCACCCACCAGGGGGGACGAAGCTAACATTCTTCCCCCCCACGCGATGCGGTGGTCATATCTGATCCCGTTATCCCCGGTGAGGCTCCCACCATTGCTCCAGAAATTGTTATATCTTCTGCTCAACCAAACACTATCGAGGAGGTCGACTCTGAGAGAACTCTTACTCCTCAATTAGCCCGGATTCCCGATTCATATTTAGCAGAAGAAGTCAGAGTTGAGGGGAACATTCTTTCTGCCAATGCTCTCGAGATGGAGCTCACTCCATCTCCTGCTCCCAACGCCACATTCGTCGAAGCTTCCGGGAATGAGGGTGATAACTCTCTAGATGCGTTTAACCTCCCTCTTCTTTATTTGCTGCCCGGAGACAAACTTTCTGCTCTTCCCGTCTCAGATGTTACTCTCCCTCATTCTCCTGGTCTTTTCGTAAGACTATCAGGTGAAGGCTCCAGCACTACTCCTCTTGGTGAGCTAAATTTTCGCAACTTTGGTTATGAGAGCTGTCACGCCCTTGGGATGCCAAAACCCAGTGCTCAAGATATTCAGATGGGTTGCCTGATTTCTGAAATCATGACTTCTGATGCTGACCGAGCTGAATTCCAGAAAGCAACTCTTAGTTCTCAGCTGGACTACTGCCGTAGCCTCTCATATACCCAAATGGCTTATCTCCAGTACACCTATGAAACCGTTGCCCGGAGAATCAATGCCCAAGTGGGCTTTCTTGATAAGTTGTGTGCTGACAAGAAGTCCCTGCAGACTGAACTCTCCAACGCCGCCGAGTTTCAACAGAAGACTGAGGAAACGGTAACCCTTCTCCGAACAGAGCTGGCCGAGGTAAAAAAAAGAGAAGACACTTTGGCGGCCGCTGTGCAAACTTTGACTGATTCTGTCACGGAGAAGGAACGACTTGCCTCCTCTCTCCGGGAAGAGTTTTTCGTTCATAAGGTGTCCCTGGATCAACAACTGTTACTGGCGAATCAAGACTTAGCTGCTGCTCAACAACGTCTGGTAGAGCAGCAGATAGAGATTGATGTCGTTCCTAGCCGAATCGAGAAGTGGAGGAATGCCACGACCAAAGCTGTCATTATGGGATGCATAGATTATTATGGCCTCAAGAACTTTTGTCCTGTTCGAGCTGGCCAGTATGGTGACGTCCGGATCGCAGCTTTGAAGGAGGAGGATTTTGACAAAGTGAGTAGCGATGATGACTCTAGTGGAGCTGACGATGATGAGGATGCTCTTATTGACGGTACTGACATTGACACTGCGGATGCAGAGGCTGCTCCTGAGCACCAAGTACCTCCACCGACCGTATAAAAACTATCTCTGCCTTTAATGATTTTTTTGTAATAGATAATGGCTGCTTATTTTTGTGGACAATTTATGCATTTTTTAGCACTTTTATTTCTAAGACTTGCCTTTCCCGTTATCTGTATCTTCCTTTGCGCATTGTGTACCCCTCTTATCAATGTACGTCAGAATTCCATTCGTAACGTTGCTTTTCGGTGATTATGCCGTAAAGACTTTAAAAAAAAAACACCTTACCGGTACTCATGCCGGTAGGACTTGAGTGTTACTTTACCAATACTTTTGTTGGTAAAGTATTGACTTTGGACCACTGATACTCAAGTCAGTGATGTCGCCTACCGGTAGTCATGCCGGTAGGACTTAGATTTACTTTACCAATACTTTTGTTGGTAAAGTGTGATTTTTGGACCACTGATACTCAAGTCAGTGATATTGCTTACCGGTACTCATGCCGGTAAGACTTAAATTTACTTTACCAATACTCTTGTTGGTAAAGTGTGATTTTTGGACCACTGATACTCAAGTCAGTGATATTGCTTACCGGTACTCATGCCGGTAAGACTTAAATTTACTTTACCAATACTCTTGTTGGTAAAGTGTGATTTTTTGACCACTGATATTAAAGTCAGTGATATTGCTTACCGGTACTCATGCCGGTAAGACTTAAATTTACTTTACCAATACTCTTGTTGGTAAAGTGTGATTTTTGGACCACTGATACTCAAGTCAGTGATATTGCTTACCGGTGCTCATGCCGGTAAGACTTAAATTTACTTTACCAATACTCTTGTTGGTAAAGTGTGATTTTTGGACCACTGATACTCAAGTCAGTGATATTGCTTACCGGTACTCATGCCGGTAAGACTTAAATTTACTTTACCAATACTCTTGTTGGTAAAGTGTGATTTTTGGACCACTGATACTCAAATTAGTGATATTGCTTACCGGTACTCATGCCGGTAAGACTTAAATTTACTTTACCAATACTCTTGTTGGTAAAATGTGATTTTTGGACCACTGATACTCAAGTCAGTGATATTGCTTACCGGTACTCATGCCGGTAAAACTTAAATTTACTTTACCAATACTCTTGTTGGTAAAGTGTGATTTTTGGACCACTGATACTCAAGTCAGTGATATTGCTTACCGGTACTCATGCCGGTAAGACTTAAATTTACTTTACCAATACTCTTGTTGGTAAATTGTGATTTTTGGACCACTGATACTCAAGTCAGTGATGTCGCTTACCGGTACTCATACCGGTATTTGTGTACCGTCTTCTCACTTCTTGTAAGCGGTGTCACGTTATAATCTGAAAACAGAGAAAATAAAGAACGCTGGCATATTTTTTAACGTGGTTAGGCCAATAATGCCTACGTCCACAGTGTTATTTACTTATTTATCATTTACAAATAACACCTCTACCCTCGGGTGATACAATTTTAGATTAACAATATTACAAGAATTAGGTAAAGGGGTACCGTCCATTCTTTCCAAGTGATACGCCCATTTTCCAACAACTTTTGTTACCCGGTAAGGTCCATCCCAGTTGGGACTCATTTTCCTCATATCCTGCCCCGCAGCTCGTCTGTTACGGAGCACTAAATCCCCCACCTTAAGCAGCCTTTCTTTGACCCTTCAATTATGATATTTAGCCATCTTGCGCTTGTATTGCAAATTTCTTGCAAAGGCTCGCTCACGAAGCTCCGGTAGAAGGTCGAGTTGGGCTTGTAGCGCTTGCCAGTTTCGTTCTTCTTCAAAATATTGCACCTTTAGGCTAATAGCTCCAAGTTCTACTGGTGTTACTGCTTTGGTACCGTACGTCATTGCAAACGGTGTTTCTCTAGTGCTTGTTTTCTCAATCATCCGGTATGCCCACATAACGTTAGACAACTCATCTACCCACTTCTTGCTAGCTCCCTCTAAGTTCTTCTTGATTCCACTAAGTATGGTACGGTTAGTGACTTCCATCTGACCGTTTGTCTGAGGGTGCGCAACAGAGGTGAACCGTTGTTCGATCGCTAAGGACTGACATTTCCTTCGAAAATAAGCACTTGTGAACTGCGCTCCATTGTCGCTAACCAAGATTCAGGGAATACCAAACCGGTAAATTACCTGAGTTTGGAAAAAATGCCATGCCTTCTCTGCTGTAATCTTTGGGACTGCCTTAGCCTCAGCCCACTTGGTAAAATAATCCATTGCAACGATTACGAAGCTGAGTTGCGAACGAGCTTCCGGGAATGGCCCCAGGATGTCAATTCCCCATTGAGCAAATGGGCACAGACTAATCATTGCCGTTATATCCGTTGCCGGTTGCCGAGGAATTCTTGCATATTCTTGGCAAGATTTACAGGTTCGCACGAATTGATCACAATCTCCTCTGATTGTCGGCCAGTAAAATCCCATTCGCAGGACTTGTGCTGCCATGGTTACTCCTGCGACGTGCATCCCACAGATTCCCTCATGGATTTCGCGGAGCACATATTGACCTTCTGCTTCAGAAATGCATTTGGCCGCAGGATGAGAGAAGCATCGTCGAATAAGCTCCCCATCATATAGGGAACATTTATCCGCCCTTTTAAGAATTTTCATTTTCTCCTTTACCTCCTCCAGCAGTATTCCATGTTTAAGGTAATTGATTACCGGTACTCTCCAATCATCTTCTGTTTCATTTAAACATAGGACCAACTGCTCTTCTATGAATGAGGGCGTTATGATTTCTTCTATGAACACATCTTTGGGCATGACAGCCGTTGGATCAGCAGCTAATTTGGAAATTTCGTCCGCCTCTGAGTTTTCTTCTCGGGGAATCTGCTCAATCGCTACCTGTATTCCCTGATCCTTGACAAGGGTTAACTCCCGTTGCACCTTTTCCAGATACCGGGTCATCATGGGGTTCCGGGCTTTAGATATGTCGTTAACCTGATCCGCGATAAGCTTAGAGTCTCCATGAATCACCAGGCGTAGCTCACTCGAATCCGTGCCCATACAGATATCTCCTGTACTCAGTTCTTTTCCAATACGGAGTCCTGTTAACAGCGCCTCATACTCTGCTGCATTGTTAGATAGCGGCTTTAAAATTCGGAGCGCGTATCTCATCTTTACTCCGTCTGGTCCGGAAATGATAATACCGGCTCCTGCAAATTCTTGGTTCTTTGCTCCATCTACATGAATAATCCATGTTTCCTTGCAAGCTTCCGGCTGCTGCAAGTTGCTATCACAAACTGTACCCTCTTCGCCTTCTTGCGGATCTGTAAATGTACACTCTGCTATAAAATCGGCTAAAATCTGAGCTTTGATTGATGGGCGTGCCTGATACTGCAACCCGTATTGCTCCAATTCAATGGCCCAAATAACCATTCTCCTCGAAGTTTCTGGCTTTTTGAATATCCGTCTTAACGGTTGATCCGTCAATACAATTACCGGGTATGCTTGGAAATACCATGGCATCTTTCTACCAGCCTGTACTAGGGCATAAGCGACATTTTCTACTTTACCATACCGGAGTTCTGCGTCTTTCAAAATTCGGCTGATAAAACAAACGGGTCTGTGGAGACCGCCCTCGTCTCTTACCAACACCGCGCTCACAACTTCTTCAGCGATTCCCAGATATAAATACAAAGTATCCCCTTCTACCGGTCGTGTTAACAATAAATCTGATGACAAGTATTCTTTCATTTTAACAAAAGCTTACTCGCATTCTTCGGTCCAGCCGAATGGAGCTTTCTTTCTGATAAATTTAAAGAAAGGAAGACATTTCTCTCCCTGTTTTGATATAAAATGGCTTAATGCGTTAAGCCTCCCGGTAAGCCGCTAGACTTCCTTAACATTACGAGGTGATATCATACTATGCACCGCTTGAAGCTTTGAGGGGTTGGGCTAAATCCCTCTTTTGCTGACAATATATCCCAAGAATTTTCCAGTTTGGAAGGCAAACATGCATTTTTTGGGGTTGACTTTCATTCCATACCGACGCATAACCATGAAAGTGTCTTCTAGATCGAGCAAGTGTGTTTCAAAGATTTTGCTCTATATCAACACATCGTCCACATATACTTCCATATTCTGACCTATCTAAGCCTCAAAGATCTTGTTTGCCGTTCTCTGGAAGGTTGCTCCGACATTCTTCAACCCAAACGACATTGCTTTATAGCAATACGTGGCCTTTGGGGTTATGAAAGCCATTTTCTCCTCGTCCTCAATTGCCATAGGGATCTGATGGTATCCGGAATTAGCATCCAACAAGCTCAGATATTCATAGCCCGCTGTCTGGTCCACTAGCTACTCTATCCTGGGAAGCGGATAACAGTCATTTGGACAAGCTTCATTTAAGTCTGTGAAATCTATTCACATCCTCCAGTCCCCGTTGGGTTTAGGAACCACTACCGGATTTGCCAACCAAGGTGGATATTGCACTTCGCGAATGAAGCCTGCTTTCAGTAACTTGGCCACCTCTTTCTCGATGGCGTCAGCCTTTTCCTTTGAAAATGAGCGCCATTTCTGCTGTACCTGTTTAAACGTTGGGTCTATGTTCAAATGGTGCTCGGCCACTTCTCTGGGGATTCCCGGCATGTCCGATGAAGCCCAGGCAAATTCCTCAACACATTTTTGCAACAACCGGCTTAATTGGGCCCGCTCTTCCGCGCTTAATTTCTCACTGACTAAGAAATTTTCTCCTTTTTGGCCCTCAACCGGCACTGGAACCATTTTTTCCATTGGTTGAGCTCGCCTCTCGTCTTGGCCATCAAACGAATCGGTAGCTACGCATACGTGCCGATCACATGCGTCGTTGGTCATGACCATGTAACATTCTGCTGCCAACTTTTGATCACCTTTGACGGTAACCACTCCATCCCAAGAAGGGTATTTGATCCTCAAATGGTGCTGTGAAATTATAGCTCCGAAGGCATTCAAGAATGGTCGTCCCAAGATGGCATTATACGGCAGATTAAGGTCAACTATCATGAATGACTGCTGAACCGTTCTCCTCCCGTTATCCTCCAAAAAGAAAACGGGAAAGAAAGTTACCCTAATGACCGGTATCGGGATCCCATCTACCCCAATGATAGGTTTTTCACACGAAATTAACTCTCTCTCTAGGCGATTCATTAGTTTATACGCCTTGTAAGACAAAAGATTAACGGCACTCCCATTATCAATCAAAGTTCTAGCCACTCGGTAGCCTCCAACTATCGTTGTTACTACCATCGCATCATTTTAAGGATAAATGATCCCCTGCTCATCCTCTTCCGAGAATGAAATGATCATTCTGCCCAGCACACCGATGCCCATATCTTCTCTCAGAGGATTCTCCCGCTTTCTCTTTTCTCCGACCGAAGATATATCCGGATCCTCGACCGGTGTACTAGTGGATCCTTCCATGTTCTCAGTACCCCCTGCTATCAAGGATATCAAGGGGAACTCCCCTCTGGTGGTGATCATGACCTCTTTGGCTTTGTCTTTCCGTTTGTCCCCCAAGGGGACCTCGTTAGAGCCTGTGGCAACCTCACTAGCTCGGAAGTTATCCTGCTGCTTGTTAAAATCCTTCTGACGGTCGTGAGCTGCCATCTCCCCTAAATACCCGTCCTCAATTAAGAGCTCAATTGCCGCTTTTAACGTTCTGCAGTCCTCCGTGTCATGGCCCTCTGCCTTGTGGAAACGACAAAACTGGTCTTTCCGTTTGCCTAAGGTGATTCCTGGCTTATTCGTGGGATACCGGATTGGGTATCCTTTGCGCTCAATGATGGCCAGTATCTCCGTTCTGGGCAATAGTAATGAAGATCCGCGTTCCGTATTTCTCCTAGAGCGAGAGCCTGACTTAGACTTTCCGGTATACTCCTTTTGACTTTTTTCTTCAGTCTTTTTTTACGGGATTGCTTCGACCCGTTTTCTTCTTTGATAATCGGCCTCCTCCATTCTGGAGTAGTTATTAGTGCGAATGCGTAGGAGGTCCAGAGTTAGTGGTGGATCAACCAATAGTGTGTCTTCCAACTTATCATAACTACAATTCCGCTTTATCGCTTCTACCGCAATCTCTACCGTTACATCGGTCATGACAACCATCTCTAGGTTGAACCTTTCCAGGTATTCTCTTAAAGATTCTTCAGGTTTCCGCTTGATGTCGAATAAATCCGCTGAAGATTTTTTGAGAGGGATGGAAATACTGAATCTGCTCCGGAATAGCTCCGTCATATAAGAAAAAGGTATCTATAGAGCCTGCTAGGAGCCCTTCAAACCACTTTCTCGCGGCTCCTGGGAGTGTGAGAACAAAGAGTTGACATAGGGCTTCATCCCTCCGTGTCTGAATTTTCACGAAGTCTTTCACCCTATTCAAATGGGCAATGAGATCTTTTGTTCCATCATACTGCTCAGTTGGGATTTTGATCCTTCTGCTGACTTGATACTGGCGCACCCGATAACTCAAAGGGTGCCTTGGGTCGTCATCCTGTTCCCTTCTCTATTCCGTAGATACCGAGCGTGCCCCGCCTTTGTGGCTAATCGACCGACGAGCCGCCGGTGATCTGTCTCTGCTTCTCTTACTCACCAATTTCCTTCACCCTTGACGAGACTGGCTGCGATGAACACTGCCCCCTCTTCCTTGGTCACTTCCCCTGTCCGAATTCTCCATGTGTCCTTCCTCTTCTCCCCTGAGGATTACCACCGACGGGAGCCTCCAAGGAATAGGCAGACTTCCGGCCACCTCTGGGATATGCGGCGGGGGCTGGAGTGGCACTGACACGTGAGGCAAAGGCAAAGGTCGGGATGTGACCAAGGCCGCGGTGAACACGGGCAAGGCATGAGGATATACCGCTGGCTGCCCAGCCAGGTTTGTTAAGAGTGACATTATCTCATCCATCCTGCGATGCAGCACAACGACGGATTCTGCCGTTGGTGGCGACTGGGCTGCCGTCATGCTAGGTCCTGAAAGCGGGGTATTGAACGTTGCCGAGTCGTTGCCTGAGGTTCGGAGGAAATCCAAGTGACGGAAAAGAGGGTTAGATCCTGCATTTAACGGGGTCGTCAATGGCGGGAATACGGACAACCCTTGTGTTAGGACTTCAGAGGCATTCACAGATGCTGCAGCTTGCTGTTCGGAAGTCATGTTCGGCAGTTACCTGAGGTAAATGAAATTATAAAGAAAAGTAGAGCTTGGATTATCAGGGTATCGCACTTCACAATCCAAGGCTCTCAACGAGAGCACCAAATGATAATATATGAAACAATATGAGTCCTCGGGAACTGCTGTTGATGACGCTTCCTCCAGATTAGACCTTGTTTGACCTGCAAAGGGCCGGAGGGAGTCTCCGGCGTAGACTCTCCGACGGTCAAGTTAGTAATCTATTTGTGTATAGTAACAATTCTGTAAATCAGTGTGCACGTACCTTTCCTCTCCTTTCTCAAGGATATTTATAAGTATGACTACCTGACCGTTACGGATCATTTAATGTTATCCGTTCATCATTTATTCATCATCAATCTCCTTTATTTTCCCGCTTGGCCCAGCTTAATCATTGCGTAACGTTCGCATAATGATTGCGCAGTAACCGTTACGTATAATAAAGAAGGGTTTAATGGGTTTACCGGTATCATTCAGAAGTACCGGTAATAACCCTTGCACTATTACCATAGTATCCCTCTTAATACCCGGTACCCTTTATACATCTAACGGTTATGCCGTTTGTCTTTATACCCGTTACCCTTCATAGGTAACGGTCTTCACACGTTTCTCGAGTACGGCTTTTAAATCGCACATTCAGACGAATAATCCACACACGTGGCCATCCTGGACTAGTCAAGCCTATAACAAAAGACTAGAATGCCCTGGCGATTCTCTTATAAGTTATCACCCCTTGCATTGAATCAACAACAGAAGGATCAAAAGTCTCTCTAAACTTTATGAGAGTCAACTCTTTTTGTTCTTGCGATGTGAAATCCAGTAAAATGTTTGGTCCCCCCATCGGCCTCGCAGTGCATGGTACTTTTGCAGCCACCAACATCTCATTCATAGCCATGATTGAATCAAGGTGTTTCACAGTCCCTACCATGCAAAATTCCAACCAGGAACGGTTGTCCAAAAGCACCTGTAAATCTATGGTATCATTATCTTTGATAGCATCTATCAATGGAGGAGTACTGACCACAGTCTCAATGATTCCTGGAGTTGGTTTTGCACACCATAACGGTGGCTTCTGGACAATCTGTTTGTCTATTGTTGTTTGTAAGCTATGATATCTAAGTGGTCTTCATAGACTGACTTTGGAATTCTCTATGAATGCAGATGAATCTTTATCTCATCAAGAAAAATCCTATATGCCGCATTGGAATTAGTTAAGTTTTAAGAATTTTCAGGTCTGCAGCAACATCGATCATGAGGATCTCAAAATCGTCCTCATCCCGGGTCCGAGGATTATCAAAATGGTGCTTTCATTGAGAGCATTTAGATCATCAAGTGAGTTTCTTGAGATCTAAAGGCTCTCCTCTCCATATATATATATATATTCATCAATCGACATGGTTGCTGCTAGTTCTCTGGTTATGGTTTCACCACATAATTCAAGTCTTGCTCGTATTCGGTGATATCAGTCTATATGATCAGCCTATTGTTCTATGTTCAAGAGGATCGGATCTGGAAAGGAAGGAAAAAGAGGGAGAGAAGCCATAATCATCATCGTTGTATTCAACCAACCATGATCATAATCATCATCAATTATTTGTCAGTTATCACTGCAAACAATAAAAGAAAGATTGAGGGAGGAGGATGAGCTCTTGGGCCAATTGGGCTTCTTGGTGTAAGGCCAATTCTCTCCAATCCTTAGTCATCGTCATCACCAAACATGACCAAAGAGTGGAGTTTTTTCCTGCAATCACTATTAATTCAATCAAAATATTTATGCTTCCGGGTATTATGCTTCCGGGTTTATGTTTTCGGTATAATGCTTCCGGGTTTATACTTCTGGCAATAATCTTTCGTTATGCTTCATGGGTGCTCTAATCAATGTTCAGTCCAGATGGGCTCATAATGATACTAATAAGGAAGAGTTCCTGGCATTTGGACGAAAGAGTTCCTGGCATTTGAACAGAGTACACGGCGGGATTTGCTTGCCAAAAATGATCCTGCGGTTGTAAATAATGGGACTGGTAGCATTCAGGTGGGGATAATAAACGGTTAGATGTTGTTTTGTCCAAGAAGAGGGCCGCAGTTCCATCCAATTGAAAGATAACAATAAGGAAGAGGAGCAAAAAGGCAAGAAGAAAGTTGCGTGGAAAAACACATGACAAGACAAAAGTTTTGGTTGACAGCAATGAGAATGAGGAGCAAGATCCGGAATTGCTGTTCAGATCCGGAACTAGATCTGAATCGAGGTCAGAAAAAAAAATCGGAACAAGATCCGGAATGTAAAAAAAAAAAATTCGTACATCAGGCGATCAACTGATGGTCGTCGAAACCGTCAAAATAAAATAATACAATTCACCTATGCTCATGCAAATAAGAACAGTAGCAAGTGGTAAAAGGTTCGTTCCTCAGGGATTCGGTGGACAATTAAAATTCCTCGTAAATGAAAAGATAAGTAACAGGTGGTAAATACCAATGTTGAGTTGTTGTGAATAATTGCAAAATATAAGTAACAGAAAGTAATAAACGGATATGGTGTGTGAAATCAGATGTGACAAATTCCCAGTGAGGATTCCGATGAGCTCATGCATTTAATTAATTGATCATCGATTCAAGTATTTTCAATACCAACTTGCAGGCGGCTATAGAGATCAGGTTCTCACCTAGATCTCCTGCTCTCTACCTATTCGAGATTCTTAAAGGTTCTCACCTATTAAGGTCCTTGATATATCTTATGGCCTAAAGAAGCTATTCTATTAGGTCTAATAAGATAACCAAATGATTCTACCGTAAGAGACCTTCCCAGGTTCAGGAGAGAGAAGTGTCTACTCCTGTAAACCAGACTCTAATTGTTTTCCAAGCTAATCCGTCGATTAGTTGGTTGCCTTCGTATCACTTTCTACAGTGTAGACCCCAAGGTATCAAGAGAAGACAGTAATTATGCAAATCCTAGTGTAGTTGATCATGCTTCAAAATAAGTATGCATAATTTGACAATCAATTAAAACAATTAAAGATGCAAGATGGAATTTAATAAAGTCGTTTAGATCTCACAATCAATTAAGCATGGCTGTTAATCCTCACAAGGAATAAATAGAATTTAGCCTATCATCATATAATTAAATAAATAAATAAGATGTAAGCATAAAAAAGGGATTTAATTAAAGGAAATGAGTTGCAGCAACGTCAAGCTTGCAATGGAATAGTTCTCTGCCAAGAAGAAAGAAATTTGCTACTGTAAAAGATGAAGTCCTTTTCTACAGAGGCTCAGCCTCCTTTAAATAACAACTAATTACTTAATTAATTCTCTAATTACAAAATTCAAAAGTAGGATAATGTCTAAAAATATCTGTTCCAAAATCCTAACAGAAGCGTAGCAGACATTCAGTAGCAGCAGGACTCTCGTTCCAACAGGAGTCTGCAAGATAAAAATCTTCTGAAATCTACAGCAGCCACAAAATTGCTCTGAATCCAACTGTTTCAGCTCCTCTCAATTGTTTTGCTTATCAGCGACACGATCTGTAAAAAAGGAGTGGAAAGCGCAAGAATTAGCAGTATCATCGTCCTAAAATAGACATAAAAGATGATGATAAATAGACAATTAATGCTCCAATCAAATCCCCCACACTAACCCTTGCTTGCCCTCAAGCAACAAAATTAAAACAAATCAAAACACATCAAAACACGACAGACATCATGATCCAGATTTCTTCTTTCAGCTGCATATCTCACTGCTTAAACAACCAAGACACTTCCCTCACCGAGTCTATGCTGGACTACCAAGGACCAATCAATACCCTAAACACGAACCATCAACATAGTTTCAAGACAGCCAGCTCTTTTAAAAATTATGGTTGATTAAGGGACAATTCTTACTACAAATTTGAGTCCTACCGAAGTGCAATTCCACCTAAATGTGCTTCTAGACCTTGTGCCATTTAAATCACTTATTAGCAGATAATTTTTTTTTCTTTTTCAAATCTGTGCCCTTTGTATTTTTACAAGCAAATTTTTTTTTAATAGCAGTGCTTGTTCTTTTTGGGCACCCAGAACTTCCACTTTTTGCTATCTCTGCTCTTATGACATTCCAACACATTTTTAATGGTACACATTCAATCTGACAGAATTTAAAGCACTCTCAAATTTATAGCGTAGCAAGACTTGTCACCCTAATCGAAAGTTAAGCCCTAGCTAGCTGTCTTTTAGACCATGTGGATAATTAGTGTTCTGATTACATTAGGAAATATGCATCTTAAGCATTGATCATGTTACGCTCGTTCACTCCCCTGGTACTAAAGCATAGACTCAATCAAACAAGTGTCTAAAGTGTTATTTCAGCATAGAACTATACAGCCTAAGTCAAAATCAGGATCTGGTGCTAAACTCACGAAGACAGACGCAAACATTCACAAAAATTGAGAACAAAAATCACATATCAGACCTGAAAAATCGAAAGAGATTTCGACTGACTCATGACAAATTGACTCAGACAGACAGACTCGATTAAACTAGCTGATCTCAATCACTTAGTCAATCAAAAATTAATTCAATCACACAGTCAATCAAAAACAGCATGTTCACATTAAAATCCTCCCCCACACTTGTCGACACTTTGTCCTCAAAGTGTGAGAAAGGGAAAAGACTCGACTGAAAGTAAAAGAAAGGAAAGAATATACCGGGCAATTAGGGCTGATGTGGGGTCGGATGTTGGTTTTGTAGCCGGATGAGCAGTCTCGAGTATAGAGCTGCGAAGTTCTTTTGTTCTGCTTGGATTTCGTCAAGCTTCTTCAGCATCAATCTTGAAGTTTCTTCTTGCCGAATTACCATCTGTCGCAGGTGGCTTAGTTCTGCCTCTGTACTCTGCTCTGCTTCTTGTCTGGAATTATGGTCTGGTTGTGGTCCTGATGTCTGATGTGGGGCAGTGTCAACTGGAGGTCTCGACGTTTCAGCAGCATCTACGGATTCTTTTTGGTGTGCAAAAATGAATCGACCACCATGCTTCTTGCCGAAAACATGCTCCTGCACTGGAGTGAATCCTGTATTGCTGCATAAAACATTACCTTCCAAGTGAAAGTAGCCCATTTTGTCTAAAGCTATCATATCAACCAATTTTAAATCACAGGATTTATGCAAAGATGTATCAGTAAGATCAAGATTCCTATGTTCTACAGCAAGAGCAGTAATCAGAGAACCTAGCGACATTAAAGACCTAGATGACCTTACTTGCTGACTAATCCAGTGCCCCAAGTTAAGTTTTCGTTTGTTAACCATGCTCCACAGAATGAACAGTTCCATTTTTGAAATTATACCTGATACTTTAATTTTCCCTGATAAAGTGATTGCTAGACACCTATGCAAGATTCTTAGTGACAAATCAACAATAGAGTGGGCTTTTGCATGGCTGTCATCAAAAGTGACAGTGGGGTCTTGTGTTAATTGTCTATATGCATCAGTTGTGTCAAAATCATCAGGGTAATCAGTTAAGCTGTTCTTGTACCAAGCAGCATTCAACTCATCAGAATTCACAAATCCAAGCCTAACATTAAATTCGTCCATGCTAATATGAAAATAATGGTCGACAAGTCTGAAATTTACTTCATTAACACCTTTTTTAATTTTCTTAGAACGAACCAGCCAAAACGAGGAGTAAAACTCCAGGTTCAGCTCTAAATAACAAGCATGCTTAGGGAAAAACAAATTCTGCCAACCAATATTAACAACATATTCAGTCACAGAGTCAAACACTTCAAGATCATTCAGCATGCTTAAATCCATTTCAGCACAAGGTGTAACCTCACATTTCAATTTTTCATGCAATTTATCTATAGTACTAGACTCAGCAAAGCTTAACCAACCATTGAGGTTATCAATGGTCGGTGGTACCTGGACTCAAATTTTCGCTCCTCTGCTTCTGCTTCTGACCCGAACGTGTCCTGTTTGGTGTCTCGCTGCAGCTACTGGTTTGGAGTTTGAGGGCATCGTTCTGGTGCGCTTCAGTCTGGTATGCTCTAGGTCGAGCAACTCTTCTTCTTCTTCTATATCAGACCTCGGAGAAGTGAATTTTCTCTTCTCTCCCACACTGTTTCTTTTCTCCTTGACCAAAGCTCTCTTTCCTTTCCTCCTACTGGCCAAAGCAATTTCATCCGAATCTTCAGATTCAGCTTGTGCGTCTGGTGGGCCTGCTTTGAAGGTAGGGTCTGAAGTCGTTTCCTCGTCGGAACTAGCGGATTCTCCACCGAAAGGTGGCGCATCTGTGGTCTCGTCATGGTACAGACATGTCTCATCTCCTCCCAAGCCGAAGTCCAAAGAATCAGGTGTGTGGAGTTACTGGTCGGCGACTGGAGATAGCACGGCTGCTGCTCTTCGCTTGGTTTTGGCAGCAGTGGGCCGGGCAAGCTCCGGCGAGAGATCTGATGGCTGGGATCGCGAGACAGAGGACTGGGTTGGTGGTTGAGGTGCGTTAAAGGGCGGAGTGACTGCTGGAAGCGCGGCTGCTGTCGGAATCGCGGCTGTTGAATGCACGACTGCTGTTAAACGCGCGAGGTGACCGGCCGTCGTCGCTCTCGACGGATCTCTCGGTGGGAAAACCAACGGCGGCAGCGTGGGTGGTCTTTCTCGGGTTGGATTCCCGAATTCATAAGTATAGAACTCCTCTTCTTCATCTTCGATCTGAATCGGAGGGGACGGAGGTTGCTTGGCTCGGATCTTGCGTTTTCCGGCTGGTTTGGCTGCTGGTCTGGTGGCGCGGCTGCCGGCGCCGCCTCGAGTGAGTACCATGGTTGCTTGGTTGCTTGGTTGTAATGAGTGCGGCGGCTAGGGTTTTGAAGAGGGGAAGAAGATGATTAATTGGGAATTTGGTATTTTTGGTAAAATTTGATGGTAGGGGAAGGACGGCTAAGTGGAGTGAAATAAAGAATATGGGCTTAGTCACTTAAGCCCACCTGGCTTCTTGGGCTAACTCCATTTTTAGCTCATTAACCTTCATTTAAACGAATTCTTTTATTCCCAGGCCTAGAAATAGGCCAATTCCTGCATCGATTCTCCTGCAAAACCAAATTCAACACAACATCAAAAACCAGGGAGTTTCCTTGACAGGGAAGCTTAAAAATAAAAATAAAATAAAATAAAAATAAAAATAAAAATAAAAATAAAATAAAATAAAAATTTAAAATAAAATAATGTTAAAATGTGAAACTGGAAAGGAAAAAAAAAACACATGGGTTTCCTCCCATGAAGGTCCGGATTTATTGTCTTTGGATTAGACATGGATTAATTTCAATCCTCTGAAATTCGGTGGACTTTGCATTCTTCCACCGTGTAGCTATTGAAACCTTCATGAAACGGTTTCAACCGCTGACCGTTAACCTTGAATATCTCTTCTGTCTTCTGGTCTTGGATGTCTGCAGCACCATAAGGATAAACCTTAATTATCGTATACGGACCAGTCCATCTAGATTTCAATTTTCCTGCAAAAATACGAAATCTAGAGTTAAATAACAAAACTTTCTGGCCAACGTAAAAATTCTTTTCCTTAATCAAGTTGTCATGATATTTCTTATTTTTCTCCTTGATCAGTTCAGAATTCTCGTATGCATCTCTACGCAACTCTTCCAACTCCTGAAGTTGGAGTTTTCTTGCGTCTCCATCCTTACTCATCTCCATGTTACACTATTTGATTGCCCAAAATGATCGATGCGCCAACTCGACTGGGAGGTGGCAGGCTTTACCATACACAAGGTTGTAAGGAGTGGTGCCAATTGGTGTCTTGAACGCCGTTCTGTATGCCCACAAAGCGTCGTCCAATCGTTGACTCAAGTCCTTCCTGTTTGGATTTACCGTCTTCGTAAGGATGGCCTTTACTTCGCGATTAGAGACTTCAGCCTGCCCATTTGTCTGGGGGTGATAGGCTGTTGACACTCGGTGGTTAACTTGGTATTTGCTAAGTAGTGTCGTGACCACTTTATTGCAAAAGTGCGTTCCTCTATCGCTGATAATCACTTTGGGTACTCCGAACCTGTTCAAAATATGAGATTTTAGAAACGATACAACAGTCTTGGCATCATCAGCCGCGGTAGCTTTGGCTTCAACCCACTTTGACAGATAGTCTACAGCAAGTAAAATATACTGATTTCCTCCTGATTTTGGGAAAGGACCCATAAAGTCTATTCCCTAGACATCAAATATCTCACATGTAAAAATTGGATTCAATGGCATTTGATTTCTAGCTGAAATATTACCAACTTTTTGACAGTTTGGACAATTCATGCAAAATAAATGACAGTCTTTAAACAAGGTAGGCCAATAAAAACCTGATTATAATATTTTGATTGCTGTTCTTTTTGGGCCAAAATGGCCTCCACATGCTTTAGAATGACAAAAGCATAAAATAGATTCAAATTCATCGCTAAGCACACATCGTCTCAATATTTGATCCTTACCGATATTCCACATATACGGTTCATCCCAAACATAATATTTTGAATCTATTTTTACCTTTTCTCTCTCTCTGTAAGACATACTTTTTTTCAAACTCACCTGATGCCAAGTAATTTGCGATATCAGCGTACCAGGGTCTTTCTATTAGTGCAAGGACATCAGCAAAGAACAGACTTTCGTCGGGAAATTCTTCATTGACGGCATTTGAATCTGGATCCACTAAAATTCTGCTAAGATGATCAGCAACCAGATTCTCCTTGCCACTCTTGTCTTTAATTTCTAGATTGAATTCCTGTAGAAGAAGAATCCACCTAATCAACCTTGGTTTTGCCTCATTTTTTATCAACAAATAGCGCAACGCTGCATGATCAGAATAAACAATCACTTTAGTTTGGAGTAAATAAGCACGAAATTTATCAAGTGCAAAAACAATAGCGAATAACTCCTTCTCAGTGGTTGTATAATTTCTCTGCGCGTCATCCAACATACGAGACGCATAATAAATCACATGTGGTTCCCTTCCTTCCTTTTGTCCTAAAACAGCACCTACAGCGTGGTTAGATGCATCACACATAATTTCAAAAGGTAGAGACCAGTTCGGTGCTTTAATCACAGGAGCAGTAGTTAATTTTTCCTTAAGCAAATCAAAAGCAGCTTCACAATCAGCACTGAATTTGAACTCCACTTCCTTCTGTAATAATTTACAAAGTGGTTCTGCTATCTTAGAAAAATCCTTTATAAATCTTCGATAAAACCCTGCATGTCCTAAGAAAGAACGCACTTCACGAACATTAGTAGGATAAGGTAAACAATCAATAACATCAATTTTTGCCTTATCTACCTCTATACCTTTTTGGGATATAACGTGTCCTAAAATCAGCCCTTGGTTTACCATAAAATGACACTTTTCATAGTTTAAAACCAAGTTAGTTTCTAGACATCGCTTAAGTACTTTTTCCAGATTTTCAAGGCATTCATCGAAGGAATTTCCATATACAGTAAAATCATCCATAAAAACTTCTATTCCTTCAGCAATAAAATCAGAAAAAATACTCATCATGCATCTTTGAAAAGTTGCAGGCGCGTTACATAATCCAAAAGGCATACGCTTGTAAGCAAAAGTCCCAAAAGGGCATGTAAATGTGGTTTTATCTTGATCCTCAATTGCGACGGGTATTTGGTGAAAACCAGAATACCCATCGAGACAACAGTAATGAGACTTACCTGAGAGTCTCTCTAGCATTTGGTCGATAAAAGGGATGGGGAAGTGATCCTTCCTAGTTGCTGAATTCAGTCTTCTGTAATCTATGCACACCCTCCAGCCATTTTGCACTCTTGTAGGTATCAAATGTCCTTGGCTGTTCTCGACCACTGTAAATCTGGTCTTTTTAGGCACCACCTGCACAGGACTTACCCAAGAACTGTCAGAAATAGGGTATATTACTCCAGCATCTAAAAGTTTCAATACCTCCTTTTTAACCACATCCATCATAGGTGGGTTAAGTCTTCTTTGTGGCTGCCTAAAGGTCTTACAGTCTTCTTCCAAATGGATTTTATGCGTGCAAATTGCGGGGCTGATCCCTTTAATATCAGCTATTGTCCAACCTATAGCTTGTTTATTTTCCTTCAAAACCCGCACAAGTCGTTCTTCTTCCACTCTGGACAACTGGTTTGAGATGATCACTGGTAAACTTTCTCCCACACCTAAATAGGAATACTTTAGGTGACTGGGTAGAGTCTTTAATTCCAGATTTGGAGCCTGTAAAATAAAGGGGACAAGGGAATTATTAGTTCTCGGAAGATCTATAATTTTCGGATTAATTACCACCTGTTTGGCTACATCCAGCTCAAACACTACAGCTTCGATCTCCTCCCTAACTTCCACTTTCTTTTCCAGCTCTTCCAAAGTGTTGTAATCTATACTCCTGGTGAGTACATAGTCCAAAGGGTCAGTATACTCAAGTTCAAAAATATCTTCATCATCTAAATCAATAACATTTATGAAATTTAGACAATTCGAATCCTCAGGATATCTCATAGCATCATACATATTGAAAGTGATAACTTCACCCATAAATTCTAAAGTTAAACACCCTTCATGAACATCTATTTTAGCTCGTGCAGTCCTCAAGAACGGTCTACCTAACAATATTTCGGTAGATTTGGAGGTATGTTCATTTTCCATGTCAATTACATAAAAATCAGCAGGAAATACTAGATTATTAACCTGTACTAACACATCTTTAATTACCCCTACGGGATAAATAATAGACCTGTCAGCTAGCTGAATCACCAATCTGGTTTCCTGCAATTCACCGATTTTTAAGCTTTTGAACAAGGTTAAAGATAAAACATTTATTCCCGCCCCCAAATCACACAGTGATTTTTCAATTACCTTATCCCCTATCTTACATGGGATTACAAACGTTCCACCATCCTTACACTTATTCGGTAATTTCTTCTGAAAAACGGCGGAAACATTTTCGTTCAAGTTGATTCTTTCCACTCCTGCAAGCCTTTTTCTGTTAGTGCACAACTCTTTTAAATTTTTTGCATATTTAGGTACTTGTGCAATCACATCAAGAAGAGGTATATTAACTGCTACTTTATGAAATAACTCTAAAATAGCTTTTTCATCCTTTACCTTCTTTGTCTTTTCAGACCTGTCAGGGAAAGGAAGAGGAATTACCTGCTGATTCTTCTTGGGCATCACTGGATCTGGAATAGGGCTTACATGGTCTGATTTTTCAGTTACCTGTGCTTCAGGTTCGTACTGGTCTGGGATAAGGATTTCTGACTGCTTCTTCCCCAGGCCGGGGCAAGGACTATTTCGTCTGAAATTTCCGCTCCACTCCTAAGTGTCATCGAACAGAGATGTTTTGGGTTGTCCACAGTGCTCGATGGCAGCTTCCCTTGCTCTTGCTTCTAGTTCTTCAGTTCCACTATTTCTTTCTGCATAGTTGACATGCTAGCTTGAGTAGCTTGCATGTTGGCTTGCGTAGCATGCATGAATTGTTTTAGCATGTCTTCCACTGATGGGCCAGTAAGCATTAGGGGCTGTTGTGGGGCTGGTAATTGTGGTACAGTAGGTCTGGGCACGAAATTTTGGAGATTTGGTGGTGTTTGAGCTTGGTTTTGGTTATTGGATGAGTATTGGTTTGGTAGATGTACTACAACGTTGGAGTTTGGGTTTTCTTTCCACCCAGGGTTGTTGTTGAACTGGTTTTGGTATTGATTCTGGTACTGACTTTGGTTATTTTGGTTGAATCTGGGCTTGTGAGGTGGGTATTTTCCATATTCCTGTCGGTACTGCATTACTAAGTTAACCTCTTCAGGTGTTCCATTGTTCAATATACAGTCATCTGTATGGTGTCCTGGCTGGCCACATGTACCACACATGTTGGTAGGTTGCACTTGCTGTACTTGTACCTGTGAGTTTCCTAACAAAGCATTCAAACGATCAGAAAGTTCAGTCAATTGAGTTTGAATTGAGGATACATTACCTGTTGGCGTATCTCTTTCGCTTGACTCATGGTGGAAGCTATTTTCAGCCAAGGTTTCAATCAAATTGTTAGCTCTTGTGAGGGTACAATCTTGTAATGCACCTCCTGCAGCTCCATCCACTACTAACTTGTCTCTCACACACAAACCGTCATAGAAATATTGCACTGCATTCCAATATGAAACTCCATGGTTTGGGCAGATTTCCTGTAGATCTCTGAACCTTTGGTAGTACTCCCCAAAACTCTCAATAGGGTTCTGTTTGATGGACACAATGTCCTTCCTAGCACTCCCAGCTTTCCCAGAGGACCAATATTTGTTGAGAAAAGTACTCAACATCTGCTGCCATGTATTTATGGAGTTGTGAGGAAGGCTCAGGAACCAATTCCTCGCTTTATCCTCTAAGGTCCATGGAAAAGCTCGGAGTTTTGCTCGGTTGATATCCACTCTTGGGGGTTTGTGGGTGTCACATTCCCAATGGAAGTACTGCAAGTATTTGTATGGGTTCTCCTTAGGCAAACCGTAGAATTTCTTGAGGTTGTGTATCATGTTTGGTTTGAGATTCCAATCATGTTCCACAGGCGGATACTGGATGCAAAAGTGGGTGTCTGGTGGTGGTCCCTCATTATTTCTTTGTCTGAAGGTCTGTTCTGGAGGGGGAGGTGGTGGAGGTGGTGGATGGTTATTATGGTGGTGTTCCATGTCTGGTTCAAATAGTGGTTCAAATAGTGGGTTTTCTCGGATTGCTGATGGTCCTTCCCCCAGGTCTGGGATAAGGGCCCTCTGAGGTGTCCGAAAATTTTCTGGTTGCTGTTCTTCAGGAACAACCCTCTGATTCTTTGCTTGCTTCCTATACTGTGTTTCCCTTCTTGTAATCTCTGGGTTGTACGGAATCAATTCTGAATTAGAGGTCCTGGTCATACACAAAGAAAATTAATTAGTACCGATGAATCCCCGGCAACGGCGCCAAATTTTGATGGTCGTCGAAACCGTCAAAATAAAATAATACAATTCACCTATGCTCATGCAAATAAGAACAGTAGCAAGTGGTAAAAGGTTCGTTCCTCAGGGATTCGGTGGACAATTAAAATTCCTCGTAAATGACAAGATAAGTAACAGGTGGTAAATACCAATGTTGAGTTGTTGTGAATAATTGCAAAATATAAGTAACAGAAAGTAATAAACGGATATGGTGTGTGAAATCAGATGTGACAAATTCCCAGTGAGGATTCCGATAAGCTCATGCATTTAATTAATTGATCATCGATTCAAGTATTTTCAATACCAACTTGCAGGCGGCTATAGAGATCAAGTTCTCACCTAGATCTCCTGCTCTCTACCTATTCGAGATTCTTAAAGGTTCTCACCTATTAAGGTCCTTGATATATCTTATGGCCTAAAGAAGCTATTCTATTAGGTCTAATAAGATAACCAAATGATTCTACCGTAAGAGACCTTCCCAGGTTCAGGAGAGAGAAGTGTCTACTCCTGTAAACCAGACTCTAATGGTTTTCCAAGCTAATCCGTCGATTAGTTGGTTGCCTTCGTATCACTTTCTACAGTGTAGACTCCAAGGTATCAAGAGAAGACAGTAATTATGCAAATCCTAGTGTAGTTGATCATGCTTCAAAAGAAGTATGCATAATTTGACAATCAATTAAAACAATTAAAGATGCAAGATGGAATTTAATAAAGTCGTTTAGATCTCACAATCAATTAAGCATGGCTGTTAATCCTCACAAGGAATAAATAGAATTTAGCCTATCATCATATAATTAAATAAATAAATAAGATGTAAGCATAAAAAGGGGATTTAATTAAAGGAAAGGAGTTGCAGCAACGTCAAGCTTGCAATGGAATAGTTCTCTGCCAAGAAGAAAGAAATTTGCTACTGTAAAAGATGAAGTCCTTTTCTACAGAGGCTCAACCTCCTTTAAATAACAACTAATTACTTAATTAATTCTCTAATTACAAAATTCAAAAGTAGGATAATGTCTAAAAATATCTGTTCCAAAATCCTAACAGAAGCGTAGCAGACATTCAGTAGCAGCAGGACTCTCGTTCCAACAGGAGTCTGCAAGATAAAAATCTTCTGAAATCTACAGCAGCCACAAAATTGCTCTGAATCCAACTGTTTCAGCTCCTCTCAATTGTTTTGCTTATCAGCGACACGATCTGTAAAAAAGGAGTGGAAAGCGCAAGAATTAGCAGTATCATCGTCCTAAAATAGACATAAAAGATGATGATAAATAGACAATTAACGCTTCAATCATCAACCTTCAGGGTGCATTCTGATTTTCTTCAATCCAGGAACCGCTTATGCGCAATATAAGTAGCATTTACCAGAAAATTATACCAAGTACTACTCCGTGTTCATTGCTCTGAATTCCAGAGGAAAGGGATTAGCTACGAGGGAAAAGGTTATCAAGCTGATTCCAAGGATAATATATGAAAATCGAAAGTTTAGATTGGAGAGTTTTGAAGATGCATTTGATCAGTACCCCGGAAGTGAACAGTACCCCGGATGTGAACAGTACCCCGGATCCAAAGTTTAGATTGGAGAGTTTTGAAGATGCATTTGATCAGTACCCCGGATGTGAACAGTACCCGGAATGGTAAGTTGGGCAGTTCTATTGAATTTCACAGGAAAAATTATATCTTTTTCATACGTACCCAGAATTTTCTATATAATAGCTAGATTTAAAGATAGTTGAGAGGGATACAATTCTTATGAAGACGTCTAAGTGAGATATTGACGTTAACTGGGCGTTATTGAGCTTCAAAGTGACGGTACAAGTTTGGGAAAGGATAAAAATCTTAGAATCCTGTCGTTATGGCAAAGGTCTCCAACAATATGCTATTCTTCTTCGTGAATGCAAGGAATCAAATAGGAATAAAACAACAGCTGAGTTCCTTGTTTATTCCCTTAAGGTATCACTGTTATCTTTAATATTATCACTATCCTTAACTTTATTTTTAATATCATCATTATCCTTAACATTTTTAAAGGAATCTAACAAAAGTTAGAAAACTCTGTCAGTATATTTGTACAGCTAACAATGCAGATACCCAAACGGAGTATGAATTACAAACTTGTAAACTTCATCAACAAGAGCCTGATAAATCATGTAAAGCTTCCTAAGCCCGTCCTAGTTCTGATAAACAGACGGTGGTACGGCTCAGAGAATCCTAACACAGCCCATCAGGCCACCCAGCTATTGCCTGGGAATGCTGATGACTTCATCAGGGAAGACCGTCGAAGCCCATTCCGGTCTCGGTGGCACGGTTAGAGGTTAACGGTTTTCCTAAGCCCATTCCGGTGATAATCAGACGGTGGCACAACTTAGGAACGCTAACAGAACCTGATAAGTCTAGCAAAGCTTCTAAAGCCCATTCCGATCCTGTTGAATCAGACAGTACGACTTAGGAATGCTGACAGAGAAACGAGGGTTGTCAAAGCAAGAAATGTTCTACTTTGTAATACCGGTCCCTTTGACGATATTGATGCAAGAATGTCGGTCCCTGCGACGACATTAGCACAAGAGGCATATTTCTACTTTGTAATACCGATCCCTTTGACGGTATTGATGCAAGTAATACCGGTCCCTTTGACGGTATTAATCCAAGAATGTCGGTCCCTATGACGACATTAGCACAAGAGACATATTTCTACTTTGTAATACCAGTCCCTTTGACGGTATTGATGCAAGAATGTCGGTCCCTACGACGGCATTAGCACAAGAGGCATATTCCGGATTATGCAATTAATAGAATTTTCTATTGATATTATCATAACAATCTATCTTATGTGTTTTAAGCTGCACATGAAGAAGGAGACTTGCTTTTATTTATTTCTTTGCAGGTTGTGCAAATAAAGCTTTGGCATATAAAAGAAATACAGAGGCTGCCTGGAAATTTCTTGTAAGTAAAAAGCCTCCAGATAATTTTCCTAGAATACTTGCTTTTTCTGTTTCTTTGGAGTTTATACAAGGCGCAAAGCAGCCAGGAGCAATCCAGTACCTATATGAAAAAGTAATACGACAATCATCCGGAAGCGGTGGTGGATTTAATCACTCGGTAAATTCAGGAATCGAGTTTTGAATACACCAAACAGGAGGCATATTATCGGCATTATATATCGGGCTTGTTTTCTGTTGGGCTTCTGAGCAACCAAAGAGATTATCCGTTTTGAAAAGATTCTGTCAGAAATATCAATGCCTGTAATGTGCCAGCTCTGGTTTGGAACTCCCAATGTTGAAGATTTATTTCACTGTCTGTTATATCACCTACATCCACACCAACTGGCTCGCTTCCAAAAACCATTTTTTTAGAAATACATCTACCGACCTCAGACTTCCGGTCCATCTACCGCGCCACAAGCTTATCATTTGAGTCATCTGTCAGGGTCATATTCCGGACAGAAGAAAGTTTGGCAGAGATAGCAAGAAACAGATGTGCATTGAAGATTCCTAGAACTTCTACAATCTCTGGCAGTTCAGGAATACAGAAATCATACCGGGAATTGAGCCCTTGGTAAACACTCGAGCTCATTTTCGGTTGGGCTTGTGATAATCCAAAAATACCCCCCTAGGAATTTTGGTCTCTACACGGGATATCGAAACTCCGAGCTACTGTAGCGCCTACCCGGTATCTTGCTCGCCTTGCTTCTGGGGTGTGGTCGACGTCAGCGAGGGGGGCCCACCTACCGTATGGCGCCTTATCCCACTCCCAGTACATCGTACCATCCAGGACAATACAAGTGGTGCCTATAAATAACCCCTATGTGAAAGATACAGGACACAAGCCGAGATTCTGCTCTCTCTCTCCCCCCGCCCCCCTAAAACTCCTGCTTACCATCATATTTATCATTTTACTGACTTAAGCATCGGAGAGTTTACGCCGGGGCCCCCCTCCGACATTGTGCAGGTGTAGCAGCAACATCGATCACGAAGATCCCAGAATCATCCTCACCCCGAGTCTGAGGATTATCAAAAAGTCTCTCTAAACTTTATCGGAGTCAACTCTTTTTGTTCTTGCGATGTGAAATCCAGTAAAAGGTTTGGTCCCCCAATCGGCCTCGCAGTGCATGGTACTTTTGCGGCCACCAACATCTCATTCATAGCCATGATTGAATCAAAGTGTTTCACAGTCCCTACCATGCAAAATTCCAACCAGGAACGGTTGTCCGAAAGCACCTGTAAATCTATGGTATCATTTTTTATAGCATCTATCAATGGAGGAGTACTGACCACAGTCTCAATGATTCCTGGAGTTGGTTTTGCACACCATACCGGTGGCTTTTGGACAATCTGTTTGTCTATTGTTGTTTGTAAGCTATGATATCAAAGTGGTCTTCATAGACTGACTTTGGAATTCTCTATGAATGCAGGTGGATCTTGATCTCATCAAGAAAAACCCTATATGCCGCATTGGAATTAGTTAAATTTTAAGAATTTTCATCGTCTTAATGTCTTTTCTTTACAAAGAATTTGGATGAGTTTGTTTTAAAAGATTGCAGAATGTAATCCCGTTATTGTGTTTAGGAGTTTATTGGACCATTTATTAATTACTCTATTCAAATTTCTACAATAAATAACTCTTTTTTATAATAAGACCTATTTGAATTTAAGCATAACTAACTAATAATGATTTTGTACATCATTTTTTAGAATTTTAATCCTATCACGTTTATATTTAATTAAAATTAATTGATTCTATTTTATTTAAAATAGCTAGTAGGCCTATGACCTAAGTTTATTACTTATCTTGATTATTTAAAGCTTATGAATATGATTGTAGGTTGTCACAACTAGGGTTAATAATAATATTATATTAAACTTTGATAAGAAACACAATCTTTTTTTATATTATAATTTATGAGTGCTTAAATATATAATAAGTAGTATATACTGTGGTAATTTCGGATTTGTCATATACGGGTGTTTGGGTGTTAGGGTTAATTATTCTAATTATGTATGTTCTTTTTTTTCATTATAGTAGAAATTTTCTTGGTTATCTTAGCACCACTTGCTGAATCACATTATACTATTTAAGTGGTAAGATATTTAATTCGGTTTATTGAATTATATGAGTTTTAATCCATTAATTGTTTTACCTCCCGTTGATCAGGTCTGCATGCATATTTAATTCTTATTTCTCAATTTGCTTCATTTGTGCATATTTAATGGTGATATATGGCTTTTTTTTGGAGAAAAAATAAAATGGGTGATATATGGACTTCGAAAGAAGGGCCAAATCAGAAGTTCCACACATGAATTGGTGTTTAGGCCCACTTATGGTTTTATTTCAACACTTTACTGAAGCCCAATATCAAATGAAAGAATTTTCTATTCGAGTATTCTTTCACGGAAACTCTTTATAATATCTTAACCTTTCACAACATTACTTCTTCTGGCATAGCCTCCATTAAGGGCTGCGCCTGCCGTCTTTGATTGAAAGTTCAAACCATATATGCAGGAGATTGATCAACATCATGTGATGTTTATGCCGCCTGCCGTCCTTGTTTGAACTTTTGAGAATAATGTTACATTTTTATTAATATTTTTATTGATAAAAACAAATATCTAAATAATTTTAAAACAAAAAGTTGTCGCTTACTGTGGTAGTTAATGCCATGATTTATATATTCTTAAACGATAATTGATCTATTTTCGGTAACAAAACTATACAAAATGAAATAAAGAATTTTAAAATTTTCCGTTTTTGAATATTTTAATCTATGGACGCTCAAAAGTAAGTTATATACATACCGCACTACCCGACTCGATTGATGGGAAAATCAAACTCCAAAAAATAATGAAAACATCTCATTCTAAAACGAAATCCATACAAAATTACACCACAAAAACTAAAATTAAACATTAAAAAATCTACACCTTTATTCAAATGATTAAAGTCTTAATAAAGAATATATATATTTTAACTAATGCATACTTGGTTGTCCGCTTCAACTCAAGATATCCAGCACTAATAAAGTTTATAATATAAAATGGCCGAATAGACATTTTTCGTCCCCCTTCGGCCTACGACGAGAGTAAAGTGAAGTTGACTAATTTATTACTTCCTATGATTTTTAATAAATGATTTTATAAAATAGTAATATTTAGTAAAATAAACACAAAAAAGTTAAGTAAAGTGTACAGTAATATTCAGTAGGAAAATATCATTTATTAAAAACCGAAGGGAGTAATTGATAGTATTTTTATTTAAGTAAGGTGCATAAAATATCCTATACTTTCTGAAATCTTCTGGTTTTCAAATTTTTATTTATTTATATATTTTAACATTCATTTATGACTTTTTTAAACTATGGATAGGTCAAATTACAACATTTGCTAGTTTTTAAAAATATAAGTATCTAAAAAAAATCTAGAATATTTTAATGTACATTACACCTTTTTTTTTTAACGGATAGAGCATGAATGAAGAAACGAATGTCGTGTTTACCTGGGGAAATTCTCCAGTTTTTAGAAAACTGGAGAATTTTCCGGAAAACGTGTTTACTTGGCATAGTTTTCGTTTTCTGTTTGAAAACGAAAATTTTCTGTTGGAAAATCGATGAACAAATTTGGAGAACGAAAAAAATCCATTCTCCAGTTTTCCAACCGTTTAAAGAACAATTGAAAAACTCGGTTTTCCACTTAAATGAATTTTTTTTATTACGACTTTGCCCCTCATCCATTTTCCTCTGCCATTTGCTTCGTCCATCCTTATTCCTCTGGAACCCTAACGCCTTTCTCCCTTCGTCCTTGGCTCGCCACGCCCAGCGTCTTCTTCTTCCTTGAGCAAACGGAACAGCAAGCAACTGTGGCGGAGCATCGACAGCGGTGGTGGCGGAGCAGCGGCGGCGAAACAGTAGCAACCCTAACCCCCAACAGCGGTAGGTTCTTTCTTTCGCTCCCTCAATCTCTTCTATTTTTATGTGTTCTTGTTTCTCTTGAATGCGCAATATATATATATAACTCATTGTATCATCTACTACTCTTTGATTCTGCTTCTGTTTTTGTGTTTTTCCCTCTATTGCGTCTCCTTGTTTTCCCATTCTCTTCTTTTTTTTCCAATTTCTTCTGTTGCTTTGTTGATTTGGGTGGTTTCTTGATTAATGTTGGGCTATGGGTTCTTGTTCTTTTAAAAGAATATATTTGTAAAAAAATTCTTTATGATTGAAGTTTAGAGATGATGATATTTGTAACAAAAGAATCAAATTTCTTTTGTTAGTTGTTAAGATTCAAAAGCATATTCATAAAATATGCTTTAAAGAAAGGATGGAATTTGATTCCAAAATAAGGAATTTAATCATGGATTTGCTTCTTTCCTCTCTTTTTTCCAGTACTGTATTAATTGATTTAGTGACAGAAAGAAAATTCTGGTTTCCATATTACTTTGCTTGTTTCCGCAGTAATATTCAAGCCTTGAGTTTGCCAAACTTATAATTTTTGAATTGATCTTTGGGGTTATAGTACATGTTTGCTTATCTAAATCATTTTCCCCTTGAGGATGGAATCAAGATGCTCGTGGATGCTGGTGAATATGATCTCATATGCAATTGGCTCAGTGAGTTTATTATAGCCTACCCTAATTGCTGGAGATCCAATATATTAAACTACCCATTAACATATGGCTAGTTCCCTTGGTTAATATTTCCATGCGGATAAATCTTTCGCGTGCAGGAAATTCGAGATGGGTTCATGCCATGGAATGGTCTGGTAAGAAAGAGTTTGGGGCATCTGCGGAAGTTCCTTTCCCCGTTGATGGTTCAGAAGTTGGAGTTCTGAAAAGTCATGGGCCTTTCGCTTTCCTCAAGGTATCGCATATCCTCTCCCCATTCTAAGGATACAATCCATTTATTTTCACTACTTATATAATTGAACGACGCCTTTGGAAATAGGTACATGATTGCATTGCATTTCATCATGTTTTATTGTCTATTTACTTGTTTATTTGGACAGTAAACCTACTGATTTATCCTTGTATTTCCCATATCTTAGCAGATCTGGTATGGAGGCGAAGTATTGAAGATTCTGGTTTTTGGAGAGCTGAAGCTGATTTTCCCAGTCTTGGCCTAGATTTTGGCCAAGACACCTTCGCATACAATGTCAAATCGTCTTGGCCTAGACTTCGGCTAAGACTCATTTACGATCGAGCAGAAGCATGGATCGTTTGGACCGCTTCCCGCATTGGGCCTTGCAGCTGGCATGTAGCAGCTGTCTCGCAAATCTAGAGGGATCTGAAGCATATCTCTTGAAGAATCCCGCATGGGATCTCCCTCTTTTGTAATTGCGATTTACTTTCCATTAGAAGAACAATTTATTATAGCAATCTCTTTAGAGATTTTCTAGGAATTAGAGTTGGAGTAGGACAGAGGATTTTTTAGGGCTATTTAGCCGAACATTGTTCACCTCTGTCCCCATCATCAACCATCACCCCTCGATCATCAGATTGAAACCTTTCTTCTCTTTCTTCTTCGAAACAATTTGCTCCGGATTTATTTAAATCTCGGATTTAGTTTATTTATGCAATCAATTATTTTCATATTTTTATCTATGAGTATGAGTAGCTAAACACCCATTCTTGGTAAGGGTTGATGAGCTGAAGTTCTTATGCAATCGTGAGATCAATTAGTGCTTAATAATCTCTTCTCTTGTATTTATTTATTTCTTGAACTTAATTCATCGCTTACTCACTAGGGACAAGGTTTGATCATCCTTGCGCTCTAGTAGAGAAGAGTTGAAGTCGGTCTAGAAGGAAAGGGAGTACCCGTCGGCTAGACAAAGCAGGTGACTAGTCTCGCGCCAGACTAGAAGAAATAGGTAATCTAGGTCAAGACCAGATTGACAACCTAGGGTTTCCACAGGGAAACACCTTGACCTAGGTACTATCTTCCCCTATACCATTGAGGAAGCGAACAGTCATTCAAGACAGCAGTCAAACAGATAAACCCTTTAACCAGCAAGGTGTCCCTTGGCTAGGATTATCAGGAAAGGGAGTACCCGCCAGGTAATTTGAAGAGGAGGGAAGACAAGAGTGAATAGGAGTACCCCCACTCTATAGCAGTACTATGAACGAAGAGATGAATATACTTGAATCTATGATCGAAGCATAAGAACGCAAGCTCTCATATCACCCTTACTTGGAATTCCATATTACTAGATCTATTTCAATTTTGACCCCTGTCTTGGCCAAGCCTTTGGCCAATACTACTTTGAACTATTTTTACCTCTTTCTGTTTTGTCTTTATTTTCAGATTCTACCAAAACCAAATCCAGTGACGAGGAAGTCAAACCAAGAATTACATCTCCTAGAGGTCTCTGTGGACGATCCTTTTATCATCATCTACAAACTCTTGTAGACAGTGATAAGTTGTATTTCTACCCCCAATTCCATACCTATTTCACTATCATATTTGACGTGTTCGACGCGCGATCAAATTTTGGCGCCGTTGCCGGGGATCTTTAACGGTATTTGTAGTTTTTGTTTTTTTTTTGTTTTTTTTTTATAGTTGATGACTAGGTCCTCTTGTAGAGAAGAAGATTTGCTACCATACAATCCGAATCTCAGTAAGGCCGAAGCACAACTCAGGAAGATAGCTCAGAAAAGGAAAACCCCAGAAGAAAGTGAATCGGAAGCCTTTAGTTCCGAAACAGATTGCAGTCTAGACCACGATCTTGGCCAAGACTCCGACCAAGACATGGCAGAAAATCAACCAGAGCCGACGATGAGGGAACTGAACAGAACAGCGGAACAGGAAACCTTCTCCTGCATAGCTTTGCCAACAGTGGCAAATGATTGGTCTATCAAGACCAATATGGTGGCCAACCTTCCTAGGTTATATGGTCATTCGAACGAGAACCCATTTAAGCACTTGAGGAACTTACACGTCCAGTGTGATATGATGAAACCAGTTACTGTGAACATGGAAAGAGCGAAGCTAAAAGCTTTTCGATGCTCTCTCGAGGGGGCTGCCCAAAATTGGTTCTATAGCCTACCTCACAACACGGTCAACACATGGGCCGAGATGTCCACCTTATTCCTCAATAAGTACTGGAATGTAACAAAAGCAGGAGCGGCTAGAAAAAAATATGGCTGCCATCCAGCAGAGGAACAATGAGGGGCTGAGCGAATATCACCAACGGTTCAGAGAATTGCAAGAAGTTTGTCCTACACATGGAGTTGCGGATCAGACCATGATCCAATATTTTTATGATGGAATACTCTTACCTAGCAAAGAAAAAGTTGATACAGCCACAGGAGGAGCATTGCAGGACTTGACGGTCACCAAAGCCAAACTTCTACTTCAAACCATGGCAGACAATAGCCAAAATAATATCACTTCTGACAGAACTTCTACTCCTTCTAGTCTTTGTTCTATTGATGTTGAGCAAAAATTAGCTGAGTTAACTGATATGGTCAAAACCATTTCTGTCAATATTTTAGGTGCAATGACCACTGGGAACTCTAATCCAGAGCAAGTAGCAGCGGTTTGCGGAATCTGCTAGCAACAAGACCATCAGACCAATAATTGTTACATGGTGCAACATCCTGATGATGTAACACAAGTAAATGCGGTCTATGGGCAAAACCAAGGGAGTATGCAGAACTTCCCTCAAGGAAGTAATCAATACTCATGGAGAGGCCATCCAAATTTTAGATGGAGAGATCCAGTCCCTACAAATCAGAATCAAAATCAGAATATACCCCAGCAACATCCTGGCCAACCTCCCGTTAACTTTCAAAATTTCGTACCTCGTCCTTCGCACCTTAATCCTGGCCAACCTCTTGGCCAAGCCTCGGTACCTCAGCTGCCTCCAGCACCTCAACCCTTGCAGATAACCGGCCCCTCTATAGAGGATACGCTTAAGAGTTTAGTTGAGATGCAAAAGAACTTGATGCAATCTACGCAGTCTAGCTTAGCGGAGATGCAAAAACAAATCAATCAAATGGCCAATCAAGGGAAGTTACCTTCTACAACCGTGGAAAACCCAAAACACAATGTTAGTGCCATGAGTCTTAGGAGTGGAGTTGTGCTACCAGAGAGGGAAGAAGCGAAAACAGACGAAGAAATAAGAAAAATCCAGTCGCAAGAGATGGATGAAGATGAGGAAGAAGAGACTGAAACAGAAGCAGTCCTGGCCAAACCTCAGGCCAAGCCCGCAGTTATCGCGGAATCAGAAAAGACAGAACCTGTCTTGGCCAAGACGTAGGCCAAGACACAGGCCAAGCTAGATCGTAAGGAAGAAATCATAGAAATTCCTCCACCATTTCCTCCTCGATCTTCGAAAGAGAAGAGGCAAGATGAAGCAAGAGACTTCATGGTTGTTTTTGGAAAAATAGCTGTTAACATGCCTATGTTGGATTTAATATCAAAAGTTCCCTCTTATGCTAAATTTCTTAAAGAATTGTGCACTAATAAAAAGAAAATTGCAGGTATAGAGAGGGTGAACCTATCTCACAATGTCTCTGCAGTGCAGCAGCTCCCAGAGAAGTGCAAAGATCAAGGGACTTTCACCATTCCATGCCAAATTGGGAACAAGAAGATTGAAAAGACCCTTTGCGACTTAGGGGCTGGCATCAATGTGATGTCCCTGAGTGAATTCGAGACTTTGAAGATAGGAACAATGAAGGAGACAGACTTGGTAATCCAGCTGGCTGATCGAACGATCATCCGACCTAAGGACGTGGTGACTGATGTCTTGGTAATGGTAAACGATTTTATTTATCCAGTGGACTTTATATAGTTGAGATGAATGTTCAACTACCTTCATGCACCACTGATATTTTATTGGGAAGACCTTTCCTAAGGACATCGAAAGCAAAGATTGATTGCTTCGAAGGAAGCATCATTCTGGAATTTTGCGAAAAAACAAATAAATTCAGCATTACTGAAGCCTTAAAACATCCTAATGATTTTCATTGCGTTAATTTTCTGGATGTTTTAGATCCAATTACTGAAGAAATTGCTGACATTTATATTAACGACCCCCTTGAGTATGTTTTAAGCAGGGGAATTTCCACAAGAACTCTAAAAGAATTAGAGGACAGGACTGGAGATCAGAAGGAACTCCAAGAAATTTTGGACAGCTTGACAGATCCAGAAGAAATAGAACTAGTCTTGGCCTCAAGCTTGGCAAAGACGCAGGCCAAGACTACCAAAATCGGGAAGAAAACGGTGAGTTGTCAATTTGTGCAGTCTTCGGTTCCTAAATTTCTACCTTCTGTTGTGCAGGCACCATAGTTGGAATTAAAATCTCTGCCAGACCATCTCAAGTATGCCTATCTAGGCCTAGACGACACCCTACCCGTTATTATTTCAGCAAAACTAACGAAGGATGAAGAAGAGAGATTGGTGGCAGTCTTGAAGATGCACAAGGAAGCGATTGGCTGGACCATGGCAGATATCAAGGGAATATCAGCCAACATCTGTACCCATAATATTTACGTGGAAGAGGATAAGAAACCCATTCGGCAACCCCAGAGGAGATTAAACCCTCCAATGATGGAAGTAGTTAAAAAAGAAATAATCAAATTGTTAGATTCGGGTGTTATTTATCCTATCTCAGATAGTAATTGGGTGTCTCCTGTGCAGGTGGTTCCTAAGAAAACTGGAATTACAGTGATCGAAGGAGATGATGACACCCAAAGAACGACATGAATTCAAAACGGATGGAGGGTATGTATCGACTACCGAAGGCTGAATCAAGTCACTCAGAAGGACCATTTCCCATTGCCGTTTATCGACCAAATGGTTGAGAGACTTACTGGAAAGTTTCACTATTGCTTCTTGGACGGATACTCAGGATTTCATCAAATCCCTGTTGCACCCGAAGATCAAGAAAAAACGACGTTCACTTGCCCATTTGGAACGTTCGCCTACCGACGCATGCCATTTGGGCTATGCAATGCGCCTGCCACCTTTCAAAGGTGCATGGTAAGTATATTTTCTGAATATGTAGAGAAGAGCATCGAGGTGTTTATGGATGATTTTACCGTTTACGATAATGATTTCGAACAATGTTTACATAATTTAGAAAACATTTTAAAGAGATGTGTTGATACAAGTTTAGTCTTAAACTTTGAAAAATGCCATTTTATGGTAGACCAAGGAATTGTCCTTGGCCATGTGATTTCAAAGAAAGGCATTGAGGTTGATCAAGCCAAAATTGACACTATCAAGAACTTGCCTTACCCCTCATGCTTGCGTGAGGTTAGGAGCTTTCTTGGACATGCAGGTTTTTATCGTAGGTTCATAAAAGACTTCTCAAAGGTAGCTGAACCAATGTGCAAGCTACTACAAAAGGAGGTAGAGCTCGACTTCAATAAAGGATATCAGAAGTCGTTCGACGAGCTAAAGGAACGATTGACAACAGCACCGATCATCCAAGCACCGGACTGGAGCTTACCATTTGAGTTGATGTGCGACGCAAGTGACACTGCTGTTGGAGCAGTTCTTGGGCAGAAGAAAGGAAAAGATCCGCACGTGATCTATTATGCATCAAAAATGCTAGATGATGCCCAAAGAAATTACACCACAACCGAAAAAGAACTTTTTGCAATAGTTTTTGCCTTGGAAAAATTCAGATCTTATTTATTGGGCACAAAAATTATTGTATTTTCTGACCATGCGGCATTGAAATACCTCTTGGTCAAGCATGAGGCCAAACCTAGACTAATCCGTTGGATTCTTCTTTTGCAGGAGCATAATCTGGAAATTAAGGACAAGCGCGGCAAGGAAAATCTTGTGGCAGACCACCTTAGCCGCTGCCTAGCAGAAGGAGACCTGGAACCAGTAAGGGCAGAATTTCTTGACGAAAAATTATTTTCAGTCACACTGTCTAGCCCGGAGTCTAGGCTAAACCCTCAGCCAAACCCGCGCCCATGGTACGCTGAAATTACAAATTACCTTGCAACAGGTAAACACTATGGTGATATGACTACCTATGAGAGAGTAAAGGTCAAACATGACAGTAAGTACTATGTCTGGGATGACCCTTATTTATGGAAATTAGGCACTGATCAATTACTTAGGAGGTGTATACCTCAAGGTGAAACTTTATCTATCCTTAAATTCTGTCATTCTCAAGCGTGTGGAGGCCATTTCGGAGCAAAAAGGACAGCCCTAAAAGTCCTAGAGGCTGGCTTTTATTGGTCTAGTATTTTTCAGGACAGTTTTCTATTTTGTAAAACTTGTCCCGCGTGCCAAAAGGTAGGGAATATAAGTTCCCGAAATGAAATGCCTATGAATTTTATTCTTTCATGTGAAATATTTGATATATGGGGCATAGATTTTATGGGACCTTTCCCCACTTCTTTTGGCAACAGATATATTCTCTTAGCTGTGGATTATGTATCGAAATGGATAGAGGCGAAAGCCACTAAGAATGATGATGCTAGAACTGTTATTTCCTTTATTAAATCTAACATCTTGAACAGATTTGGAATTCCTCGAGGGATCATTAGTGATCGAGGAACTCACTTCTGCAACAAGATTTTATCTTCTCTTTTCAGGAAATATGGCATCACACACAGAGTATCCATAGCCTACCACCCTCAATCAAACGGCCAAGCAGAAGTGTCGAATAGAGAGGTGAAATCTGTCTTGGCCAAGACAGTAGGCCTAGACAGACGCGATTGGAGCCAGCGGTTAGATGACGCATTGTGGGCCTGCAGAACGGCTTACAAATGACCAATCGGGATGACGCCTTACAAGCTAGTCTATGGGAAGGTGTGCCACTTGCTAGTAGGGTTGCAACACAAAGCCTATTGGGCTATACGAAAATGCAACTTGAGCTATGACGAAGCCGGGCAAGAGAGGAAATTACAACTCCATGAGCTAGAGGAGTTGAGAGACCAAGCCTATGACAATCAGCTGATTGTCAAAATTAGAATGAAAGCCTACCATGACAAACGAATTATTGGAAAACCTCTCCACACAGGGGAGAAGGTTCTTCTTTATAATTCACGTTTTAAGTTATTTCCTAGAAAATTAAAAACAAGATGGGAAGGCCCTTTTGTTATTACTAATATTTACCCACATGGTGCAGTAGATATTAGAAATAAGAAAACAGGTGCCGAGCTCAAAGTGAATGGACAAAGGCTGAAGTCGTTCTTTGAAAGCTTCCAGGAAGAGAAAATTTCTGAAAATGTGGACTTGCCACCAGAAGACGAGTGAAGAAAAATTCAAAGTCAAGCCTAGCACTTAAAATAAGGGCGCTACAAGGGAGACAACCCTTGTTTCTTTTATTTTTAGAAAGTTTTTATTTTTATTTTTGTCACATTTGATTTCGCTGGGTTGTTTTTTATTTTGTGCAGGAAATTAAGTGTGGGGAAATTGAAGTAGGTTGGCCAAGAGCTTGGCCAAGCCTTAGGGCTAGACTGTTTTGCAGCAGAGCCGCTCTTTGAGAATTAGTGGGACACTTGTCAACGCCGTCTTTTAAAGGCTTTTAATTGCTTTTTGAACGGACAAATCCAAAAAGCAATTAATTGGAATTTATGGAAAGCGTGGGAAAAAAAAATCACCACCCCTGTGTATTCCCTTCCCACTCTGACACAACCATACCCACGTAACCAACAAATTCGGCCTCTCACCTGAGCTAAAAAAGCAACAGTCCCTTCTTCTTCTTCTTCCTCCCCAATCGCACAAAAATCTAAAAACCTAGAATTCCAAAAACACCATCCCACTCTCCAGTATTCTACAACCATGAACCCATCAAATCATAGCCCTCCGTCTGACATTCCAGAGGCCAGTGACGACCTCCGTGGAGCAGCACCGCCTGTCTTTCCGAACGACAGTATCTCCACCGCGAGGCATCTTCTCCAAGCACTCGAGGACACCGACTCGATGTCCTCAGAGGACGATTTGCCTGGCGAATTAGAGGATAGCATCGAGGGAGCTGACCGGGCCGTGGTCGTGAGTGATGAAGACTCCGACGAGGTCCCTCTTGCGAAGCGGATGCATCCGTCTGTTCCAGCATCGGCAGGGGAGAGAGAAAGCCGGCGAGAGAAGAGGCTCCAAAAGAAGATGGGAGCAACCGGAGCATCAAACCCAGCTCCTGCCGCCGCAGCCATACCCACACCACTACCGCCTCCGGCGAAGCAACCAACCACAATCGCACCACCAAAGAAGACCACTGGCATATTTAAGCAAGTGGCCCACAAAAAGACCCCGACGAAGAAGCCGACGAGGGTCCCAGATTCATCGCCACCGCCCCTAAACCCTAAGAAGGGCAAAACCAGTGCTACTCCTTCCACCGCCAAAAGCAAAGGGAAGAGGAAGACGATCAAGGAAGATGATGTTGAGGATGATGAAGACGTTTCAATCTTGGCCAAGACTGCTAAGGTACCTTCTCTTCCTCCCCTGCACACACTCAGAGGCTGGTTGAAGTTTGATACATCAGACCTCAAAGCTAAATTGCGTGACTTTCATTCCTGTGACATCCCCGCCTTTGCTAGGCTTGATTTTAATTTTTTAGATGAAATGGGGTTAGGGAATAAGATTAGGGAGTTTGTGTATGCCATTGGGTGGATCCCTTTCATGTCTATTGAGTGTGATGCTTACACTGAACTGTGCTTAGAGTTTCACACATCTTTCTGGTTTGACGAGGAAACCTTGTATGTTAGGGGTAGAGACAAACCTGACTTTGCTACTGATGATGTGATCAATTTTCGTTTGTGTGATAAATGGAGCCACTTATCTGTTAATGTTTTCAATTCGTTGTTAGGATTTGCATATAGTGATGAGGCCATTTTTGACTATCCCACTGATTGGGATAATAATGCTGCCTTTAGAGAGGTCACAGGTGACCCCAAAGCAAAATTTGATAGAAATTCTAAGGCACACTCAATCCTGAACCCTGCACTTCGCATGCTCCACAGGACTTTGTCTATCAACCTTTCGGGGAAGACAAAAGTTTCTGAAAATTTAGCCAAGTCTGAACTGTTTTTGGTTTGGTGTATTTTGCACCAAAAAAGAGTCAACTTAGGTTTATATTTGGTTCAGCAATTGCATGCTCGTGAATCTGTCACCAAACTGATTTTTGAGTCCTTAATTACTTGGCTTGCTATTCAAACTGCTAAATTGGATCTTGCCACTGCTGATTTGCATAAGTGTTGTTCCCCCAAAATCCTAGATTTGAGAGCCTTCGACCAAATGGGATACTTCCATTTGGACGGAGAGTTTGTTGCTTGTAATACAGGTTTTACACCAGTAGGGGAGCACATTTTCTCAAAGAAAAATGAAGGGAAATACAAGCTGCGCCTAGTATAAATTCCAGGAGAAACAGCAGAGGACGATATTGCCCAGGATCTAGGCCAAGACATAGGCCAAGATCCTCCCATTCCAAATCCTTCAGCAGCTGATCTTGGCCAAGATCCCCCAGCCAGTAGCACAAATGAACCTCCAACATGGGCCCGGGAATTTCAAGCTAGGCAGCTGCTGATCCTTGAGCAGCAGAAGATCATCCTGGACCGTCTAGGCCAAGACAAGCCCCAGGACAAAGCAGAAAACCATTCATCTGCATCCACCAGTGAAGAGGTGCCTCGATGGGCCAAAGCACTTTCTGACCGACAAGATGTCCTCCTTAAGCAGATGAAACTCACCAGGACCAACGTTCTCCATGTTTATCAGCATCTGCAGGTCCACCTAAAGTACCTCAGAGCCTTGTACGATAATTTGAGCTCCGACAGTGAGTCCTCTGATGAGGAGGATGATCCTGCACCACCAGCACTGCCAGCAAAGACACCGCATCCGTCTATGCCACCTCCTGCTCCAAAAGATCCAAAACCGAAGGACCCTCCAGCCTCTGATCTTGGCCAACCTTCAGGCCAAGATCGCCAGACTCCAGCAGCTTGATCTGCTTTTGCCCCCAGGTCGTCTCTTTCTTTTCTTTTATTTTTTCTGCTTTTTATTTGTCTCTCCACACAATGAGGACATTGTGTCTTTTAAGTGTGGGGAGGATGTACAGTTGAGTCTTTTAATTTTTATTTTTTGTGCCTTGTGATGCGTTTTGTGTTGAAATTGTGTTAATAATCTGAATTTTCGAGTCAGTTTTTGCATGATTTAATTTCTCTTTTTGCATGCGTCCGTCCAGTCCATAGAGTCTGTCATTTGCATGATTTTTATTTGTATTTTTCTGCATGTTTTGAGTCTATTTTTTGAGTGCACATCTGAACCCCTGTTTTCTTGCTTAGGCTGTTTAGTCTTTCAGTGGGACTGCATTTAGACACTTTCCTAGGGGATACAATGCTTTAGTGACAGGGAAGCGAATGAGCATAAATGATCAATGCCTAAGGGGCATATACTCTAATGATTCTCAAACATTAACCATCCACATGGTTGTAAGGACATTTAGCTAGGACCTTAACTCTTATTAGGATGACGGGGTTTGCTGCCATGATTTGGGTGTGTTGTTCTATCTGCCTAAAAGTGTGAGACAATAAAAGGTGTTGGAGCGTCATAGGATAGACATAGCAAAGGTGGAAGCCCCCGCGGAAAAGGGCAAGCTCTGTCTATGTGCCGTGTCTGTAAAAATTCAAAGGACACTTAAGATGTCTAAAAAAATATAAGGATATAGAAAAGAAGAGAAAAAGAAAATAGAACAAATCTGTCAAAGTGATTTAAATGGCACCAGTCTTTAGGCACTTTTGGATAAACAACACAGTGGTGGGACTCAAATCGTTGGTGAACTCTTTGCCCTATACTTTATCAATAAAATCTAGTAAGGTGTCTTGATACCATGTGGAAGAGGTATGTTTAGGGTATTGATTATTCCTTGTTAGTCTAGCATTGGATATCTTAGTGAAGTATCTTGGCAAATCCAGTGAAGGGGTAAACAGCCTGAAATTGAGAAAGTCCAGGGGGTTCATGATGTCTGTTTTGTTATTGTTATGTTTTTATTTTTATTTTTGAGTCTTTGAGTCTGTATGCTTGGGGGCAAGCATAGTTTAAGTGTGGGGAATTTGATTGCATTGCATTTCATCATGTTTTATTGTCCATTTACTTGTTTATTTGGACAGTAAACCTACTGATTTATCCTTGTATTTCCCATATCTTAGCAGATCTAGTCTGGAGGTGAAGTATTGAAGATTCTGGTTTTTGGAGAGTTAAAGCTGATTTTCCCAGTCTTGGCCTAGACTTTGGCCAAGACACCTTCGCATACAACGTCAGATCATCTTGGCCTAGACTTCGGCCAAGACTCATTTACGATCGAGTAGAATCATGGATCGTTTGGACCGCTTCCCGCATTGGGCCTTGCAGCTAGCATGTAGCAGCTGTCCCGCAAATCTAGAGGGATCTGAAGCATATCTCTTGAAGAATCCCGCATGGGATCTCCCTCTTTTGTAATTGCGATTTACTTTCCATTAGAAGAACAATTTATTATAGCAATCTCTTTAGAGATTTTCTAGGAATTAGAGTTGGAGTAGGACAGAGGAGTTTTTAGGGCTATTTAGCCGAACATTGTTCACCTCTGTCCGCATCATCAACCATCACCCCTCGATCATCAGATCGAAACCTTTCTTCTCTTTCTTCTTCGAAACAATTTGCTCCGGATTTATTTAAATCTCGGATTTAGTTTATTTATGCAATCAATTATTTTCATTTTTTATCTATGAGTATGAGTAGCTAAACACTCATTCTTGGTAAGGGTTGATGAGCTGAAGTTCTTATGCAATCGTGAGATCAATTAGTGCTTAATAATCTCTTCTCTTGTATTTATTTATTTCTTGAACTTAATTCATCGCTTACTCACTAGGGACAAGGTTTGATCATCCTTGCGCTCTAGTAGAGAAGAGTTGCAGTCGGTCTAGAAGGAAAGGGAGTACCCGTCGGCTAGACAAAGCAGGTGACTAGTCTCGCGCCAGACTAGAAGAAATAAGTAATCTAGGTCAAGACCAGATTGACAACCTAGGGTTTCCACAGGGAAACACCTTGACCTAGGTACTGTCTTCCCCTATACCATTGAGGAAGCGAACAACCATTCAAGACAGCAGTCAAACGGATAAACCCTTTAACCAGCAAGGTGTCCCTTGGCTAGGATTATCAGGAAAGGGAGTACCCGCCAGGTAATTTGAAGAGGAGGGAAGACAAGAATGAATAGGAGTACCCCCACTCTATAGCAGTACTATGAACGAAGAGATGAATATACTTGAATCTATGATCGAAGCATAAGAACGCAAGCTCTCATATCACCCTTACCTGGAATTCCATATTACTAGATCTATTTCAATTTTGACCCCTGTCTTGGCCAAGCCTTTGGCCAATACTGCTTTGAACTATTTTTACCTCTTTCTGTTTTGTCTTTATTTTCAGATTCTACCAAAACCAAATCCAGTGACGAGGAAGTCAAACCAAGAATTACATCTCTTAGAGGTCTCTGTGGACGATCCTCTTATCATCATCTACAAACTCTTGTAGACAGTGATAAGTTGTATTTCTACCCCCAATTCCATACCTATTTCACTATTATATTTGACGTGTTCGACGCGCGATCAGTACATGATGCAGGGCACATGGTCCCAATGGACCAGCCCAAGGCTACATTGGAGATGCTAAAGAGGTGGACTAGAGGCAACATCTTGGAAGCCACAACTACAGATAATCTTGTTGCTGAGCTTTGATCGCCTCATCAGCCTTGAAGAGTGGGGTAGTTATTTTGTTTTTCGACACGCCTGTAAATATTTATCGGTGGGATGTTAGCAACATAATTTGGCGTAGGGTAATTTATCTGTCCCCTTTTCACTATACCCAAAACCTCAATAGTTCCTTTCCCGTTTTCTTTTTGGTTAAAACATCAACACAATCGATTTTTGTAAGAGAAATATTGCCTGTGGTAGATATTTTGGATACACAGTTATGAATATCCAGTTTTAATCCTCATGGGGAAGGAACACTTGGTTACATTGGTATATTTGAAAGCGTCCTAAACGTTATACGAACGAGTTACGAATGTTTGTTATCAACCTCAATAGGGGAATCCTTGGACTCTTGTCTTAACCATCCAAGATGTATAAGGAAGAATCAGATGATTTTCACTTGTTTAATAGAGTATTATTGCATTAGTTTTCAATGCCAAAGTTGTTGACTTGAGAGCCAAGACAAGGATAACTTGAGATCGGTAGACAAAGATGTATACATATATATATATATGGTCAACAATATCAATATTTGGGCAACAAAATTACGCAGAAAAATGCAGCAAAAGTGTGCAGAAAATTAAGTAGAAAATTTAAATAAGAAATTAGTAACTCTTAATACATATATTATAATTATTAATTTTTTTCAAGAAATATAGTTTTGGTTTTTCAAAAATTTGGAAATTAGTACTAAGTAAACACGTTTTTCAGTTTTCCAGTTTTCCACGTCAGGAAAATAGTGTTAAGTAAACAGGTTTTCCAGTTTTTCAGTTTTCCACATCAGGAAAATAGCGCGAAGTAAACGCGTTTTCCAGTTTTCTGTTGGAAAAGAAAATTCTCTAATTTTAGAAAATTGGCAAATTTTCAAACAGAAAATTCTCCGAAGTAAACGCGCCCGAAATTGAGTAGTACTTTACTATTAAATGTTTTCTTTTTTATCTAGTATCTTCTTGGATGCGAAAATATTGCAGTGATAGATTGCACATGGTATCTACAGGACATTGTGATGACATTCTACTTTTTCGATGTCCATGACTTTAATTTGAGATAGTGCGATCTATGCAATCAATAATGCGATCCACCTCTCTCTATATATATAATATAAAAGTAAGATTTCTTATCTCCATTCTCCTCTATTTTTTTATAATTGATGTTACTGTATAAATTACACAGTTTAAAAAAATTAATAGAAAATTAAATAAGGTAGTAGGACAGTAAGGCAGTGGTAAGACAACAAAGTTTGGGTACATTATAATGTATATACTTCTCTCATTTAAATATTGACACGTTTCCATTAAATTGTATTTTCGAAAAAATAATAGACACGTGTCAATATTTGAATGGAAGAGATATATACATCATGATATACTTAAGTTTTTCCCGTAGAAAAAATAACTTTTAACATGAATTTAAAAAAAAAAGTCAATTAAATAAGAATCTAATTTTTAAGTTAAAACGTTAATTATAAAAGAATCCTTAATTAGTTGGTGCTTTCTTCCTTTCCAAGTGAAGTGTACTTGTTGTGAAATTTAATGAAAGCAGTCGTGTGTTTAAATCAGTTATAATAAACAATGATATTGAGCACGTGATCCACGTCAAAAAGTAATACTCTCTCCGTTTTCGAATAATTGACACTTTACTATTTATGCACGCGTTTCGAGAAGGTTGAATGATTCACTATTTGACCCCAAAAAAATTCGTACTTTTTTTTCTAACGTACGTCCGAGAAAAAGTACGGAATTTTTTGGGTCAAATAGTGAGTCATTCGGCCTCCTCGAAACGCATGCATAAATAATAGCCAGTGATAATTATTCAAAAACGGAGCGAGTAATACCAACAAATTATGAAGCATAAATGTTTCTTTTTACACTAGTGTCTTGTATCCCACTTATTTCCGATATGGATATACGGTGAATAACGATATAGGTAATAAATATCTATTTTTATTATTTAATATATTAAATAAGTCAACAAATACAAATGTGATATTTTATATTCCTTCAGGACCAAATTAACGGACGTTTTGTTGTAAATCACGCATATAAAAAAATATTAATAAAAAATTGAATAAAACAACAGTTGGTCAGGACGGGTAGACAATAAGGGGCAACAGACACAGGCATTTGGGCAACAGATACGGGCAGTCAGGCAACAAACAAGGACAAAAAAAGTTACTTCTTACATGTTTATTGTCAAGGCGTCAATTAAAAACAAACCAATATTTTTTAGCTAAATCGTCAATTATTTTAACCCAGAAAGAGTATCTGATAATCAAAATATACTACCAAATATTTTTGTGTTGTGTAATCGGATGAAGTAGTAAATGATGACCTCTCATCTCCTCTTTCTCTACTGTCTATCAAAAGCAAAGGAAGACAAATAAATTTGATTTTTTTACTGTAAATCACGCATTGCTTAATTGCTTAAACATAAAATCTGACACGTTAGCTTTAATTAGTACTCCTTTGCTGCACTTGATAAGTTTAATCACTGTAATTTATTAAGTTTAATTAAAATTTAAACTTGCCGTCGGGCACTCATGTGGTCCTTTCGAGTCCATTTAGCTTATTTTGACACTAGCTCTTTCTAAAGTGTCCCCGCCAATGCCTGCCCGTCGAAACCCTGTCAAAGCACGCCGAAATTATTAAATATATTTGATGCATATAAAGTTACGTTTATCTGCTTATATTTATTGTTACAAATTAACAAGTTTAAATCCATTTTGATTTTTTCTTTTTTTAAATTAAATATAAATTTTCTATTTTTTTATAAATGGGCTAACGTACAGTTACATACATCGTGTGAACTTAATAATTTATCAAGTGAAAAATTTCACATTTTGAAGGGGACAGGGTAGTTGAAACTCTCACCTTTTTTTAATAATTCAGTAGTTAATTCATTTTTTTGAAAAAAAAATATTTTGAAACTAAAAAACAAAATTTAGCAAATATTTATGATTTCTTAACTCTTTTACCTAAAACCAAATAGTATTATTACCTTTGAAAAGAGCTTTTAATACTAGTATATGTTTTACCAATTGTCCAAAAATAAAATAAAATGTTGCGTCAAAAAATTAATAAATTAGTTTATTATATTTATTTTGGTCCCTAAAAATATTTCTACTTTTGAGTAAGGATTAGAGCCAATTAGCCTCAAAAGTCAAAACGCTTAGGATTTGTTCTTTTAAATAAAGGTACTAGTGATATATGAAAATAATACTCCCTCCGTCCTCAAAATGAGGTCGTTTTAGCTTTTGTTTTTACTGTTTCGGCACGTAGCTTAAAACGGCCGGCAGACGCACTATTTGAGACAATTTTGCCCTAAATTTTTTCTGGGAAGTACGTTAAGGATTAACGTATGTTCACAAAAAGTTTCGGATTTTTTTGGGGTCAAATAGTGCCTCATCCGGCCTCCTCGATATGCGTTCCCTACTGAATATTGGGATGCGAGAAAGACAAGATTTTGAGGACGGAGGGAGTACCAAAAAGCGCGTAACATTAGCACTTTAAGGTTTTATGTTATAATCTTAAAATAAATAATTATTTTAAATTTTGAGTTTTAATATATTCTCTTCGTGTTTTATTAGTTGCCATTTTTTTATTTTTCATAATAACTAAGATAATCATTAAATTACAATTATTTTAAATTTTAGGTTTTAATACATTCTCTCTGTTGATTTTGTGATCGAGTCTTAGAGTAATAATTACTTTAAAATTCATAAGGTATCTGATTGAGTACTTAAATGCCTTAATTATCATCCTATTTTCTTACTATTTTGGATGATGATATTGCTGATTTTGACTATTTTCTACTCCTTATTACAGATTACTTGATACGAAGTTGAATTGGAAGAAAGGAAAGGAAAAGTCATGAAAAGAGTTTGAAATTGGTGGAAGCCAAGGAAAGTAGGCAGTAGCTCCCTCTTGAATATGTGATGTTCGTGCTGAAAAGAATTTTGGCAGCCAAGGAAACCAATTAACAAGCAGCCAATGGGCTTGGGCCCATGAGTAGAAGAGAGGGACGCGTACTGGAAGAGAGAATCATACTTTGTAATTAGTTTTTTTTTTTTTTTAATAGGCTGATGTATATATATATATATAATAAAAGGACATTACAAATGACCAAAAAGATCACGGACCAATACAGAGAGCGACAGAGCAGGTAACCAGGCTACCTGCAGAAAGCTGAGCCAACACACTCTCAAACCCACCCGCCTAACTACTCAACACTCAACAACAGAAGAGCAACGAATAGAGGAACAAAAACGACTAACAACACTATCTACACTATCTTCCTAGCCCATAAAGCCATTCCGGCCCAAGGAACATCTGAGACTGCGAATAGGGAAAACGTGGATCCAAAGTAAGCAACCAATGTTGCCAACTTTGTAATTAGTTGAAACATAAGTAATTAGTTTAATAATTATCTAAACCCTATTTTCTAGGAATTTTAGTTGGATTTGGTTTGTTAAATACCTAGCAGGAAACAGTAGAGAGGGACATCTCTTCTTCCTTGGAATTGTAGACGGCTACTGGTTTTAGGATATCATCTATATTATTCTTTTCTTCTTTTCTTCTTTATTCTTTGATTTAATTAATTCATGCACAATAATTGTTTGAATTAATTATTTCTTGTTCTAGCTAAGTTATCTATTCTTGGTAAAGGCTCGAGGGTTATGATTCATATGTTGTGAGATCGAATTAAGCTTCATAAGATCCAAGTTTGTATTTCTATTCTTTTTAATTAAATGTCAATTTGTTCATATTTTGGTTAAGAGTAGCTAACTTGATTTTAAATATGAATGATTACATCTTTTCTTAGAAACGTTGGATTCTACATCGTTGATAGGAATCTGTAGGTAACTAATTAGTGTAAGAGCTAATTAGAAAAGGGTAGAATCCGATTTATAGGAGTAGAAGAAATTCTCTTCTAGATCGGGAAAGGTCTCTCCCCGTGTTTAATCAACCCTTCAATTAAACTTTATTAGGAGTACCGCCTTAGGAATCTTGAGTAGGAGGAGAGCAGGAGACTCAGAGTACCGCTGGTCTCTATAGCTTTTCTATTAAATTTGGTTTTGAAAATACTTGCATCAATGATCGACATTTATGAATCGTGACCCGAGAAGAGTCTTTACCTGGAATCTGTTATCATCTGAGTTAATCCAATCATCACTTGTTTACTGTTATTATTTTCTACATTTATTTAATTAATTGCACACAAAATCCCACTCATTGGTTTTTACCACTGTTACAATTTTGGTCTTTTAACAGAAATTATTATTGTCCAGAAATTCCTGTGGTTCGATCCTTTTACCACTTGCTACAGTTTTAATTAATTGTGCATGGTGAATTGTATGATTTATTTTTGTTGGTTTCGGCACCCATCAGTATCATTGAAACTGATTTTTCAAATTCTAATACAATAAAGTAAAAATTAATGTGAAGCACCATATTATTTCGAAAATAAAAAAAAAGGTATTTATAAAGGGAGAAAAAAAACGAATCCAAGATCGCAAGCCTGATGTGACAAAAAGGAAATGAGTCCTCAGCCGCATGACAAAGTAATTATTGAATATTTCCGATTTGAGTGCCAAGCTAGCACGAATAGTTAGGTGGCGGCGGTCCGGATCTATGGGTTGCTTTGGAGCAATCAAAGTAATCAAAGTAATCAAAGGTTATCATTTATTAATAGATTAATCAATCAATTACAGACACTCCCTCCAGTTTTTTTGTTTTGTTAACTGACGCTTTAATTTTGATCAAGCATATTAAAAAAATTGAATAATTCATTGTTTGAGACAATTTTGCCCTTTATTTTTTTTCGGACGTACATTCGAAAAAAAGTACGGATTTTTTTTGGTCAAACAGTGAGTTATTCGGCCTCCTTAATATACATGTCCAAAATCAAAACGTCAGTTAAAAAAAACTAGAAGGAATACATGTAAAATAAATAATTTATCATTAAAATTTCTCAAATTTATTGTCACATACTACCTTCTAAATTATTTAATATAATAAAAAAATTTACATATAAAAAGTAAAAATTTAATCGTTTAGTTTAAGTGAATAAAATTAAACAGGTAATTAAAGTGTTCATCATTCACCAGCTCAATCCATCTTCACTTACAATTATATCTTATATAGCTATTTAATCTCATTATTACTATAATTAACTATTTTTTAATTTAGATTATGTTTGCATACATATACTAAAATAATTAATCTTATTTCACCAACACACACGAGAGGGTGGTGAGTAGCTAACGAGATGGTCTACTAAGCCAAAACACTTGTATAAATTTAATGAGCAGCCAAAGTGTTATGATAAGAAGTATTTGCACGATTAAAATGTGTCGTCACTGTTGAGACGCCGGCCTGACTTCATGATAAGCTAACGCCTAAACTGAGACTTATCATTATCATTAATAATAATAATAATAACAAAAGAAAAAGAAGATAATTTGTTTTTTTTTTCTCTTCATTAGCAGTAATAGTAGTTATCATTAAGTGAAAAAATAAGGACAGAGAGAGAAGGTGACTGCCTGACTGAGAGAGATTTGACAGACATCCATGCCCAGCAAAACCGAATCTTCAAAAAGCCACCGCCAGTTTCCACCATTACCCCACCACCACCTCCGCCTCCCTCCACGGTCTGCCAAATCTGTTCCTGTTCATTTCATTCTTGAATATTCCTCTGTTTTCCTAGTAATTCAATTCCCAATTAATCCATTTCCAATAATCCCTTCCTTCACCTCCTGCCCCTCCGTCGATAACCATTGACATAACTTCCGTGCAAGCCAATCACTCTTCCGTTGGAAGATTTTCATTCTCCAAATAGTTCCCTTCCATTCCGCCACCTTCATCTCTCTCTACAAGCTAATATATATTCTTTGATTTAGCTCATCTACAGGTCGCCTTCTCCTTTCTCTATTTTGCATTTTGGGGAAAAAACAAACAAACAGAGAATAAATTGGATTTTTTCAGGTGTTCGTTGATGGTCATCTAAGCATCACTAGTCTATTCGATATTCTATCAAATCTGGTAATGCTTTTTTTTTTGTTTAATATTTTTTATTTCTTCTGTTTTATTTTTTTGGTTTGCTTTTTCCACTTCTTAACGTTCTGTTTGGCTGCGGAGAGAGGAAAACTAAAAAGAAAGAGCAGGAATCCAATTATTAGTTGGCTCATTCTATTCTTATGCTGCTGAGTATTAGAGAAGAAAAATATTGATTGATTGCTGTTTTAGCTAACAGTCGTTATTGTTATGTTAATTGCTGCAGTTCTCGTTTGCTTCGTCGTCTTCTTCTTCTTCTCCTTTTTTTTTAAAAAACTTTAATTGAGAGGAATACAGTAGTAACTGTTGATGTTCTTGAAGTGATTGCTTGCTTGGTGGTTAGTTCTGGTTAGTATGGATTTCTGAATTTTTTGACTCTTGATAAAAAAGAATACACCTTCTTGTTTAGCTGAAGTCTTTGATTAATTGATTAGTTTTAGTTTGATTTTTAACTTCAGTTTAGCAAAACAGTTAAATGGAAAGAAACATATAAAGTTAAGCTTCTTAACAATTAAAATTAATTGCAAATATATTTGTTTATTTCACAATTTTTTCCAAGAAATTTTTGTGATGTCCAAGGTCTGCCATAAAGATATTTGTGCTGATATAAGTTGTTTTCTTAGCATTTTGGCTGTATGCAATGTACTTGATGTGAATAATACCCCCCACACAGTAGATGACATTTGTGATATTTGGTTGCTAGTTTCAAATATCGAGTGCCATATGCATATTTTCCCTCCTGTTTAAGATGCATTTGAGATGAGCAAAAAGAGCGGTGTCTTTCTTAGATAATTTCAAAGCTAATGTTGTGCAGCTGGTTGTTATCTCTCTTTGCTTTTGATTCTTTGATGATAAAACAAACTGAGGTCGGGCATTAGTTTCTTTCTGTAATGTTTGATAGGACATTTCTGTGCTTTTCTCTAACCTCATGCAAGTTGTTTACCTTCATTTTTATCCCTTTCCAGTGAAAAATGGTGGCCTTCGGGAAAAAGTTGAAAGAGAGACAAATTCAGGAATGGCAAGGGTATGCTTGACCTATCTGTTTATTTTCCTCTTTTTTTTTTTTTTTTGTACTGTTTACTATAAGTGCATTTTAGCGAGTACTAGAGTTGTGAAGGACCTGCATGTCAGGCTAACTCTTTGATGAGTATCATTTGTTGTAGAGTCATTAACTTAGAGGTTTAGAAGTCATTAACATCTGCAGCTGTTTTATGAGTAGGTGAATTTATAAATTTCTGTAATGAGACTTGGTGAGATTTATGATATGTGCAAAGCAGGTAAAATTCATGATTTTATTATCCGCTGTCCTATGAAGTCAAATCATCGTTAGGAAAATTCCAGCTGAAAAATGACAAATCGTGGGAGAAGAGTGGTTTTCCGGAACTTGGAGATAGAATAACTGTTTCCTATGATTAGTTTTATATAATCTTTCTGGCATGCTGTCGCAACAATATAATGTTCAATGTCTATTGGTGTTCTAGTTTATACTAGTAAAGGGCTCTCTTGAGGCACTATCTTTTTTCTTCCCAGGTACTACATAAACTATAAACTAATGAAGAAGAAGGTCAAACAATATGGTCAACAAATTCAAGATGGAGCACTAGAACGCCGGTATGTTCTCAAGGATTTCTCAAGAATGCTGGATAATCAGGTTCGAAAGATCATGCTTGTGTTTGTATATGCATGCTAGATTATCGAGTAGCAACTTCAGTTATTTAATCCATCATGTCCGTATGATTGTGCCAAGAATCTCAGCTGTAGTTTATACTTTCTTTTGGGTTGTAGTTGCATAATTTTTTTATTTTTTTTATTTTTTATTTATATATATATATAACATGTTTACCTTGTCATAACACTTGTTAATCCATTAAACATTACTTGAGGTAAGTATTTATTAAAGAGTAGTGATAGGGTGGTTTGATTTTCTTGAATGCACACACGAGTTTGCAAGCCTTTAATATTAATCAGACAGCACATGATGTTTCATGAGCAATAAAATATGTTCCAATGCTGAAAGCTCAATGAAGGGTTGGAGATAAAACTAGACCATTGTGTAGCTGCGGTGGTTTGCACGTAAGGCCACTGTGTGTGGAAAAAGATTTTTACTACTGTCTCCTTTTTTTTTGCATCACTTCAAATCTCAATTATATAAGACCAGAAGCCTAGTCTGTAAAATGATTCTTGTCTAATTCTCATCAAGGTTTCAAGTTTAGGTGTTTACTTGAGATACAATATCAAATAGAACTTACATTTCTTGTTATGTCAATTTCAGATTGAGAAGATTGTCCTATTTTTGTTAGAACAACAAGGATTACTTGCAAGCAGGATTGCTGCTCTGAATGAACAGCAAGAGGCTCTTCAGCGGCAGCCAGAAATATCCCAACTAGCAGAAGTAAGAGAAGCTTATCGAGCAGTTGGGCGAGACCTTCTAAAGCTTCTCTTGTTCATTGAGATGAATGCTATTGGCCTGCGTAAGATACTGAAGAAGTTTGATAAACGCTTTGGATATAGATTCACAGATTACTATGTCAAAACTCGTGCTAATCATCCTTACTCACAGTTGCAGCAAGTATTCAAGCATGTGGTAATATGCCGTTGCAGGCATTTATTTATGTGTCTTCTAGTCGTATGCTTTGAAAAATTCTAGATGGGGTTTTTTGCCTTCATACTCTCTCGTTTCAATAAAAAAAGTAAAATAGAATCTCCGCCAATGATTTTATACTGAGCTAGTAGTGAACTTGTAGGGTCTGGGGGCAGTTGTTGGAGCTGTATCTCGCAATCTCCATGAGCTACAGGAACATCAGGGAAGCTTCTTATCCATTTATGATCAGCCTGCTCTTCCCCTCCAGGTTTCTGTTGGTTTACTCTACTCTTTTCATGTCAAATTATCTTTATTTCTCGTTTCCCAGTGAGTTTCAAGGAATGTTCCTGTAGTTTTATGTTTCGGGAGGCAATATTCATATGATTGGGGATTTACCATTTTGTTCACTGGTGCTCATTTGCAGGATCCTGTTGTTGATTCATTAAAAGCAGCTGTGGATAGGTTATCCCACTCAACGAACTTCCTTAACTTCTTGGCACAACATGCACTCATTATGCAAGAAGAGCTACCTACTTCTGAGGAACAAGTTGATGACCAGAGATATCATTTTATGTCGCTTCTCCTGAACCTAGCGAACACATTTCTTTACATGGTCAATACATATATCATTGTACCTACAGCGGATGACTACTCGATGAGCCTTGGTGCTGCAGCAACAGTTTGTGGTGTTGTGATTGGGGCAATGGCAGTTGCACAGGTGTTTTCGTCAGTATATTTTAGTGCTTGGTCAAATAGATCCTACTTCAGGCCTCTTGTATTTAGCAGTATTGTTCTTTTCGCGGGCAATTTAATGTATGCTTTGGCATATGACTGTAAATCACTTACAGTTCTCTTAATCGGCCGTATTTTCTGTGGGTAAGTAATTTTCCTTGCCTAGCTTTTGTGTCTATTTACATGATGAGAATAGTTTCCTGATAGTGATTTCTTCATTCCCTTGCTGAGAACACTATCCTCTACCTTTTATTTTCCAGTGGAAAATCACTTTTGAGTAATTCTGCATTATTAGGAGCATAGTATAGGCAATGTATTTCAGTAGTGTGATACTGTCTTTTTCAGTACATGGCATTGTTGGGAGTCTAATAGAGACTTGAAGGATTATAAGGGTTATAACAGATCAGGTTGTTTTATAATGAATTGTTGTAGACATGTTGTATCACCTAGGTCCTCTTTTGTCAACCTGCTAGAGCTTTGTATGAGAGAGAACTAGGATTTTTTGCTGAAACCAGAGAATGACTATGATCTCAAAATTATGGGATTTAACAAAATTCGTGCTGCTTTCTTCAATGCAGATTAGGCTCTGCCAGAGCTGTTAACAGGCGGTACATCAGTGACTGCGTACCACTGAAAATCCGGATGCAAGCATCAGCTGGTTTTGTTAGTGCAAGTGCTCTAGGAATGGCATGTGGTCCTGCTCTTGCTGGTGTATTACAAACAAAGTTTAAAATTTACAATATCACATTCAATCAAGATACCTTGCCAGGTTGGGTTATGGCTGTAGCTTGGCTTGTATATCTAGTATGGTTGTGGATCTCATTCAAAGAGCCTTCTCCTGGCATTGAAGAAACAAGTACAACTACAGACAATAATGCTGCTGGTAATCTGATTTCTCTTGCATCACTTTCATCACATCTCTGTTTGTCCATAATCTTATTTAGTCACATTAGTGGAACAGGACATAGTTATCATTAATGTTTGCCTCTGCTTATTATTGGTTGCCATATACACAAAAAGTTGATAGTTTGTGAATCAAACCATGATGCTTTAGGAAAGTATTTTGTTCCTTTTATAGCAACATATAAAAATCATTCAGGTTCAACTTATTTCAAATGAGGCATTTCTGTGCGGCCCCCTGTAACAACAATTTATTTGGCTTTAGATCAATGTGTATTCACTGTGCTGTAGATCTGTGCGTTGGTCACTCCCTTGCATACTCCCCATTTTAGCTTTTGGGCTAGTTTGGTGGAACCTTGCTCCACCCGGTATTTAAGACCAAACAGCTGTAACAGCTGGATGCTGTCTGAGGAGCTGTTTGGTTTTCCGTCCCTGTAAAGTGGTGGATTTATAACCGGGGAAATGGTTCAGCAAGAATCTTGTCTGAAGTTCAAACCTCACTGCTGCTGCTTTCATACTTGCTTTAATTACTTCCTTTAATGATAATTTTTAGTTTAATTGTTTTTTCCCTACATTACAGGAAACGAAAATGATGCCCTTGAGAAAGGTCTTAAACAGCCATTGCTGTTGAGTTCAGAAGCCCAGCAAGAGGATGAAGATGGTGATGGGGAATTTGATGGCAGTGAGGAAGCTCCTGAGGAATCTCGTGGACCTGCTACTTCAATAGTATCAGCCTATAAGCTACTTACACCCTCTGTGAAGGTATTTGACTATTTCTGGTCATTTGAACTTTGAATCTTTGGTTTTCATAAGTTAAGGAATATAAGTCAATAGGTAAGCATGTGAGACATGCAAGGAGGAGCAGAATTTTTATTTTCTTTTATTTTTGAGATGACAAGTATCCAAGTGCTAATGCAACTTGTCAGATTAATTATAGATGATATAGCTCTATGTGGATGGCGAATTAATGGCATCCATCAACCAGGTTTTGAACGATCTAGTTGGATATTAGCACCCATAGAACTATATAGTATGCAATTGGTACACTCTTGGTCTGTATTCCAGTGTTGTATTAGTTTCCAGCTCCATCCTAACTTTTCATTTCCTGGCTCTTGTGAATTCTTCTATTCCTCCACGACATCATTCTACCAGGTTAACCAAACTAGTTTATTCGCAGTATGATTATACTTACTTTTATCCATGGTTATGCTTGTGATTCATGAGTATCATGTATGGAAAAAAGGAAAACTATGGTTGGGATGGCAGTGCAAACTTTTGTTCTTTGCCGCTGATCTCAGAGGAACAAACTTAGTACGTACCCTCACTTTGATGCAGTTAATGGTAATATGAAGGTTTCTTGTGTTTAGCAAGGTTGTTAGGGATTTTTTTAAAGAAAAAGAACAGGATTTAGGAGGGTGAATAGTGAGGAGAGTGGGGTTACATTAGGTGGCTGGTTATGGAATTTTGTGTGTAAAGAGTCGCTTATTATTTTGTGAAGGGGAACGGTAACTCTTTAGGAGCAAGGAAAGAGAGATGAATTAGAAAGGGGGAAGGCAGATCAAGTGTTTGCATTAAAAAAAACTGTTCATCTTTCGATTATTACAAACGATTCCGGTCTTGTCTAGTTAAGTTTCTTCCTTGTGATGAAATTTATTTAGGCCCCAAATGACCATGTTCTCATAACTACTAGAAAGTGACATGCAAGGAGACTATTTTACCTTGCAATTATATGAAAGTGGTTTGTAATTAGGTGCTTCAATACCGAGGAGACTTAACACATTCTAAATACTATATGTCGATACGCATAACAAATGGAAGTGGTACTGAGTGTTCTGTATAGTAGTTCAGTGATTTATTAACCTTATCTTGAAGGCGTGAAGCTGAAATCTATCAAGGTATTGCTATGAGAATTAGTTTCTAGGAGATAGCTGAAAGCTTGATAGAGATTCTTATCTGGTTTCATTTCAGTTTTATCCTTGTAGTGGCTGGTTGGCTAAACAGAAAAAAACTATCCTCCCTTGAAAGCATTGGCCAAGTGTCCGGCATTTTCTTTTTTGGCTTATTGCTTGAAACTTGAAAAAGAATTATATGACGCGAATGGTATTTATTTTTCATACTTAAGTGTGATTAAGTTTTTGAAGTCAGCCAAGGAGATTTTACTTTCAACATGCTGGTTTCGTTATTCAAGGTGATGCTTGATTACATACTTTTTGTTTTAATTAGTACAGATGAGCTCAGTGATACTTTGATGGGAGCTGATTCAGATGTCTGTTTGTCCTCTATTATACATTTAGACTTGCTTCGTGATATCAGTTTAGTGGCAGTTGATTTGTACAGAGTTCTCACTTAAATGTCTTTGAAATTATCAGGTTCAGCTGTTGATCTATTTCATGCTCAAGTATGCTATGGAGGTTTTACTCTCAGAATCTAGTGTCGTTACCTCATACTACTTCGGTTGGTCTACTGGCCCAGTGGCAGTATTTCTGGCCTGTCTGGGACTAACTGTACTCCCTGTAAACATTTTTGTTGGGTGCTACATTAGTAATATGTTTGAAGATAGGTAAACCCTCAACTGCCGTCTCATACGGAATCTACTTTTGTTTAAGCTATTTTGTCTTTCCTAAAGGTGTAGAACTTATTTGTCGCATTCTGCTTTCTACTTTTATTTTTAAGACCTCTATTCCTTCGCTCATGTTTCTCCTCTATTTCAGGCAAATTTTACTGGCATCAGAAATTATGGTCTGCATAGGCATACTCTTGAGTTTCCATGTCGTAATTCCATACAGTGTGCCACAATATGTATGCTCAGGACTGATTATGTTTGTTTCTGCTGAAGTACTGGAAGGTAAGGAAGTTTCATATTCAGATTTTTTACGCTCGTTGATAATCTCGAACTGGAAATTACATAATGCAGAAAGGGTAGGTTGTAAGTATGCATGGAGGTTTTGCTGGAAGCCTAACATTCCACCTGTCGTGAAAACATTCGCCTGGAGAACAACGTCATTGCAACATATAATCGATGGCTGCTAGAGATAATTTCTTTAAATAAAGGCCTATCTATGCATGTGGCAATAATTAGCCTGCATTATTCAGATGAAGGAAATTAAGATCTACTCGTTTGTAAGTCCCTCATTTTCGCAGATATTTATAATGCATGTAAGTACTAATACTTGCCAACTACCTTCTGTACAGGCGTAAACTTGTCGCTGCTTTCTCGAGTCATGTCGTCCAGGCTTTCCCGTGGGACCTACAATGGGGGACTGCTCTCGACAGAAGCTGGGACAATAGCTCGAGTAATTGCAGATGCGACTATAACCCTAGCTGGGTATTTGGGTCAGAGTAAGCTGTTGAATGTCACCCTTCTTCCTTCGCTCGTGATCTGCATAGGCTCTATAGTTGCCACCTGCATGACCTACAATTCTCTCTATTGATTCATCTGCTACATCAAGTAGTCCTTTTTGATCTGAAAGCAAACGTTCTTTTTTTCTTTTATTATTCGAGTATGTTGTATCAGTGTTGTAGATAAACAGACATGTTCATTTTTGCATATTCAATTGGATCTTAAATTTATTTTCGGCATCTTAAAGGTGCTACAGAAAATATAATATTTGAGCTAGGAGACACCTTTTAGTAGGAAAAGAAGACTCGGAAACAAACTTAAGGAATTTTCAAAAAAAAGAAACAAACTTAAGGAAAGGAGAGGTGCAGTATTGTTTTATACTGTTCATTTTCTTGGATCAATGAGAGAAAAAAAGAGAATGAGATGTGAAAACTGCAAATCCTCTTAAATGAAGAAAACTTCTAGTTTTCAAGGGACAATGGATGTTTTGGCTTTTGACCAACCAGGGCCATATCAAGAAATATTTCAAACCATCTCAATATCGACTTTGTGTTATTCAAATGTAAAGAAGTTTGCTACATAATCCAAATAAATACCATAGGGGTATTCTTGGTCTTAATCTATGTGTAATCCTTGGTCTTAATCTATGTGTAATCCTCCCTAAGTAAAATCTGCTAATAATATATTAATGTTTTCCTGTTATGTTAGGCTCGAGCGTGTACAACTCGAATGATTTATGAGCCCTGACCAGTTCAATTAAATAGACTACACTTCATCTACTCCACCTCACCTACTCCACTTCACTCTTCTCTCGTTGGCAGGTTGTCGAAGCCGTCAAAAATAATAATAAAACCTATTGCCTAATGCACAAAATAAATTATGTATAATGGTAATAGAGTCGAACTCAGAGACTAGGGCAAGACGCTTACTTCTACGTATAACTGAAACTAACAAATCGAAAAAAGGTGTAACAAGGGTTTTTTGAGTGTGATGAATTAACTACTATTAAAATAACTAAAGCAAAATAAATAAGCAGATAAAATCAATGAGAGAAAACTTCCTCGTAAAGATCTATCTCCGGTTGCAATTATGATCAATAGATCATTGGTGCAAAGGTATTTTATTCCTAGTTCATAGGTGTGTTATAGAGATCAGGTACGCTTAGGTCTCCTGCGTACCTTGGAGAGCTTTCCTCCGTATGAGAAGCAACTCCAAGGTACACTTATGGAGAGGCCTTGACAATTTGTCGTTCTCTAAGGTAAGCTTATAGGGTTGCTATCCAGACTGTCCATAAAGATGAGGAAAGACACACCTAGGGCAAGACACTCGGTGCGCTTGGAGTCTTTAACCCTAATCGATTACTTACTCAAGTCGGATAAGACAAGTTGCTTACTTTACTAAGTAATTTCGTATAGTGGCTAGACTATAAGGATGACGGTAATCACTTAAGTTCAAATATTAGTTGGTCGGACTTCTAATTAACCCTAAGTGAATTAACAAGCATGCAATAAACAATCGAATATGAACAAAGGGATTTATTAAGACCGTTTCGACCTCACAACTAACCTACGCAACCTTTGATGATCTTTGCTAAGAAAGAGAGATTTAGCTACTCATGCTCATCATAAACAAAACAAGAAATATATGAAAGTAAAACGTAAACATTATAAAAGAAAATGGAAGAAGAAGGAGACGCTGCGCAACCGCAGCTCTCCAATGTCGGTCGGAACTGAAGTTCCGAAATAGGGTTACAAGCCGCAAGCAAAAGTCTAGAAAAATAGTCGTTGAGAGAAGAAGTTGTTTAAAACCCCAAACGATATAATATATATAGTGGTGAAATAGAACTAGACTTTCTATAAATGTGTCGCTGTTGAGCTGGAGATTCGGGAGAGAAGTCGGACATTAAATCAAATTTCCTCTTCCAACAATTTCCTTTTCTGCCTTGGGCTCCTTAGCACCTACGAACGATTAGCCGCGAGGCCTTGACACTCGTTTCTCCTTAGATTCCAGCTAATAGCATGCTTTTCTGTGAAATCTCTTAAAACGTCCATATCTGCAAAATAGAAAGGAAACAGACACTAATCAGTAGTATCTGGATCAAGAGTGGACAAGAAAGAGAAGAAAAAAATCATATAAAATACATGCTAACAAATTCCTCCACACTATCCCAATGCTCAAGGCTCGCCCTCGAGCATTGTACCAAGTCAAAAACGAAAACAACTCCTTATAAAAAATATATTAAATTAATCTAAGCATTAAGGAAACCTGTCATTCACGCGCATCATACAAACAAGCTCGATAATCATCTAGAAGAGCATATACATCTTTTCCCAAGGAATAACGACCCTCAAGTCGTCAGTCTTGGTCTCCTTGGCCTTGACCCCTTTGGAAACATAGTCAACAACAAGTAAGATATAAAGGTTACCAAACGAGTTTGGGAAGGGGGCCATAAAGTCGATGCCCTAGATGTTGAATATTTCGCAGGCAAGAATGCTCGCAAGGGGTATCTAGTTTCGAGTCGTGATTGTCACGACCCTACTTTTTCTAGGCCCGTGGGGCACCTAGATTCCACATCTAGGCCAGCCTTTTCCCGGTCCTTCACAGTAATCTCCAAGAACCCTCGTATAATTTCGCCTCATGCGTGTCTCATGACAAGATTTCGCATGAACTCGCAGCCATCACTTGATGCTTAGCCGAATGCAAGACTAACGCCCAAGTCATCCTCCACTCTCGCGCACACACACGACTATGGTGAGGAATTAATCCTCTCGACCCTCGCCAATGTCGCTCGCCCACACTCGTAGTGAAGGCTTCTCTTATCCTCGACCATTACTCACACGCAGGACAAGCAAAATTTCCTTGACTCTTCAACACACACTCGCTTGGGTTCTCGGCCAGGTTCGCATGTGACTCTCAACCATGTTCCCTCATGTCCCTTTCTCGGCCATGTTCCCCCCAACACAGGGCAAGGCTTCATCCGTTCTCGAACCTTTTGGATAGAACTTCTGCAGCAATGTCGCTACCCGAATCCAACCTCGTTCTTAACCGCGTACTACTAGCTCTCAACTTAGACTTAGCTAGAAGTGGCTATCATAGCAAAGCCATCATGGCAGCGCCCATTTCATAACACAGAATACTCGCTCGCACACCTATGTCGTAATTGCATAGGAGAAGCTCACTTAAACAAGCATACGCTAGTATCTTACTCAGGGAAAGGTAGAGAGCTATCACACTCTGAAAGGCTTCCCTTCATATAACCGATAAGGGAAAATCCTTCAAATCCTTGCGCCCTCGGCGCGTCACATGGCTTATGTTAAGGCTAGGCTTGAACACCAAGGCCTAGACCTTAACACTCTCCCACACTTCATACTGTTAATGCCCTAATCGACTAGATCTTTATTCTCTAAGCTCTCCCACACTTCAATAACTTCTTATTCTTTTCACACGTTCTTTTTCTCTTTATTATCATTCTTTTCACTCTTTCTTTTTATCTTCATTATCATTCTTTTTCACTCTTTCTTTTTATCTTCATTCTCATTCTTTTGTCTCTTCACAACTCTTCACATTATGGCTACATCTGCCATTCTCTTTTCACGGCTCATGTCTCACACTCGCCCCCTGAAGAAGTGCATTCTATGGATGATCGATATTTTCTTAGTATCCGACTTATATCATCGATACCCTCGGAACCTATCGATCATACCATTATGCCAAATCTTCTAACCAAGTCTCTTGTATCTTTTATCTCTCTCTTTCTTTACTCCATTCTCACTAAACTCTTCAAAGCCCATCTCTATCATGGCTTGAGCGTTTCGGGCATATAGGCATGTCGTTCCTTCGAACACACACCTGTGCAAAATATCGCTTTACCCCTCCGGGGTCTTACAAGTGATATTACATTTGCCCTTCTAGGCTTAAGCATCTCCATGCGTTATAACTCTGCCCCTTTGAGCCAAGCGCCTCTGCACATTATAACTCTGACCCTCTAGGCTAAGTGCCTCTGCGCATTATAACTTTGCCCCTCAGGGCTAAGAACCCCTGTGCATTATAACTTCCCCACCTAGCTCAAATCCGTCTGAGTCAGTGAGTCTCATATGTATAGATAGTTTGTCACTTACATATAGTCGTGCCTCGCAACGCTTCACGTGTATTTGCTTCGCCTCTTCATGCTTATGCACTTCACGTGTATAAGTCTTACTCGTCTCATCCATCTCAAGCTACGCTCGTGCGCTTTACGCGCATAGGTACTTGTTCCTCAAAGCCACACGTCACTTGTGCTTGAGATCTCATGTCTCATTTCCTCCCCCACTTCAATCATCGATGTCCTCATCGATCTATATCCATGGGTTGATTCACACTTCCTTACATTTGGCAAGTAGGCGATGTAAGGGTTAAGACAATCCTTAAAGGAATACTCCCTTTTTGATTTCTTGACCGTCATAACTCGCTCAGTTCCCGCAACTTGAATGGACCTTTTATAGCACATGGTTGTTATATTTAGACTTATACTCACATTATATCCGACTTTGATTTGTGCATTCTATTAACCATTTCATGGACTAGGAACACTAGCTACCCATATCATAGACTAGGAGCTCTAGCTACCCAGAGTACGGATTAGGAACTCTAGCTATCCATCATATGCATTAATAGTCTCACTCCTCAAATCTACATAACCGATGATACTTTCTTAGACCTGCTAATGCACCTAGATTAGCCAACCTAATCGAACTAAGTGAGGTTCTTGGGTCCCCCTCCCCCATTCAGAATCTCTTTGTAGCCTTTTCCAACTCGTCACAGATGGAGATGGGAATTTCAAAGCAGCTAATTATATACGTTGGTATGGACTGGATGACTGACTTAATCAGCACTTCCCTTCCTGCCTGGGATAATTTCTTCTCTTTCCACCCAACTAGCCGCTTGCAAATCCTATCACGAATCGGCTCGAACATCCCCTTCTTAGAGCGCCCAAAGGAAACTAGAAGCCCCAAATACCTCTCATGACATTTTGTCCCCACCATCCCTAGCCTTACTTTTACACATGTTCTATCTTCCTGGCCTACGTTCTTACTAAAGAATATCTCCGATTTGTCCAGATTGACTTTCTGGCCGGATGCCTCCTCATATTCCTTCAAGATAGAACTAATGACCCCTGCCTCATCCTCATTTTCCCTCGTAAAGATGAGACTATCATCCACATAGAACAGGTGACTGACCTCTAGGCTACCCCGGCAGATCCTGTAACCATGTATCCTATTAGCCTAAGCTGCAGCTTGGAGCACAACCGAAACGCCTTATGCATATAGCAGAAACAGATAAGGGGACAACGGATCCCCCTGCCGTAGTCCCCTTTCAGGGTAGAAAGTAGGGTCAGGGGCTCCATTTAGAAGAATGACGTATGAGACCGTTGTGACACATCGCATGACAAAAAATGTCCATCTAGACGAAAACTCCAAACGAGACATAATCGCTTCCATAAAGTTCCATTCGACTCTATCGTAGGCCTTACTCATATCTAACTTGACACTCATCCATCCTGGTCCAGATCTTTTCGTGTTCATCCCATGGAAAATCTTCTGGGCAATCAAGGCGTTATCTGTAATGAGTCTGCCCGAAACAAAAACACTCTGATTTTCTGACACAATACTTGGCAGGATCCTCTTCAGACGATTTGCAAGTACTTTAGTGATCAGTTTGAAAATGACATTGCATAGGCTAATAGGGCGAAACTGTGAGCATTGAGAAGGCTTGGCTACTTTAGGAATAAGGGTAATGAAAGTGTGGTTTAGGTAGCTAGGGTCCTCCCCATCATTTAAAATTCCAAGAACATCTTTGCAAACAGGGTTTTCCAGAAAAGACCAATTTTTTTGAAAGAAGAGCAGAGGCATCCCATCCGGCCTTGGGGCCTTCGTGGGGTGCATCTGCTTTAAAGCTTTAAAAACTTTATCCTTTGTGAAAACTCGATTGAGACACGTATTCATAGAAGGGGAAACATGGGGGTTTATAACTTGTAAAATATTCGATGAAAGGTCACAGCCTCTAGAAGAGAATAAAGACTTACAATACTCTTGGAATGTTCCCTCTACTTCCTCACGAGACTCCCTTTATCTACCCGACTCATCTTGGATTCTATCAATTGTATTCTTCTTCTGTCTTTGGGAAGCTCGTGCATGGAAGAATTTTGTGTTACTATCCCCCTCTTCGAGCCAGAGGACTCGTGATCGTTGTTTCCACATAACCTCCTCCCTATGCATTGGTTCCTCTATCTCTTTACCAATCTGCTCAATTTCATCTATGGTGGAATCCGACACTGAGTGGGTCTGTAGCCACCCCAACCGCTCTCTCTTCTTAACGATGGATCTGTAGACATTCCTAAAAACCTCTTACTCCATCGAGACAACTCCAACCCGCAATACTTTAGACGCCGATCCAATGATACCCCGGCCCCCTAAAACTCCGTCCCATTCCACGTCTCTTTGACAAATTCAAAGCACGACTCCTCCCTGAGCCACGCCGCCTCAAAACAAAATATTTTCCCCCTCTGAATCCTGCCAACTTCAGGGGTCAACTTAATCAGAATAAGGCAATGGTCTGATCCGAAACGGGGGAGGTGCTTAACCGTAGCTTCTGGAAAACAGCTTATCCACTGCTCATTGTTGTCCCTCTCAATTCTTTCCATTATAGTACCATTGCCCCATTGATTATTACACTAGGTAAACTTTGAGCCCGAGAATCCTAGATCGATAAGGTCGCATCCATCTAAAGCGCACTGAAAAGCATATATAGCATTGAAATCTCTATCTAAACCGCCCAACTTCTCATGGCTCAAAATAACTTCATTAAAGTCTCTAATACAAAGCCACGGGAGGGAGCTCTTTCCCTTAATATTTCTAAGCATGTTCCACGTTTTATATTTATTCACAGTACGTGGCCAACCATAAATGCCGGTAAATTTTTTGATGTGAATGTTGACTAGACCACGCTTTACACAAAGAACATTCATTAGCTTTTTTTCTTTTATTTAAATTTGGTACTCAGTAATTGATATTTATTAGTTTGATTTACTGATTACATAACCGAAATTATTAAAATTTAACAAATGGAATGGAATGACCACCTCTAATGATAGCCATATAAATTGCGAACTTTCTTATTAGTTTAAATAATAAAAATATATTTTGTCTGTCAACAATCAATCATTTTTAATTAATTTGCTCCAAACGCGTAATACACACAATTAGTTCAAAACCATAACAAAAATATGAAATTTGCAGCAGAAAAAAAGACATGAATTCCAACAATGATCATTCATGAGTAACTAATGAAAAACACTTTTATCAATTTATTTATTCGTAAAGCAACTTAAAGAAGAGTGATAGAAATTATTTGGATGGATTACATAGAATATTATTTTAAATTCATTAATTGAAATGTTGGAGGAAATTAAACAAAGAGTTTAACTAATTTTGAGTCGGGATGCTCATTCTTGTTGTGAGAGTACAGGGGATCATAGGAACGAAACGATGGCGCGTGAGGACAATGCACACAGCTGATCGGCATAATTTTTTCTTCTGTAAAATGAAAATGTGGGCAAGTATCTACTGTTATTTATAGGTACACAGCACATTTTCCCCCTAAAGTATAATAATATATTTAATTTAGTCCTTAAAATATAAAAAAATTATTTAATTTAATTCTTAAAGTATAATATTTTGCTTAATTTGGTCCCTCTGTTATTTGCAACCGGCTAAAGTTGATGACATGCTAGTTTTAGGTTGTGGCGAGCAATTAACATGCATTACTAAAGTATAGATTTGTTTAATTTGGTTCCTAGTTAAAGTATAACGCTTTATTTAATCTAGTCCTTAAAATATGATCATTTTGTTTAATCTAGTCTTTTGACGTGTGACATGTAATTTACACGTCAATAATCTAAACCGGTGGAAAACCTTAGAGGGATCAAATTAAATAAAATGTTATATTTTAGAGACCAGATTAAATAAAGTGTCATACTTTAGGTACCAAAAATATTATTTAACCTTAAATAGCCAAAGAGATGGAAGATGAGAGGAAGAAATCAACTTGCCAATTAAGGCGCCGGTCATGGTGGTGATGGAGGAGGAGCACCAATTCAGTTTTGATGAGTTGTAGATATGGAAGAAATAAAGGAAAGGCAATCTGGCTACTTGTTGAGGACTTAAGAATTTAATGGTGTTTGGATTTGGAAGCACAGTCTCATTTCTTGCAAGAATGATTTATCAAATTGGGTGGTGACCTCTGCCGTGGGACTGATTTTAGCTGGATTAGACATTAATTATCCACAAAAATTTCTGCAATCTTTGGAAAATAAATAATTGAGTGATTTATTTAATTAATTAGTCTTATTTGAACAAAATAGATAAACAAACGGTGTAGTTTTAACCCAAGGGGCTATTAAAGATTTTTGTGCATAGCTGCAAAATTGCACACTCCACATTCCACTACAGGTTGAACTCATTTTATGTGCTTGCTGATTGATTGCTGATTGATTATTAATAACATCTGATTTTTAGGATTTTACTGATGGAGTAATTTTATTAGGAACCACACATTGTTCATTTCTTGTAACTAATTCTCTTTATATTTCCCTAATTAATTATTAATTAGTCAGGCTCCGGTCCGGTGTGGGGTTTTTCGCCGACTAAAGGAGTACTAAATCTTTGTACCCACAAAAATAATAGCCGTCGAGATTGTTGATGAGCTTTTATTATATATATGTGTACTACAAAACCCATAATTTACAAAAATACCAAAACTTTTCTCGAGTAATTATATTCTGTGTGTTAAATGGGTCGTCATGGAAGGTGGACCGGATTACATTTTAATAGCTTGTTGCTTGGAGTTCTCTTCTTTCTTCATGGCTTTTGTTCCTCTGAGAAAGGTACGTACCACCAACAATCCTCATTTGCTTTCTCTTTTAGCATCGCTACTCGTTTACTTTTTTTGATCTCTTTAGATATCCGTATTCATTCACCTTAGATTTTCCCACTAATTAATTGATTAGTTTTTCCTTCTTGTCAATTCTTTCTTTAGTGCTAATGCATCTCTTTGAGATTTTTTTTAGTCTTCCAAATAAGAATAGGAAACAGAGGTGTTGTTAGATAATTCTTTGAATCATCGATCGGCCAGAGATGGTAGCTCCATATATTTTGTCAGCTCAGTCATTTTGTCAACACTATAAAATGTGGGTTGAAAAGAAACTAAGATCGACACAGCTTTTTTTTAAAGAGAGGATTAGGTTTTTAGTCCGAGTCATGTAATACATTTCTTGTCTATGACAAAAATATATATAAAAACAATGATTAAGATGATAATGAATCAACTAATTATTTCATTAATTAATTAACTTTTATGTTATTCCTCCATACAAGCTCCAAACTACTCATTCGTGCACAATGCAACTTCTGCTCCAACAATTTCACATTACGACTACATAATTGTGGGTGGTGGCACGGCTGGCTGCCCGCTAGCCGCCACGCTCTCCCAAAACGCCTCAGTCTTGCTCCTCGAGCGTGGCGGTTCCCCCTATGGCGACCCTAACATTACCCAAATGGTTAATTTTGGTGCTTCGCTCTCCGATGTTTCTCCCACATCACCTTCTCAGCGTTTCATCTCCGAGGATGGCGTGATCAATGCCCGTGCTCGTGTATTGGGTGGTGGGAGTTGCTTGAATGCTGGATTTTATACACGTGCAAGTCCAGAATATGTAAGGTATAATCCTTTAACGCTGAAAAGCCATTACACTTCCATTACAATTTCTAATTTATATACCATAGAGTTAATACCTTATTTTATAACAAAACGGTTAATAATATGGAAATGTTACATTGGCAAAAACAACCCAATGTTGGGCTTACTTTTAAGGTCAGTAACATGTTGTAGTTTTCTTTTTCCCTTAATAATTTTGTAAGCTAAAAACCTAAAATTTAAGACTTCACTCCTTTATGATTTATAAGAAGCATCCCTGACCAACAAGTTTATTGAAAACGATAAAATTCGTACTACCCTAGCAATTAATTTATGCTTGCAGGGCCTTGGGTTGTGATGGGCGGCTCGTGAACGAGTCGTATGAATGGGTGGAGCGAGTGGTGGCGTTCGAGCCCAAAATCGGGCAATGGCAGACGGCGGTGAGGGATGGGCTTGTGGAGGTTGGGGTGGTGCCAAACAATGGCTTCACGTATGACCACATCAATGGAACTAAAGTTGGTGGTACAATTTTTGATCAACAAGGAATTAGGCACACTGCTGCTGACCTCTTGCAACACGCAAATCCAAGTGGCCTAACCGTCCTCTTACATGCAACTGTGCATAAAATTTTATTCGCATCTAAAGGTACCCAAAATTTATCATCTTTACTGGTATTTTACACTAACAGGCAATTGCATGCTCTCATTCTTTTTCTTGTCACTAACAAATGAGATGACATATTACTGAAATTGTGGTATTTGATTTTTGATGTTACGGTGTGGTTTGGTTGGGATGGGTTGGGTTAGGTCAACAAAGGCCAGTGGCCCATGGGGTATTGTTTAGGGACGAAACCGGTGGCAAGCATAAAGCATACTTGAAGAGAGGATCCAAGAATGAGATTATTGTATCAGCTGGAGCGTTAGGAAGCCCACAACTCTTAATGCTAAGTGGGCTCGGCCCATCAACCCATCTTAAGTCACACAACATTACACTTGTGCTGGACCAGCCGATGGTTGGTCAACTCATGTCTGATAATCCAATGAATGCCATTTTCATCCCTTCTCCTCTCCCTGTAGAGATTTCACTCATCCAAGTTGTTGGCATCACTCAAAATGGAACCTACATTGAAGTTGCGAGTGGTGCTAATTTTGGTGCCCCTTCTTCTTCTACTAGAGACTATGGCATGCTCTCCCCCAAGGTACACTTACTAGCCATCCGTACCAAAACCACTTTAATTCTTAATAAGCCAACCTAATTTGAACATTATATAATAATTTTATTTATGTGTAGATTGGCCAATTGTCGACATTGCCACCTAAGCAAAGGACGCAAGAAGCGATATCAAAAGCGATCGAAACAATGGACGCACTTGAGGAAGCAGCTTTTAGAGGAGGATTCGTTCTTGAAAAAATCATGGGTCCAATCTCAACTGGTCATTTGGAGCTAAGAACCAAGAACCCAAATGACAACCCATTAGTTACATTCAACTACTTCAAAGAACTTCAAGATTTGCAAAGATGTGTAGATGGGCTGTCAATCATTGAGAGAGTGATTCAATCAAGGGCTTTCTCCAAGTTTAGGTACGATTACATGTCGGTCCCTCAACTTCTAAACATGACCGCGAGCGCCCCCGTAAATTTGTTGCCAAGACACAACAATACATCAACGTCATTAGAGCAGTTTTGCAAGGACACAGTTATGACCATATGGCATTACCATGGAGGATGTCAAGTGGGTCATGTTGTTGACAAGAATTATAAGGTTTTTGGAGTGGATGCTCTTAGGGTTATTGATGGCTCCACTTTTAATTCATCTCCTGGAACCAATCCTCAAGCCACTGTTATGATGCTTGGAAGGTAATTTAATTGCATTTTAAACTAAGATTAATTATAATAATTATCTCTAATTAATTTGAAATTAATGAACTAATTAATTCGTTATGGGTTAATTGCAGGTACATGGGCGTTAAAATATTGAGTGAAAGGCTTGCAAGTGAAGAGCCAAAGTAGGCATTATTGTTGTGTAACCAAGAAACGAAATTAATTAAAGAAAGTGGTGTAAAATAATGTAACATGTTTCTTGAGTTGTTTTTATTGATTGGGAAGAACTCGATTTTAAAACTCAGGCTATCTAATAGAACTCAATTTGAGCTTTTTTATATATCAGTCAAGATGAGTTCTTACAAAACTCTCCACATACCAATGAAATCCAAAGCAACAATGCACATTGTTCAATAGTGATGGAAAGATCCATTGAAGAAAGTTGGAGGATGTCTACCACTAGGGTAGAATGCAAGACCAGTGTTAATTTCCTTCCAAGAATTTGTGCTCATAGTGTAGATACCAATAAATATAGATGACACTAGTGGAATAATAATAATATATGTTGTTTGACTTTATTGATGCGCAGCCCTCTCATCTCATCAACACACTTTCACCATTCTCCTTCTCCATTCTCCTCGGGCTCCCAATGTCATCTGTTCTTCTCTATTCTCATTTGCTGCTCCTTCTCCATTCTCCTTCTCCGTTCTCTATTCTCATTCCACACAACAACAACAAACAATCCATTTTAATTTTCATCTAATTGTTCTCCTCCTCTCACACAAACAAATAAATATAGGTTTTTCTCCACTGTCATCCGTTCTTATTTGCTGCACCATTCCTTTGTCTCCTCATACATGAATATTTATAGGTTTTTTTTTCAAAACAAACAAATAAATAAATAATTGAGGCCGGGATTAGTCCCAGACCTAGAAAAACTTACGGAAACCGGGACTAGTTTTCCTATCGGGGTCGGGACTACAGGTTAGGGACCCCAAGTCTCGACCCGTAGACCAAATTGACACCTCTAATTTAAACCCAGGTGTTAGTAGGGATTGCTCATAACTTTCTTCTGGTTATCCTAATTACTCAAGTTACACTTCTGCTTCCCTTTCAGGTTGGAGCATAAGTGGATTCAAGTTACACTTTATATCTAGGTAGATGCACTTATAGAAGGATATAAAGTTGGAGTGTTAAACCTCAGGATAGCCTCTAGACATTTTGCTTCATCTGATATAATAAAGGGATGTGTTTTTATAGAACAAGTTTCTTGCCACAATGCTTGCATTTGAAGACGAGCTTACTCTGGAAATTGTTGTTTTGTTCGTGGCAGACTTTGCTATTTATTGTTAACAGTTGTGACTTTTTGAAGCTATTTAGGACCTAGTCTTTAGGAATCGGTTAATGTCTTTCTTATTCTTAAGCAAAGAAGTAGTCAAATAACAATTTAGATTATTGTTATGTAGCAGATTTTTCTGTATTTAAAACTCAAAATCCTGCTATATAAGCAGGTGCCTTTCACATTCAATAATACACAATTCCTGCAAATATTTGTTTTATATCCAACAGATTGGTAGCGGAGCTATATCTTAAAGGGATCTGTGAAATCAAATAACCAAAAAAAATAAACACAAAACCTATGAACACTTTCCATTCAACCACAAAAACACAAAAAACCATAACCAAAAACATGTATACAGAAACTCCATTTACTGTGGTTGCTCCTCCCATATTTGATAGAACAAATTATCAAGGATGGGCTATTAGAATGGAAGCCTACCTTGACGCTATTGATGTGTGGGAAGTTGTAGAGGAGGAATACGGAATTCCAGACTTACCAAACAACCCAACAATGGCACAAATCAAAAATCAGAAGGAAAGGAAGCAGCGAAAATCTAAAGCCAGAGCTAGTTTGTTTGCAGCAGTCTCAACCTCTATTTTTAATAGAGTAATGACAATGAAAACAACCAAAGAGATCTGGGATTTCTTGAAGCAAGAGTATGAAGGAGACCAGAGAGTTAGAGGCATGAAGGCGTTGAATTGTGCAGAGAATTTGAGTGGGAAAAGATGAAAGAATCCGAGACGATCAAGGAGTACTCTGATAGATTGCTCGACATTGTCAACAATGTAAGACTCCTTGGCACAGACTTCTCTGATTCTAGAATTGTGCATAAAATTCTTGTCACGCTTCCTGAAAAATTTGAGACTACTATCGCATCTTTGGAAAACACCAAGGACCCATCGAGCATCACGCTGGCAGAATTGTTGAATGCTCTACAGACACAAGAACAAAGGAGATGTATGAGACAAGAAGGAACAATAGAGGGTGCTCTTCAAGCCAAATCGCAGGGTTACAATGGTGGCAAACCCAAGAAAAGGTACAGTATAAGAACAAACAGCCTGGAGGTTCGACAGATGAAAATAAAAAGGGTAATGCTCAAGTTTTTCCACCTTGTCCTTACTGTAAAAAAACCAATCACCCACAAAAAAGGTGTTGGTGGAGGTCGGATGTAAAATGCAACAAGTGTGGACAGTTGGGACATGGAAAAAATATGTAAGTCTCTGCAGCAACAAGGAGAAGCTAATGCTGCTCAAAATCCACAAGATGGCGAGCAAATGTTTGTGGCATCATGCTTCACCACTAGCAGCTCAACCGAAAGCTGGCTCATTGACAGCGGTTGCACAAACCACATGACCTACGATCGTGAACTCTTCAAAGAGATTCACTAAACTGATGTCTCTAGAGTTAGAATTGGAAATGGGGTGTATATCGATGTGGAAGGCAAAGGAACAGTGGCAATTGAAGGTCACAGGTTTGAAATTCATTTCTGATGTCTTATATGTGCCTGAGATTGATCAAAACCTTTTGAGTGTTCCTCGGTTGTTGGAAAAATGTTATAGGGTGTCGTTTGAAGACAAAAGTTGCATAATCAAAGATGCAGAAGGCCAAGACTTGTTCAAAGTTCAAATGAAAAACAAGTGCTTTGCCTTAGATTTAATGCAAGAAGAGTAGGCTGTGTTGTACACAAAGAAGATGGCAATACAATTCTTTGGCATAAAAGGTTAGGGAATTTTCACCATGTTGTTGTATTTTTTATGAAGAAAAACAACCTTGCAAAGGGACTGCCTCAACTAGAGAAGGAGCCATCTTCCTGTAGAAGTTATCAATACGGAAAACAAACAAGACTTCCTTTCCCCCAAAATAAGGCTTGGAGGGATGTTCAAAAATTGCAACTAGTACACACTGACGTTGGCGGGCCTATCAGAACACCATCATTGAATGACAGTAAGTACTACATTGCTTTCATTGATGATCACACAAGACTCTGCTGGGTTTATTTCATGAAGCTCAAATATGAAGTTGCTGACTTTTTTGGAAGTTTAAAGCTTTTGTGGAAACTCAAAGTGGCTGCAAGATGCAGGTGATTAGATCTGATAACGGAGCTGAATATACTTCTAAAAAATTTAACAAATTCTGTCAAGATGCAGGCATTGAACATCAGCTCACCGCACCTTACACTCCGCAACAAAATGGTGTGGTGGAGAGAAAAAATAGAACAATTATGGAGATGGCAATGTGCTTACTTCATGATAAAGGGTTACCGAAGAAATTTTGGGTTGAGGCAGTAAACATAGCGGTTTATCTATTGAACCGACTCCCAACAAGGGCTTTGCATAAAAGAACTCAATTTGCAGCTTGGTATGGCTACAAACTAGAATTTGTCAATTTGAAATTTTTTGGTTGCTTGTGTTTCTCTTACATTCATCAGGTTAAGAGAGACAAATTGGATAAGAAAGCAGACCTTGGAGTTTTTGTAGGCTATAGCTCAGCCTCAAAGGCCTATAAAATCTATTTGCCATAAAGCAACAAAGTCATAATCAGCAGAGATGTTCAATTCCATGAGTCAGATAGCTAGAGCTGGGATGCTGACAAAACGATTGAGTTTCATGAGGAAAATGATGACGTAGATGATGAACCCGTTAGAGGAACTCGATCACTTTTTGACATCTATCAAAGGTGTAATGTTGCTGTAATGGAGCCTGCGAGTTATGAAGAAGCTGCTGATGATAAAAAATGGATAGTTGCAATGAAGGAGAAGCTGAACATGATTGAAAAGAATCAAACATGGGAATTGGTAGACAGACCAAATCACAAGAATGTTATAGGAGTGAAATGGGTTTATAGAACCAAACTCAATCCTGATGGTTCTGTAAAAAATTATAAGGCGAGGTTGGTTGTCAAAGGTTATGCTCAAATATTTGGGGTAGATTTTTCAGAAAATTTTGCTCCGGTTGCTAGGATGGATACCGTGCGGGTGTTGTTGGCTCTTGCTACTCAAAAACGTTGGCTTGTACATCAAATGGATGTCAAGTCAGCATTTTTGAATGGATGCTTAGAGGAAGAAATATTTGTAGAACAACCACAAGGTTTTGTTGTTCAAGGAGAAGAAGAGAAGGTGTATCGCTTGAAGAAGGCCTTGTATGTGTTAAAATAGGCGCCAAGATCTTAGTACAACAGAATTGATGCATACTTGCTGAACTTGGGTTTTGAAAAAATGCCCAAGTGAATTTACTTTGTATATCAAGAAGAGCGGATATGAAATACTTGTGATTTCTCTTTATGTTGATGACTTGCTTATAACAGGAAGCAGATTGGAGCTGATCAACAAGTTCAAACAAGAGATGAAAGAGGTCTTTGAAATGACAGATCTAGGCAAGATGACATTTTTTCTTGGTATACAGGTGCAACAAAGTCAAAATGATATTTTTGTATGCCAACAAAAATATGCAAAAGAAGTCTTGAACAAATTTCAAATGGATGCATGCAAGCCAACTTCAACTTCAATGAATCAAAAGGAGAAATTTTGCAAAGAAGATGGAGCTGAAAAGGTTGATGAAAAACTTTACAGAAGCTTAATTGGTAGTTTGACGTACTTGACTGCAACTAGGCCAGACATCATATATGTTGTAAGTTTGCTATCAAGGTATTTACATTGTGCTAGTGAAATACATTTTCAAGCAGCAAAAAGAATTCTCAGATATGTGAAAGGCACGATTGATTATGGGATAAAATTTTGTCAAGTGGAAAAGTTATGTCTCCATGGTTATTCAGATAGTGATTGGGTTGGATGTGCTGATGATATGCGTAACACCTCAGGTTACTATTTTACTCTTGGTTCTGCAAAAAGAATTATACGATTTCAAAGAAATAAGAAATCGTCACTCAATCTACAGCAGAAGCAGAATCATGTAGCAGCTACTGTTGCTGCGAACCAAGCACTCTGGATCATAAAACTTCTTGCATATTTGCATCTAGAGCAAGAAGGAAGTACACAGATATTTGTAGACAACCAAGCTGCAATATCAATAGCTAACAACCCAGTATTCCATGGCAAAACAAAGCACTTCAAGATAAAGTTCTACTTTCTTCTAGATGTACCAAAGGAAGGAGAAGTGCAGCTAGTCCATTGCAGAACAAAAGTCTAGTATGTTGATATTTTAACAAAGGCCTTGTCGAAAGCAAGATTTGAGTTCTTAAGACAAAAGCTTGGTGTGTGCAGCTCCAAAGTCAAGGAGGAGTGTTAACAGTTGTGACTTTTTGAAGTTGTTTAGGACCTAGTCTTTAGGAATCGGTTCATGTCTTTCCTATTCTTAAGCAAAGAAGTAGTCAAATAACAGTTTAGATTATTTTGTTATGTAGCAGATTTTTCTGCATTTAAAACTCAAAATCCTGCTATATAAGCAGGTGCCTTTCATATTCAATAATACACGATTCCTGGAAATATCTGTTTTATATCCAACATTTATTTGTACCACCCTGAGTAATAGCTACTTTTTTTCATATATAGGATCGTGTTATTCAAATGTATGAACTTTAAAATTATGAGATACCATCGTGTAAAGAAGTTTGCTACACGTTTTGGTGTAAGAGCATGTAGTGTTTATGTCAATTCAGTGACACACGTACCGGGTGTAGTTAATGATTTCTCCTCATACATGTACCAGCTCTGTTTAATGATTTTGTAAGAGTGGTTCAAATCTGCTTAAATATAAATAAATAAAAAGTTGTTTGAATCTTATAAATTAAGATACTACCAATCTGATGAGATAATTTTGGATTTTATTATTAAATGAAAAATAGAAATCCATTAACAAGTTTGATTTTTTCAAAAAGATAGTATTTCCACCTTATCACGGTACTCTCTCTCTCTCTCTCTCTCTCTCTCTCTCTCTCTCTCTCTCTCTATATATATATATATATATATATATATATATATATATATATATATGTTGAAATGGAAACTTAACAGCAATGTATTTTATATTACTCCTCATTTTTCATCTCAGTATGTTTATAAGGAATGGAAGATCTACTGTGGTTCTTGTTTTGGGTGGATAGTTACCCTAGAGGAGAGCCCTTCGATCAATTTGTTGAATCTTCTCGCACAGGCTCGAATCGTGCTTCCACCAATTTCAACCGTACCTTGTGATGGCTACGATCCGAATAGGGAATAGGATCGGTGAAGAATTCACGGTTGTTGATGCACATTATGGATACACATATCAATACAGCCAAAATGAAGTTATAACATGTTTCATACATAAGGTGGTGATATCCTCCGCTCCTAATGATGATAATGATTTCATGGCGATGGCAAGTTATGGTGAATACCCAGTTTTGGTATTTTGCAGAAGAGGTGACACATAATGGAAAAAGGTTGAAACAAGTGATATCATTTTCGCTGATGTTTCATGACGATAAATTCTACGCCATAACTCGCAAATTACGGCTCTGGGTTTTTGACCCTGCCTCTGCCTCCTCAGGGAAGGTAGAGCTTGTCCCCGTCGATGCTCCAAAATTTGACATTGGATCCTGGCCGTCAGTAGCGGAGCCTGCCATCGATGCTTGGGGGGAGATAAAAAAAAATTATCTGTAAAATATGAACATTCTCATCAATAATTATTATAGTAATAAATTTAATACGTATTATGTATAATTAATTAAATTACCTGAATTGTACCCGACACTCTTTCAAATCAACAAATCCATCTAATATCGAGTCTAAACTGAAAATCTTGGCATTAACCATTTGTTATCTCTTTCAATATAAACCATCAAGTTATCTGCGAGAAATTCGTCTTCCATTTTGTTCTGAAGCCTGGTTTTAACAATTTTCAGTGTCGAAAATGCATGTTCACCTGCTGCTGTAGAACTGGAAGAGTTAAAATATGACGAATCATTTTATCAATAAGATAGAACGTTTTTGACATCTTTGTTTTTGCAAACACTTGACATAATTCTGAAAGATATAACAAATGATGTAGCTTAGGATGATTCTGTGTCTCATACTCAAAATGTTGTAATTGATATTTGAGGCTCATCATTTCTTGCTCACTAAAATCAAGAGGATAAAACTTTTCAGCAAGCTTACAAATATCCTCAATGTTAAAAGATTTGTAGCCATCATTTGGATTCAATGCTAAACTGAGTGTCAAAATCTCCATTGCTTGCTTATTGAATCTACTATTTAGCTTCTGCAATTGGAAGTCTATTGCAATGTTATATATGTCAAAGTGATAGTGATGCTCCTTAGTAATTTTATCAAGCTGACGACGACCTCGACCTTCAACATATTAAGCATTCAAATAAGGGATCTCAACATCTTCTTTCTTTAAAAATGATATGACACTTTCAATAAAATCATTCCAATCATGTTCTCTCAACTTCTGGATCAATGCTTTTGAACTTGAAACTAAATGTAAAGCATTCAAGATATCTTGAGACTTTTGCTGCAAAACTTGAAAAAGTATGTCAGTAATCCCCATGACTTCCTTCACTAGATGCAAGATGAAAATAAATTTAAAGGATGTCATCATATTCAAAGTTGAGTTTACATCACCTCGTTGAGAGTAAGTAGATCCATTAGTCTTTACTTTTTCAATAATAGAGCAAATTGTATCATACATGCTTAGAAGGCTGCAAATGGAATGAAAATGTGATCTCCAACGAGTATCACCAGCTCATTTTAAAGTTCCAATTTGATTGAGACCCTTTCTAGTTTTAAGTTCATCAATAGCAAGCAAATAGGCAATTTTAGATGCTTGGGTAGCTTGCAATTCATCATGACGTTTACATGAAGAGGTAACAATATTGACAAAAGTCAAATTGGAAAAGAATTCATGAATTGGATGTACTTCTCTAGCTGCAACAACTAATGTCAATTGTAACCGGTGAGCAAAACAATGTACATAATAGGCACAAGGGCAATCCTTAATAAACAATGCTTGTATCCCTTTCCATTCACCACGCATGTTGCTTGCTCTATCATATCCTTTACCTCGCAAGTTCTGAATATTAAGATAATAACAAGAGAGAATACCTGAAATCTCACTCTTTAGTGTTGCTGAAGTTGTCTTTAACATGAGCTAGATCAAAAAAATGCTCTTTTATAAAACCATCTTGATTAACAAATCTCAAAATAATAGCCATTTGCTCTCTTTTAGACTCATCTCGAGCCTTATCAACAATAATACAAAATTTGGAATCTCCAATATCTTCTCGAATCTTATTGCGAACTTTATTTGCTAGAATATGTAAAATCTCCTTTTGGATGTCATGTGAAGTGTATTTAGCGTAAGTAGGAGCATTTTTGAAAACAACATTTGCAACATTTTCATTATATGATGATAAAAGTTGTATCAACTCAAGGAAGTTACCGGGATTTCTAGAGCTTGAAGTCTCATCACGACCATTAAATGCACACCCTTGAAATGCAAGCCAACGAACTACATTAATAGAAGTCTTGAGTCTCAGTCTATTGTTCTGAATTTGATCTGACCTTTGCGCAAGACTTTATCAATGTGGCCAGGTTAATTCATTAAATCTGCGCAAGCTTTCACGCCATTATTATGTGGTGAGCACGAATCTGTCCCGATATGGTTCAGAAAAGCACAATTTTTCCATCATTGACCTTCTTCCATCTCTTGAATTCATCTCTTATAAAAACATCCCATCTAGGTCGCCCAAATGATTTCACAGTAAAAAGATAAGATGGCAAACAATATGCAGCATCTTTGGTAGGAGAGTACACTAACCAAGAAGGAAATTGAGAGAACCAAGAAGCTTGAAAACGTCATTGTTGCTTCTTGCATAAAGGATACTTAGAGTCAGAGCTAGAAGCACGAGGTTGATACGGACCAGCAGTTAGATAAGCATGTTGAATCTCATCTCATTGATTTACTAAATAGTCCCACATTTGGAGACGTAATCCTGGATCACGTTCTAAACCATCTACTTTAACACTAGTAGACATGGGACGAATAGAGGAATCAAGATTGCTCTCACATTCAATCTCAAAAGGTTCAGAGGGATGCGCCGGAATCATTGAAGTATCAACATCAACATCCAATTGTGTGCTAGCTCCGGATTGAACACTTTGTTTTCTAAAAAATGAATCGAGACATTGTTGCTTTCTCTTGCCCGTGAATTCTTTGGTTTTCAAATTCGATATAAAACTGTAATACACCAAAACCAGCTTAGGATATATACACTTGCAAGTTGCAAGTAAGGTAAAGTGCAAATTTTGAAAGAGACAAAATATCGAACAGATGGTGTGCAACTTGAAAGAAATTATATACCCATCATGTTTATAACAATATATACATTTTAAAAATAAAACATCGGGTCAAGGCGAACCATACAACAAAAGATTGTTGTTTAATCCTAATTCTAGCGTACAACAACATTGCATATTGTATGAAATTAAAAAGCAAATATGTATACCAAACAATAGACAAGTTATCAAGTAAGGTAAAGTGCAAATTTTGAAAGAGACAAAATATCGAACAGATGGTGTGCAACTTGAAAGAAATTATATACCCATCATGTTTATAACAACCTACTAACTACTGTTAATAACATGATTTTACATCAAAACTATAACTCATTCACAGGACAAAAGCTTCAACTCCATCCTAATTAAAAGGGAAAACAGTTTATCCCTAGTTCTTTTTATTTAGTGGACAAACAAAATGTAGTGGCGATTATACATACCTTATGTTCTTTCCTTTCAGAAAACTAAATTGAAGCGAAGGATTAAGAAAAGAAAAGAAAAGTGAGACGGTGGATATGTGATGCTAAATAAGAAGAAAAGAATTGAAATTTATTGGATTAACAGAAAAGAAGAAAAAGAAAGAGACCTTTCTGTGTTTGCCCCTGTCTCATGTCTATTGTCTAGTGCTTTTGCTCATGATTGTTGCTGCTATTGCTTTAACATAAATTTATTAATAATATATATATTTAAAAAAATTAAAAAGTTTGGGGGGCCAAGGCTCTGCCATTACTGGTCGTATCTTGTATCCTCTAGTTGTTATGGGTTGTTGCTGATTGAAAGGTGTTAAAATCAACACCAACACATGCATAGTGAGATATACATCACAACCACCCACCTACCAATTAATTGCACCATCACAACTACCGTATTAATTGCATCATCCCAATTACCTACTAATTGCGCCATCTCACCTACCTATTAATTTCACCATCACAACTACCCATTAGTTACCCCTTGACTATGAGCCATTCTTATGGCTATAAATAGACGTTTGTTCTTCATGGAACATGTGTGGTGTAGAGTGAAAAACAATAGAGTGTAGTGTAGTGAAGTAAAATAGTGAAATGAGGAGAAAATAAAAAGAGAAGGAGTGAGGCAGAGTAGAGAAGATAAGAGTGTGAGAGTTTGTATGCCTATCTAAAGGCAATAAATATTGTATCTCACTTGTAGTTTTCACTTCCATTTAAATTAAAAGTTGAGCTTTTATAGCTGGTATCTCTACCCAATTGATTATTATCTTTGTTAATTCACACCACTTGTTCAACAATCTGGTAGCGGAGCTTGGTTAGTTATCAAACCATGGGTGACCTTCAAGTTGTTGGTGGAATTAAGAAGCTCAATAATCAAAACTACACTTCTTGGTCTACTTGCATGATGTCTTACATGCAAAGACAAGATTTGTGGGAGATAGTAAATGGAAGTGAAGTCACACCACCAAAGGCAGAGGATGCAAGTGGTTCTCTTCGATAATGGAAGATCAAAGCGGGCAAAGCAATGTTCGCTTTGAAGACAACAGTAGATGAAGAGGTCCTGGAGTATATCCGCGATGCCAAAACTCCCAAAGAATCTTGGGATACGTTCGCCAAGCGATTCTCAAAGAATGACACAAGACTCTAACTTTTAGAAAGTGAGTTATTGTCAATAATGCAACATAACTTGAAAATTACTTAGTACTTTCATAAAGTGAAGACGTTGTGCCGAGAAATTTCTAAGTTAGATCCAGAAGCTCCAATCGGAGAAACCAGGATGAAAAGATTAATCATCCATGGTTTGAGGCTCGAGTATAGAGGGTTCGTCGTTGCAGTACAGGGATGGCTAAGTCAACCATCACTTGTTGAATTTGAGAATTTGCTAGCTAGTCAAGAAGCATTAACTAAGCAGATTAGTGGAGTTTCGCTAAAAGGTGAAGAGGAAGCACTCTACACCAACAAAAATAGATGGAATTTCAGGTAGCGGACAGTTGGTGGATCTAAAAGAAATATTGATAAGACAACGAACAATCATTGTGAAGGAAGCGCTTACGCAGGGGGAGCTCATGGCAAAAGTAAAAGGTTTGAAGGGAAGTGCTATAATTGCGGGAAGATGGGACACAAAGCAAACTCTTGTTGGTCAAAGAAAGAGACCATGAAGAGCAACGCCGCTACTTCTAGATATGAAGAAGAGTGGGATATGGAGGCAGACTTTGTTACAGAAGAGGAGGAAAGTGGGAAGATAGGACACAAAGCATAATCTTGTTGGTCAAAGAAAAAGACCATAGAGAGCAACGCCGCTACTTCTAAATATGAAGAAGAGTGGGATATAGAGGCGGATTTTGTTGTAGAAGAGGAGAAAAGTACTTTTACAGCAATAACATCCAATCGAATCGATGACAAAAATGATTGGATTGTTGATTCGGGTTGCTCAAATCACATGACAGAAGATAAGGAAAGGTGGAGCATTGTTACATTAAATCTTTAGAGTGATGAGTTTGATTCGGTGCTTGTAGAGGAGGATTGAACGTCAGTTAAGAGCTCGGAGGCGACGGTAACCCAACCTATCTTACAAGGTTTTGCAGACATTGATGTCCAAAGTGAAAATAGCAATGAAAGCATAAAAAAGGTGAAGCATAATTCTATGTCCTCATTGTTTCACGTAGAAGATGTTGCAATTGTCATCCAATCGGCTTTTAGGAATTTTCTGGCTACACGTAAAAGCAAAGAAGTCCTACTGAAGGATAGTAAGCCGGAGTAGGGTCCCCGAACGGAGAGTCCAGTTTTCGACCATATCCTAAAAACTAACAGCCTAAGTAGAGACTACATAGACCCATCAGTTGAGGTACAGACCAGAAATTCTACAGGAGTCCTCTCTATCAGAAAAGAAGGTGCGATTATCCATCACCATAAGCAAAAGAAAGCCAGAGCAAGGATTATGAAGTTAAAGAAAGATTGAGATGATAGCACACTAAGTAGCAATATATCGAAGATGAGGGATAGGAACAGGCAAGATGCAACAATTCGTCATGAGAGGGCACTGGTGTATGCTTTCTCACAACAGCTACGAATCTGTTTGAAGAAAAAGAAAACCAAATCTTATGACACAACCAAGCATGAGTTGGAATTGGCCGGTACGGTGGAAAAAACAAAAGTTGGTGTTGAGGGTGAGTGTTAAAATCAACACCAACATATGCATAGTGAGATATACATCACAACCACCCACCTACCTATTAATTGCACCATCACAACTACCGTATTAATTGCACCATCTCAACTACCTATTAATTGCACCATCTCATCTACCTATTAATTTCACCATCACAACTACCTATTAATTACCTCTTGACTACGAGGCATTCTTATGGCTATAAATAGATGTTTGTTCTCCCATAGAACATGTGTGGTGTAGAGTGAAAAACAATAGAGTGTAGTGTAGTGAAGTAAAGCAGTGAAGTGAGGAGAAAATAAAAAGAGAGGGAGTGAGGAAGAGTAGAGAAGATAAGAGTGTAAGAGTTTGTATGCCTATCTAAAGGCAATAAATATTGTATCTCACTTGTAATTTCCACTTCTATTTAAATTAAAAGTTGAACTTTTATAACTGGTATCTTCACCCGATTGATTATTATTTTTGTTAATTCACACCTGTTCAATAAAAGGTTCGTCGAAGACGCAGGTATCGAAATCCCAGGTGGTTGTGAGGAACGTCACTGCCACTACCAAACAACTGGTTTCAAAGTATATAGGTTGGTGGACACCAACGGCGGCCGTGAATGGTCCCGAGTTGAAAGCTTGGGCCATGAAATAGTATTTCTAGGAACAAATATGTCAGTCTCGTTCTCATCTGACCTCATTGCTCCTAGTAATTTGGCAGGGAATTGCATTTACTATGTTAGAAACCATGAAGCAATATGAGACAGAAGGAATTGTGTTGTATTGAATTGCAAGATCTGTGTTGTTTACCTGATTCCACGTAAACTTTTTAATAGTCCTCTGATTTCCGAAAGATCTGTGTTTTTTACCTAATTCCGTTTACAGAGGACATTAACAACAACTCCCCATGTCCTGAAACCGAGAAAGAAAGAAAGAAGACTCGCAATGATGATCACACTGATATTGGGCCCAGAAGCGTCAGCCCATATTCAAGCTTGTCGGAAGAAGAGTTGAGAACTTATATTTCTACTGGACTGGGCTGCTGAAGTAAATAGCAGGAGCGATAATACTCCAATTTTTCATAATTTCTTTGACAAATTGAAAGTATTACCAAAATCATAGAAACAGAAACTTCTTTTATTTTCCATTTTCAATTTATTTTAAAAATTCATTAAAAAAATGTTAAAAATAATTTTTATCTGAATTTTTATCTTTTATTATTTGTTTTTTATATTTTCAAAAAGTATTTACTTATTTTATTCACTTTTTATATTTTTAGTTTGAACTAATATTTGCATATAAAATTGACTATCAGACGATAATATATATACTTAACTTTTTTCATAAAAATGACAGACCTTTTATATTCTCAAAAGTCATTTTACATTTTAACAACACTTTTTTAAATATTTTAACAAACAATATAATAATTTTTATAAATGGTGATTTTTTCAACCACCACACAACGACGCAAACAACACAACAACATGGACCAAACATGGCAAAACTCAACAATTGAACGCTATGAAACACGAACGAAATAACCTACCGGCTCTTTATAAATCCACCGCCGGCACCACCATCACCGAAGAGTGCTCTCGCCGCCGCCACCATCACTAACAAGTATTTTGCATCGCTTTTATATTTTGTTTGCTTTCTTTTGTCTTTGTGGCTATTTTGGTTTATAATTTTGAAATAATTATGAACATATATATGCATAAATTCATGAACGATTTTGAATGACCTAACGGTTAAATTCGGTCTAACAAGTAACTCATCAACTTAGTTAATTAAGATTTTGTTCATTTTCATATTGTACACATAAATTTCCAAAATAGGGTAAACTTACACGTGTCAAATTACAAATGATGAGTGTATGAAATAAAGTAGTTCTTCTTTATCTTGATTCCTTTAATTAATGAATCGGTTTTCACTAATTTGGGTTTGGACTTGAGTTTGACGAATGACGGACTGGTCTTGAATTAGCTTGTAGTTTGGGATTGATTTGAGAAGAAACCGGTTTTGAATCGGCTTATGGCTTCTCCTTAATTTGATTTGATTCGTGTTTGAAAGAAAAACTGACCTTTAGTCAGCTTGTAGTTTTTCTCTTTCTTTCTTAAGGATGATACGTTTGGTTTTGATCTTTAGTTTTTAGGTTTGGAGCAATTTCTTCAAATTCTTTTCTTTTCACCTTCAAATGAGACTAGAAGGCCTCTATTTATAGGCTCATAAAGATGATTTTCAATTTGAAAAATGACATGTATCTTCATCTCATTGGTCTAATATCTAACGAAAGATATTTAATTTGGTTTAGATTTGATCTTGATTTCAATTCAAACTTGATTTGTATTTGAATTTGATTTCATAATTTAAATATTAATTAATTTGATATTGAATCAAATTAATAAATAGGAGATGGGTTATGACCCATTAAAATATGAACTTGTTAATGGGTCTTAACCAAATAAACCTTATAGATTTTAGTAAATGGGCTTCGTGGATTTTCGTAAACTAAGTTGAGTATTTTAAGATGAGTCGAAATTTTAATGTCTACAAATATCTAATTAGGTTTTAATTTAAACTAGGTTTGAATCTTACCTCGCCTAAATATAAAGAAAATACATATAACAAAAAATAGAAAATGGGAAAATATAGTAGAAGAAAGTAAAAAGATGGAATCGCTGAGGCATTATAATTGTGTCATGGGCCTTTCAGTAAAAAAGCAAAGTCAAGGCACCAAAAATGGATATCCGAACGGCATATCCTATTCCTTCTACTTCTTATATATTGATCGAATTCCCCTCCATGGAAATTAAACGACCCCATACATATATACATATAAGTGATATAGTTGTAGGGCTTCTCTCCATTGGCAGGTTTGTAATTAAATACTACTATATGTTTTCTTTTTTTTCTCTATCTAATTAAAAGAAATTAATTCTTCCAAAATCACTAGAGTTGATCTGGTGATTTTATTTTATTAGCTAAAGAATTAATGTCTATAATTTTTATTTTATATTTTTTCATACCCGGCCCGCCAAAGGAGAGTTGCCCTTTAACTACTTCAACTTAAAATATTTAATACATCTTCATGCCAAAGTTAAGGTATGTCTTCTGTCTTGCATTTATATATTTTTAAAATTTTTACTTCTAGCTTTATTACAGGAATAGGGGTGGTGGTCAAGTGGGTGGTGTTAGCGTTATCATACGCAAAAGTTGATCAATTTTCAAGCAGTTGAGATGGCCGAGTTGGTCTAAGGCGCCAGATTAAGGTTCTGGTCCGAAAGGGCGTGGGTTCAAATCCCACTCTCAACAGAAATAATTTTTTCTCTCTTCTTGGGGTTTGTGCAGGAGCCTTTCTAGTGTGGGTTTACATTTTGGGCCGTGTTAGCTACAGTTGTGGTGCTGTGGCCCATTTTAATTCCCACTCATCAAATCTCTCTTCTACTAATGTGGTTTTCCTCCTCATTTGGCACGTTTCAATCAGTAGACATCGCTCTGGATAAGTTTTTTTATTTTTTTTGGAAAAAAAAACAATATTTTACATCTGTTAATGACTTTGTTTGTGTCATGGAAGAAATTTTTGGTAAGTTCACGGACACAGTTTCAAATCGTATACAATATAACTGCAAAAAAGAGGCTGAAATTAAATTAGATTATATCATGTCTAATGGCATGTACAAATTGGAACTAAGGGCTCTAACTCTCTAAGGTCCATTCGATTGTTAACGGATTATGGCATGTATTAAAAAGTTTGAACTTGGCGTCTCCTATCAACAAATCCGCTGTAGCTCATAGGAAATTCTATGTTATTGTTAGAATCGGTTCAAATTCTATCAGCGAAATTTCATTTGAACTAGTTTTTGGTAAAACCATACGAAATATTTAGTTACTATATTGATGTCGACTATTTCGAACTCAAGCCGAAAAAGATCCGAAAGAACGACTTCACAAATTTTAACTTTTAATAGTAATTTGGTTAAATTGCTTTGGTTATACAAACATAGGGTATTATAATCATATGGACTACATTACATGTTTTTTGCAAGAGAGAGACAAACGAAATTTCATCAAAGCCCATTGGATCTCACTCCTTCCAAACCAATTGTTGGTCGTTTCAGCCCAATTGCATACCTTAAAAAAACAATTAAAAAAGCCAAAGATTTGGAGAAATTTCTTAATTAGAAATAATAAAAAGGTTCATATTTCTGAAAAAGAAAATTAGCAAAGAAAATCATACAAGCAGATGGTAAATACTAGTATTGATCAAACCCTAACAGAGCGCATAGGAACCCTAGCAAAGTAATTGGGGAATAATAAGAATAACAGTGATCAGTAGTACTGGCCGGCTCGCCGGATTTTTCATGGAGTAATAAATCTGCGTCTGAGTCGCCTGACCCCGGCCAAAGGAATGCACCCATCGCAAACTCTTTCTTGGATTTCAAGTCGTAATTAAAACTACTATTACCAAGAATATGCGATAAACCATAAGCAGCGAGAAGATTGTCCAATTCCCGCTCCTCCATCTCCTCGTAAACCTTCTTGCTATAATTTGGATAGTGAAGAGGCATCACGAACTTATTTCTCTCCTGCATTAATCTAGTCGACGCATCCCCCACCGCCGCCACTCTGGTCTTGTCCTCCACCACCACCAACGATGCTTTCTTGATCTCCTCCTCCGTCTTGATCATGTTGTTGTTGTAGCTGCCGCGGTACCCGCTTTTCGTGTTCTCATTTTCGTCGAGGAACAAACGAGTAAGGGCGGATACAATCATTATTGTGGAAGAGGAGAGGAAAAAAAAGTAATTATTTCACTTGGAACGATTAGGTCTTATGTTCTTGTGAATTTATAGGAGGGGTTCTCCTCATGGCGGCTGAATTCCGTATAATAAAATTATTTGTATTAATTAATTAATTAGTTAATTAGCAGCTAGCACCAACTAATTTGAGAATTTTAATCACATGGTTCAAAGAACAACGGTAATCCGTTAACAATCATACTGATAATTAAGAACCAGTTGTAATTTTAAGTTTTAAAAAATAATAATCATAATGATGATTAAGAATGCCTGAAAAAAACAATTAAAGCGCTGATATAATTCGGTAAATATTGTAGGTGTTAATGTCATTTATGGTGTGTTTTCCTTTCTTTTAATTGTCATTGACGATTTCAGAACTAGGCCCATTCACCTTGTTCATTCATTCAGGCCCGGCCCACTCATTACAAGGCCATAATTACGATTTCAGAATTAGATCCATGCTGTGACAAAAAGTTGATTAATTTCATTTTTTAAAGGAAATTTAAACCTTATTATATATAACATCAATAATAGCTTTTATCGTTAATTAATTAGTTATTTCTATTATTTTAGTTAATTTCTTTTGTAATAGAGATTATATTGCAGTTTTATTTAAAAAAATTAATAATGTAATAAAAGTTATAATTAAAGTAATACCTTTTATATACATAATATCTTATATTTCAAAATTTTATTTTTTGAGATGATCGATGTCTTTTTGAAGACTATTTAAATTTTACTAATACAAAATCAAATCATAACGAAATTTCATTAATATGTACAAGTCCACAACTATCCACTCATTTCCCCTAATAACTAATTATTATTTTCATTTATGCCACTAACTCTTAGAAGTTATTATAGGTGTTATATATAGTAAGGTTTAAATTTCTTAAGAATTTAATTTTTTTTTCATTGCTATTTTTAAAAAAATCTATTGAAAAAACGACATTAATTGAATATTTTAGATTATATAGGACTTTTGTCACAGCAGGGACTCAATTGGAGTACAAATACAAACTTAGGGATTTTGTTGAACAAAAATAAACGTTAGAGACATGCATTTTCTCTTCTGTTTTTATTTTATGAGTGGATGTGGGATACGAACTTGAGTTCGAGACTCAATAGAAACCTTTAACACTTTCGAGGTTCTTTTATCAGGTCTAAATGTAAGTTTTTTTTATTTAGAAAATAGGTCTAAATGTAAGACTTAAGATCACACAAGGTGTTTTATTTCCAGGTTCCATAATCCATATCTAGTCAGAGTGAGACTCGTTATGTGCTTGTTTGTCCCTTTCAAAATTACTCCACAACTACAAGTTTCAATATTATGATGGCCATCCTCTCTTCTTTTTCCGTTTCAGCTGAAGCTCATTTATGGCTTCGGATGGCAAGATGCACATTAATTTTTTTGTGACCAAAAAAATTTAATCTCTTTTTGAAAATTCTGCTAAAATATCATATAATAATGGGTAGGTTGATGAACACGAGACGAAAAATGAACAAATATGAAGGACTATCATCATACTTTTAGTATGAGAATGCTTGCTTTATCAATCAAAATCAAATTATATTTTTGAAAAAAATCATACAAATCAAATTGATGCGTATGAATTGAGTACAATTCGTTATTGTACCTATATCACCCCAATTATCATGAGAAACCTCCTGGAGATTTCTCAATTACTTCCAAAATCTCCACTCTTTTGACAAAATACATTTATGGAATAGTCAAAAAGTAAGCGCTTATGATCGCAAAAGGTATGTCAACATTCCTTGGTCAACAGGTAAAACATTAAAGAATTTGTCTAACTCTTAATTTAGGTTTCAGATTCGAGTTTATCGAACAGAAAAAATCATGGTGAGAGAACCATCCCCTAACCATACTTGTACGAGATTAATCTCATACCCGAAAAGGATAGAGAGGGTACGGTAGACATGAAAAAATGAATGACAACACAACACTAACTTGTCACCAAAGACGAACAAATGCTTAGATTAGGCATTTTATAGAACGCCACGCTAGTATAGTTAACAATTTCAACCATTTGACGATCACATATGTTTCATGTAGCTTTATGACCACAAGAAAATAATAGCGAGTGTAAGACAGGTTGGGAATGAGAGAGCCTTACAAAAGTGGGGCCAAAGATGGATACGAGTGCCGGCCACTAAAGAGCTCCTCTTGCCCTTTTCTGCTTGTTCCTTTTACTTCTATCAAACTGCAAGACAAATGTTTCAATGTTGTAGTGCTAACAGCAGCGATATTTATCACAATTCACATTCACCACAAACACATCATTTCCATGAAAGATCGGCTCTCCCCGTCTGATTCGAAGAGGGGTAAAAAGGCACTGTGGACTATTGAAGCTGCTTCTACTTTTCTTCAACATTTAATTTGCAGCAAAATGGTCCTCAATAATCAAGAATAGGTAACGTTTCTACTTATTTACTTACTTTCTGGTGTATGATTAGTCAAAGCCAACAGACAGGGCAAGGACAATAACAAGGAAAAAACTTTCTAGACTTTCTTGATTTGTTAGTGACAAACAAGAAGGTTAGCTTTGTAAATGGTGTAGAGAATGGTCTAACCATCGAATAACGCCCTGTCAGACATGAAACCCACAAATAGACTTTTCCTATTTGATGCAATGCCAAATGAATGAAAGAAGACTTGATGAAATCAATTAAGAGGAAACAGGAAGAAAGAACAAGGTGCATACCTACAGGTGCGGCAGAAAAGGAGAACAAAATGCAACCACCTTGCATTAGCGAAGCCTCGCAAACTTGCTTTCATGGTTTTTGTCCAACACCTTTTCTTGGCCTGCCTGAGCACCAAGCTTCATCTTCCATAACTACTGCTGCTTCATGTCACTATGACTTTGAAGTTGCCATGGCCTATTCTATATACCCAAATTCTAAATTCACCAACCATGAATCCCTCCCTTCTTTACACGAATCATTTTCCAATTTCAGTAAAGCAGTCCCTCAATATCTTCAGACAACTCAGGCTGACCAAATTCGAGAACAAGAATACTACAATCTCTCCTCGTCCAACCATGTCTGCCTCGATTACGTTGGCCATGGCCTTTTCTCATATCACCAGCAGCAAAGTAATTGTCACGGTGCTTCAGTTCCTTCAACATCATCGTCTTCTCCACCAACAGTTTACTCTACCATGTTAGAACAACCTTTCTTTGATATTTCCTTCAAACCAGGTAACTTATTTTCTCATGTGCAATATGGAGGCCAAGAATCAGACCTGGAATGCAAGATGCGGAAACGAATTATGGCCTTTATGAACATCTCAGAAGACGATTACAGTTTGGTTTTCACAGCTAATCAGTCATCTGCATTCAAACTTCTTGCAGAATCTTATCCATTTCAATCTAATAAACGTCTTCTTACAGTATACGATCACGAGAGTGAACCAGTGAAAATGATGATTGAAAGCTCCAAGAACAAAGGGGCACGAACCATGTCAGCTGATTTCTCATGGCCTACTCTAAGTATACAGTCAGGAAAATTGCTGAAGAAGGTAGAGAGTAGAAGGAAGAAGAGGGGTAGAGGATTATTTGCTTTCCCACTTCACTCAAGGATGACTGGAGCTAGGTACTCATATCTCTGGATGACCAAGGCTCATGAAAATGGGTGGCATGTCTTGCTTGATGCTTGCGCTTTGGGACCTAAAGAAATGGAGACCCTAGGCCTCTCCATCTTCAAGCCAGATTTCCTGATTTGCTCTTTCTTCAAGGTTTTCGGAGAAAACCCATCCGGCTTTGGGTGTCTGTTCGTGAAGAAATCCAGTGCTTCAATTTTGAAGGATGCAACTACAGTCACAAGTGTCAGGATAGTAGGGCCTTCACTAGCTATAAGATCACCATCTCAAGCCTCTGAAGAGTCAGCTACTGCTGCCATAGCAAATGAAAAAGACAAAAACATTGAATTACAAAATGACTCCAATTTACAAGGTTCATTTGAAATGCATGAAGCTGCAGAGATATTAGGAACACGTCAAGCTCCAGAAAAGGGATTGGATGAACATTCTGAACTTCATCAAACCAAAGACATATTTGGAAAACTGAAAGCACAAGAAATTGAGGAACCAGACACCACCATTGAATGCAATCAATCAAAAATAATCAAAGATGGTGTGAGTAGACAGCTAGAACTCGAATGCAAAGGCTTGGATCATGCAGATTCATTGGGACTGATACTAATCAGTGCAAGAGCTAGGTGCCTGATCAACTGGTTGGTAAATGCATTGATGAGTCTTCAACATCCACATCCAGAAAAAGGGCTTCCCCTAGTCAGAATCTATGGACCAAAGATAAGGTTTGACCGGGGACCAGCGATAGCATTCAATGTAGTTGATTGGAAAGGAGAAAAGATAGATCCTTTAGTTATACAGAAGCTTGCTGATCGAAACAACATCTCTTTAAGCTGCGGATTTTTGCAGCAGGTTGGGTTCTCAGGTAATAATCAACAAGAGAAGGAGAAACTGTTGGAAACAAAAATAAGAGAAGGAGAAGATATGGCCTTAAACATAAAGAGAGAAAAACACCAATCTGGAATTTCGGTTGTGACAGCTGCACTTGGATTCTTGACAAACTTTGAAGACACATACAGGCTTTGGGCATTTGTTTCAAGGTTCTTGGATGCAGATTTTGTGGAGAAAGAGAGATGGAGATACACGGCTCTAAATCAGAAGACAATTGAAGTGTAATCTATTCATTTTAGAATACTCATACCACTTTGATATATTACTTGATTGTGACATTATGAGCATGGAGTTACAGTAATCAGTAACTAAAATGATCATTCTTTTGAACTTCAATTATTTCAATTTCCTATCGCGACTCTTATGAGATTCAAATAACAAATGAGAAAGGAAGAAAAATGGAACTGCAGATGCAACAGGAAACTTTATATTAAAAGGGCAATACAATCAGAGAAAGTAAATGAAATTCTGTAGTTCATAGCAGGACATCAGATACAGTATAAAATAAGTTTTATACCAGCAAAATGTATCAACTAGATCATATCAAAAGAAACAACTAGCACAGGTTTAAGACAAAGAATGAAGAAGGTATGCAAGAGAGCAGTTAATATCTAATTCACTTAAGTTTACAAACAGCAGAAACTAGAAGTATAATGTATGCAAGAGAGCAGCTAGTATTTATTCCTTGAATGCAAATTCTAGATATCATAAGCTAGAAGAGATGATGATGAGTTGATCTACTGAAATCATCTTGCATACAAGAATCCATGCCAACCTTTTCCATAAACCACAAATTTAAAAAATCCACCAGTTCTCCTTAACTTCAATGAATTAGAAGTGAGAGATTTTCCTGACCATTGTTGGATTAATCACAATGACTAACGTCAATTTCTAGCACAAACCCGAGCATTTTGGCAATACTAGTGGTAAGGAAGCCCATAATTCCAATTGTGCAGTTTATCACATAATCATGAAAATCCTACCTCATGCCAGCATTCCTTTCAAACACAGCAGTAATCGTCACAGTTACTAAGCAAAGAAATAAGAATGCCGCTCTCATCTTAAAGCAATCCAACTAGAGTTCGCAACAGATTTTTCAAATAGCATTGGACTTGAATGCCATAAAAAAAAAAAGACATCAAAAGGAAACAGAAAGGATAATGCCATGACATACATAATACATGGGAAGAAACCCAACAAAGCATCGTTTCGGGCTCCTTGATCATCATTCAATACAACTAGTAAGACAGTTCACTTGTCTTCAACTTCCAGTTTTATGGAGTAAATGTTTTTCTACCATGAATTTTTTTCCTGTAAACTAATTTGAAAACTTGACCTAATAATAACATAACATCTTGCACTCGACTCCAGGCGAAAATGTAAATCAGCAACTACCATATAACCATGTTTTTCCAATTTCAAAACAGAATATCCAACTACGGAAAGAGAGAATCATATCCACAACAAATAAGCAAAAGGAAAAAGGAAAAACGAATTGCATTTACCTGCTTCAATTAATTCAGGTCACTCGTCATTGTTTTGGTTTTGAACTTTGAAACAGAAGCACGCACGCAGCGAGTTGCGCGACACACAGGCAAACTCCCAGTCCCAGTCCTTTCCGCTCCCTCTCAGCAGCAGCCAAGTTCCAGAATAGGCCTTAGGTACCCCGAACTAGGCCCAATAGATAAATCCTGAACCACTGCAGGACTATGAGGTTGAGCCCAAACACTTTTTTCTTTTTCTTCTTTCGTTTCTCACTTTGTTATTGGAAAAATATTGTAGCTGCACTTTGATGAGCCGGTTGGTGGAGAGATTTTAAACTTGGCTGAAAAATTATTTTATCTTGTGAATTTTACAAGTCTGTAATTAGTAGGAATATACAGTTACCTCATTCTACTAATCACTATAAATCGATTCAATATTCCATAGTTTTAATTTTTTTTTTTGGCCACGAGAAAAATGATATTTGAGGACAGACACATTGACCAAGTCAGCAGATATTCCCAAAGAATAGAAGAGCATCTCAGTTTGAGCGATAGAGATGGGTAGGTGACCGTGCTTCGTGCATATGAATAATGAATCAATTCCGAGAAAGTCTCCACTTCATTCTTTAATTATTCTGTTAATTAATACTCCCTCCCGACTCAAATAACTGTCATTTTATTATTCTAGCACGCATTTTAAGGCGATTGGAATAATAACTATATGATCTCGAATAATTTCAAGATTTTTTTCAACATACGTAAAGGATTAATATACGTTGTAAAAAAAATTTGAACTTTTTCGAGATCATATAGTTACTATTCCGGCCGTTTTACAAGGCGGTCGGAATAGTGACAAATGACAATTAATATGAGACGGAGGGAGTAGTTTTTTTCCAGAATATTTTGAAAAAATATATATAAATAAATGGTCGTAGCCGGCTGGAATCTCTCCCTTCTGATGGTCTAACACGGAGAATCAATAGGCAATCTTGACACTCAACGTGCTATGATCACGAGAATCCAATCAAATTATCATAAGTGATTACCTTGAGTCATCAGTTGAGTCGAGGGTGTATATTAACACGTGTAATTTAATTTTCAAAAAATTATACCCATAACAAAAAATGTTTATAATTTATGTAAGTTGTACAAAATTCGTAAGTTTTGAGTTTTTTTATTAATTTTGTTACGAATATTAATATAAAATGAGTACAATAATTATGTTAAAGAAAAAAATATTAAATACGTTAACTTGTAACATACTAATCAGAAATCGTAATTTTTTTCTAATATAAATACATTGACATACAACATACTAAACAAAATTACATCTGATGTGATCGATCGATTCTGATTCAAATCTTTTTCCTTTAGACATATGAGTATATTGTAACTATGTAGTTACATCTTGAATGGAAAAAAAAAGTATATATTAATTATTATAGCTACATCCCATCACCATGCTAGATTTAAATTGATTAAAAATGTTATTTCCTTCAACATGAAAAAAACCCTTTATTTCTTTGCGGTCAAGAAAGAAAGCGCAACATATTTTTGTCCAAGTCAAGTAACGCCTCCATGTTTTGCTCCTTAGAGCTCAAGCATAACGCCGCAGCTTTCACACTCATCTCAGGTCAAAGTGATACAGCTTAAGAAAAAGTCGTACAACTATTTTTTTTCACTTTTTATAATCTAAATTCTTACCACCAGATCCTGCTGGTAATAAATATTATACCTTGCACTTTTTTTTATAGGCGAAGGTAAGAATCAAATTTAAAATTTTACTAATATTTTTATCACCTGACATTTAGAAAACACCAATAAGTTACATAATTGACATAATGACTAACATTTAAGAAAAAAAAGAAAAGAAATATAAGGATAAGACTTTGTGTTAATTAACTACCTATTAGCCTAATAAACTAAAGGAAAAAAAAATTGCAGTTATGGTGCAGTTTTTATAAGGTAGATCATGAGTTTGATTCATGCTAGGGATGATAATGAGTACCTGTACCCGGATACCCGCCTGTAACCATACTCGTTTAATCGGGTAATACCCGATTTGACTGGGTATGGGTATACCCGAAATAATAATTTCGGATATAATCAGGTATGATACCCGGAAAATACCCGAACAGGTATTCCCAAATTCTCAGAGTTTCACGCTTCTCCCTCCCTCTCTCTGTCGTCGCTTGCCACGCTCCTCCTCCTTCACACCATCCTCGATCTTCCTCACGCTTTTTCTCTCTCTCTGTCGTCGCTTGCCGCTCTCCTCCTCCTTCACGCTGATGTATAAAATAGGATTGAAAGACCGTAAAAAAAAATCAGAAAATTCCAAAAATTAAAACATTAGAGATTTTATTTTCCAGTTATTTTCTGTACTGACTATAAATAAATTAAATTGATCTTAAACATAAACTATAGAAAGAATTCTTCAAGTTAGTGGGTTGATCACTACTGCAAGCTTTTGAGTTTTGTTTACTTCTTTGCGTGCTAAAACTTTTATTTATTTATTTTACGAAACATAAGGAGTATTAGATAATTATAATAAATTACTAATATCTAACTATTTATATATACGCTAAGATGAAAAGTTAAGAGTAATGTATAAATCATCTATTTTGAGACGTTTTAAAATGCTTAAGACATGAGCTACTTCTTTTATTTTTCTCCAAACAAAATAACAATAGAATATATCAGAAAAACCATAAATGCAAGACTCCAAAACCTTAGGTATATTCATGTTCGTCCAACATCTTGTATGTTAAAATACGAGTTAAATGACGTTTTATGGTGTGCTTTAATATTTTATTAATTGTTTGTTGAATTAGTATTCTGTATTTATGTTCTTTTTTAATCACTCTTGCTGTGAACGATGACATTATTTAATTTTTTTATCTAAATGTCATATCAATATTAAAATATCACTTGGTAAGTGACGTATTATCATGTCATGAATCATGTGATACGTCATTTTGAAGGTAAAATAATGATTTGACATGTGTCACGTTATTATGTGTGCTGACGTGACATGTTATCATGTGACAACAACCAATAATGTGGTATGTCATGTAAACTTTCTTCACCTGCATGAAGTAATTAAACAAAAAGTCACAAATATAAAGAAGTAATTAAACAAACAATTAGTATAGAAGAGTGATTAAATAAAGCATTAAAGTAAAGTATTTAAAATATCATTAAACCCTAGAATACGTAACATATGATCAACCAAAAAAAATAAAAAAATACGTATATATGTTAATGCTTGAAAACTGGACTTATATGACTTTCTCCTCTCTTTAATTCGCGTCGATATCAACCAAGTCTGCGGCCTGGGTTTTGCGTCAAAGTATTCTCTTTAGTTTATTTAATTTTACTTACAATTCCGCAAGAAATTCCTATTATTGATGTTGTTGTTTAAACGCAACCAGCTTGTGTTGAAAATTTCAAAGAAGCTTGTTTACTTTACTGATGGATTTGATTTATATAAAAATGAAAAATGGGGGCTCACACCGTCGGAATTGTATTAAATTGAACACTTGAGGTAATATATTATCTCTTAAACTATTCGTGAAAAGTAAAAACCTCTCTTCACTTCAATTCCCAGATCGTTTTTCCATACAACCACACTCTTCTGCACAATGACTCACACGCGAGCATTACCGGTTCCTTTAAGTATTTCTAACCTTAAACAAATACAATTCATAATAAAATATTAAAAAATAATAAAAATACTGAAGTGTAAAAAAATAATTTAGTTAATTAATAAATTTAGCAAAATTTTTTTGTAGTATCATAATTATTGGTTCATTAAAATTATTACACACGGAAGCAATGGTACATGAAAGTCATGTGATTAATTGTTAGTTTTTTTGGCAAATATTCAAAGAAAAGGTTGTTGGATGCTTAAAAAAACCAATAAAATATGATTTCGTGAGGTGGGAGGGTTTTACTTTTCGTAAATAATTCAGGAGTAATATACTACTTTTCCTGTTCGAAAAAAAATGACGTTCAATATTAGAATTTTTATGCCGAAATACTTGTTACTTTTATATTATTAAGGTGAAAGAGTGGTATATATGTTTTTACTTTTTCTAATAAAATATAACTTTATATTTTTTTATTAGTCAATTTAAAAGCAAAAATAATTAGTGAGTAACGTGATAATGTATTTTTTTTCTACAGCAACATCATTTTCAGACGAAACCAATTATGCGAGTCATTAACAGAAAGATTAAGCGGTAGTGGAGATTTTGCTAACGGGTCCATGTCGAGAGTATAAGGTAAGTCGCGGGTGGAAAAGGTCTTGGTTGGCTGGCTACTGCCCCCACATTCAATGCCATAGTCAGTCCATACCACATCCACATGATTTATTTCACCACCCATCTTGCTGACTTGACTTAAAGATGACCCATTTTTGGTATAATATTATCTTTTTAATTTGGTTTTTTCCCTATTTTTATTTGTTTTCCTTATTGCCATACATTTTGTAGCGGGACACGATGTGATGTTATAGTTCAATTGATTAGTCCATATCATCTACATAATGATATAAAGAGATTGTTAAGTAGGTATACGAGAGAAACCAATTTTTTTAAGATTTTAAGTTTATAATCAAAATTACGGTGAAATGTACACTTGTCTTAAATAAAGTACGTGAAATCATTATATTCAAGATTCTGAACTGATGGTGTTTATGTAATATTGCCAAATGATTTTTTAAAGAAATGTAATTAGGTTAAAAGTATAATGGGTATTTATGATGTAGGTGGACAGGCGTCAGAACTCAGAAGCACAAGAGCAGCACGTGCAACCCCCAACTCCTAACGAACCTGGTGGTCCTCCACTAATCCAAAGATTCCTCTATCAAATTTACAAATTATAACCAGATCCCACCAAAAAAACAAGTCTATTTTTTTACTTCTGTAATTTAAGAAAAATAACTAAACATGGTAAAAAATAAACAAAAGAGAAGGGTGAACCACCGACCAGTAAAATAATTAATAAACTATATATTTATTATATTAATTGTGGAGGTCAATTCCGTAAAATTTGTTCAGTACCTAACCTTAAATAATCACCGGTGTATGAAACAGCCTTATAGATAGTTCATTCAATTAAGTGGGTGTTTGGCATTCTGGTTTGGTACCAGGAAGTTGGTTTACCAAACCAGAAAGCCAAAATAGGTGTTTGGTAACACCTATTTTAAACCAACTTCCGAAGAAGTTGGTTCAAAAAACCAAAGAAAGTGCCGATTTTGAGGCTGCTATTTCAACCTCCAGTGGCTGAAACCATTGGTTTCAGCCAAAACACGCGAAAGAGTTTCATTTTAAATGAAACTTTCATCACCCAAAAATACCCCTGGGTATATATATGAAGGCACGCGTATTTTGTTCTTCCTTCTCCAATTTGTTGCAAGCCTTCCCTTTCAAAGCAGACCCGAGCTCCTCAGCCATTCCTAATTTCCTCAAATTAAATCAATGAAATCTTCTCCAAATCCTCTAAAAATTTGACCAAACATTACCTGCATCCATTCAAACAAAACCCAACAATTAATTTCGAAATTCATCCGTAAAATCAGTCTGAAATAAAAAAACCCCCAATTTCGAAACCCTAACCCCCAAATTCGATTTTTTACCCTATATAATCCTTCTTCTTCCAGCCTCACGGCGGCGCCGGCCCTCAATCTCACGCTCTCTCTCCCAGCACTCAACAAGGTCAATTTCATTGTTTTATTTTCAATTAATTCATTTCTCTGTTTCAATTTAAATAATTGCTATTTCAATTCAATTAATTGCTTGCTTTTGATTTAATTGATTTTCTTAATTTTGATTTAATTGGTATTTTTTGGCTGGATTTAATTGATGTTTGCTGGTTGGTTTAATTTAATTTTTATGGCTTTTTTATGGGTTTGTTTTTTGGGTCTGTTCTTGGCTGCGTTTTGGTCGATTTGTTGGCTGATGTGGAAAGGGAAATTCATTTCCCTGTTTCAATTTAATTAATTGCTGTTTCAATTCAATTAATTGCTTGGTTTTGATTTAATTGATTTGCTTAATTTTGATTTAATTGGTATTTTTTGGCTGGATTTAATTGATGTTTGCTGGTTGGTTTAATTTAATTTTTATGGCTTTTTTATGGGTCTTTAATTGATGTTCTGGTTCATAGAGAGGCGCTGGAAAGAGTACGCCTCATGCTTGCTTGGTGGACAACACAACATGTGACCTTATTGATGACATTGAAAAATTAAGGGAACACTTGGTAATTCCAGAATGGCAGGTATAGTTTGTTTTTGTTCACTGGATTAAGGAAATTTTAATTTACTCTTTAGTAGTAGATGCCATGGTTAATGCTAACATGCCTTTGCTTTCCAGGTATTTGGCGGGTCATGGGGAAGTACACTGGCCCTTGCATACAACCAATCTCACCCTGATAAGATTAGTTGCCTCTAGATTAGATTAATGTTATCTCTTTGGTAGAAACTCTGAAACAATGTAAATCAGGTCATTTCAGTATAGTGAATTTCTTGTTTTGGTTAATCAATTAACATTTTGGGATAAACTGTCTTTTTTTGCTAGGTTACTGGCTTAGTGCTGAGAGGGATCTTTCTCTTACGAAAGAAAGAGATCGATTGGTTTTACGAGGGTGGTGCTGCTGCTATATTTCCTGATGGTATGATTGATAATGTTTTGTGACTGTGTTACAAGAAACTAAACTTGCAGTGTTAATTGTGTGTGTTGAGACTATTAAGAAGTTTAGAGGCCTTTGCATCCGAATGTCTTTCTAAGTTGCTTGCTTGTGCCTTGTGTTTATTCTTGCTGCACAGCTTGGGAGGCATTTAGGGATCTTATCCCTGAAGATGAAAGGGGTTGTTTCCTTGATTCTTAGTATGCAGCAGCAAGAGCATGGACCAAGTGGGAAATGATGACCGCGCATCTTCTTCCCAATGAAGAGAACATCAAGAGAGGGGATGATGATAATTTCTCCTTGGTATGTTAATTTAGTCAAATACTAAAGCTTCTAAACTATTACACAACATCTTATGTAGAGTCCAATGGCAGTTATACGTTCCTTATATCACTATAGTCCTGCATCCTTTTAAAGTATAGTATAATTATTGAGAACCTGTCAATAAATAAATAAAGAGATATAATCATTTGGTTTTTTGGAGTTTTCAAGAGAGTGTGTTTTTTTGTATGATGTTGGATTAGTACTTTTATAGCTGTCCAATTTAGGGTCATTTTTCTGTCGAATTAATGTTCGTTTTGCTGCCAATTTAGGGTCATTTTTCTGTCGAATTGTTCAACTACAATGCTTAATAGTTGCTCATTTTAGTTACTGCTATATGTGTGATTAGTATAACTCAATGCCTCACAATGTCACACATCAAGTAGTAGATCAAAGTGGGATTTGTCATACTTTCATGGTGTCTTGCAAACAATTCAACATGGAGTTGAAATCCAATTCAAAATGTACATGTAGAGATGCTAGAGTACCAAAATAATTCGTAAATCATTTCATGAATGCTCCTTGTTTGTTGTAGATGACAACCCAAGTTTGTGGTTGTGTCGTATGCCAATAATGATGGTTTTGTGGATGCTTTGCGTATGCAAATGATTATCTATAATCTATATGTTATATAAATTTTATGTAATGTGTTATTTTTTAGTGAAATTTCTATTTTAATTATGCATATATCCTTTAGCAAGAATGCATTGGTTCAATTTTTTTGTGATTCATTGATTGAGGAGATAAGAAACATGTTGTGTTTTCTTCTTTTATAAATGTGTTTGATAATTTTAATCTTATTTTATTTCTCACATTCGGTTTTGGACTGAAAATGAGGGAAATGAAATTTTTGAACCAGTACCTACCGTGATTCACGGTTACAGCTAAGCGTTATCACGCTAAACAATTGTTAGTTATCGTGATTACGGTAAGTCCTTACCGTAATCACGCTAAGGACTGTTATATACTTCCGCGTTTTTTGGAAGCTAATGGTATTAACATTCCTTGGTGTGATGAGTTTGAACCTTATGATAGATGTAAATGGAAGGCTTGCCTATAACTCTGCTAAGCACATGGGAAAAATATATCATATTGCTCGAGTTCTTCCTAATAATGATGATGAGGGTGATGTGCCACCTGAGGTGCGTGTGAATTCTCAAGATGGTGAAAGTGCACCCCAGCCAATGAATGAGGGAGGGGTGGAAGATGCTGATGTAGACGAAGAAGAACTTAATGATGATGATGATGATGAAATGAAGAAATATTTCAAGCTCTTTTGGATATTTCAAGCTCTTTTGGATCGTTTTCCCCCTCCTCCTCCACCTCAATGATTTACTTCTCATGACACATTGCTTTTGTTAGCATCTATTGTTTAAACTCTTTTGGTATATCAAGTAGCCTGACTTGGTTTTGGTACTTTTTGGATACTTGGTAAACTACTTGTGATGTGTAGTATGTTTTGTGCTTCTCTGCATCTATGCAATGATGAATGGTTTCACTAAATTGTTATTCTTATATGCTTTAAAGCCATTTTTGCATGTTTGCTCCTTATGTTTGTGGTGGCCCCCTTCTTTTTGTTGATGACAAAGGGGGACAAATGGCTATATATCATGGAATATATTATGCTGAGATTAATTACATTTGTCATGCTCCTTGTGTAAACTAATGTGTTATGAGGTTTTATATGAAATGATGTTAATCATGTAGCAAGTTATGTGTGGAAATAAATTTTTAACGGTATTAATACATTTATTTTAATGGGGTTTTATATGCAAATGATGTTAATCATATAGCAAATAACTCAAATTGTTAATGGTATTAATCAATTTATATTTATTTATGATTAAAAAAAGTTTCATTTATTTATGATATTAGATAAATATTAGGTGGTAAATGTTACATTATAAATAAATTGATTAAAAATTTGAGCTCCACTATTAATTAGTTAACTTTTTGGTCATTAGAATAAAAAATATTTATTGATATAAGAATTAATAAGTATTATATATAATGAGTATTCGATTTTTCAATTCGGTTAATTTATATATATTGGTGGGACAATGGTACCAAAAAATTAGCATAGGTAACTCTTATCTAATACTCCATTTGTAACTGATTTAGAATAAAAGTTTGTTTTTAACAAGCCGTTCAATATATTTTTTAAGCCAACATTTGAAAATTTGGAGTAATTAGCCATTAATAATAGTTTTTTTGGTTAATATGAGAAGTAATTATGGAGTAATTATAGTTTTTTCAGTTTTTAAGACACCAATTAACTATTTATTACACTTTCATACGTATGGTTTTAACCGATTTATTTTTATGGGGTTTTATATGCAAATGATGTTAATCATATAGCAAATAACTCAAATTTTGAATGGTATTAATAAATTTATATTTACTTATGCTTAAAAAAAGTTTAATTTATTTATGATATTAGATAAATATTAGGTGGTAGATGATAGATTATAAATAAATTGATAAAAAATATATATAAAGATACTAAAAAAATTAATTCTAACACTTTAAATGAATTATGCCCTTTATGGTCATTTTACATTCCAACCATAGTTTTAAAACAGTTTTTACCAAACATCAAAAATAACTTCTGGTTTCCCCACAGAACTTTTAACAAACATTTACCAAACAACAAACTCCGTTGGTCAACTTTTCCCATTGAACTTTTCCATTGAACCGGAACGCCAAACAGGCCCTAAATGGTCAAATATACACACTATACTCTACACATGGTCAAAATGGGATCCGGTTCTTCTAATTTTTTCTTGAACATAACCAATAATGTTAGAAAAATCTGAACTATTCAATAAAATTGGACGGATGAGATTAAAAATTTAAGTCATTAATGAGTTGACCAGTTAATAAAATTCAACAAGTGGTCAACTCATTAATGACTTGAATTTTTAATCTCATCCGTCCAATTTTATTGAACGGTTCAAATTCTTCTAACATGACTGGTCATGTTTAAAAAAAAAATAGAGGAACTCAATCCCACAAAATGAAAAAAAAATACGTGGACGTAATATTATTACTTTATTTTTGGGTATTCATGTAAAATACTATTTTAAAAGAAAAATTAATGGCAGTAGGAGTAAATAACGCGAAATGTATACCCAAAAACAGATCATAACATTCCATCCCCACGTGTCACAAGCTCAAGAGGTGTTTTAACTCTACCAGCATTGCATTCATCAAATTACCTGCAGCGAAAGAGATAGAGAGAGAGAGAGAGAGTGCAGAGCAATTTTAATTTTCCCTTTCCTGTATTATTTGTTTTTCTCTGGATTTCAAAATTTTCAAGATCAAGATTTTTTTTTTTTTTTCTGGAGTAGTAATTTAAGATTTTTGTTTCTCTATATAAACACAACAACTTTCATGTGAGCCTCCTCAACCTTCTCTCTCTCTCTCTCTGTATATTGTTTGTTTTATTATTTGCCTACTTTTAAGCACAGCCCATCTGTCCTTTTGTACTCTCTCCTCACAAAGACAGATAGGAGCCAAGTAGCGTTCTGGGTTTTCTTTGATTCACCTTTACTTCTCATCAAAGCAATGGCGCAAAATGTGGGAATTCTTGCTATGGACATCTATTTCCCTCCCACCTGCATTCAACAGGTTTGTTATTTGGGTTTTTCTTTTCGTTTCATGGTTTCCATAAATATTTGTTTTCTGGGTTCTGAAGAAGGAGCTGGAGCTTCACTTTCTGTTTGGTTGTTGAGCAATTAAAGGGAGGTGGGGAAAAAAGTGAAATTTTGGATTCTTTCTGTTCCGTTGAGCGGAATTCTATCTATGATTAACATTTGTTTCATGATCATTTCTTCCTTTTCTTTTTCTTTTTGAATAAATAAATAAATATATTTTTTCTGCTGAACTTTTGTGTTTAACAGTGACCCATCATGCCTTTTGAATTATAGTTTTCTTCGAATTTTGATTTATTCGTATCTGTATTGTCCCTCTTTCTTCATAAATTTGTGGAATCTGTTAAAATCTAAATGGGTTTCTGTTTGATCTGGTAATAATGTTTAGGAAGCTCTAGAGGCTCATGACGGTGCTAGCAAAGGGAAGTATACCATTGGACTTGGCCAAGATTGCATGGCATTTTGTTCTGAGGTGGAAGATGTCATTTCAATGAGGTTGGTGAATATAAAAAAATTATAATCATTGGCATTTTGTTTTTGATTGTACTTGGTTTATTTAACTTTGAGGTGGGTATTTATTGTTTATTGCATATCATCCAGTTCTAATATGATGATGGCTAACTTTGATTTATCTACCTTTTGTTACTTTCAGTTTGACAGTTGTTAGTTCCCTCCTTGAGAAGTATAATGTTGATCCAAAGCAAATTGGTCGTCTTGAAGTTGGCAGTGAGACCGTGATCGATAAGAGCAAATCCATCAAGACCTTTTTGATGCAAATCTTTGAGGTACTGTCTCTTTTGTGTTAGGCAACATATCTCTTTTCATTTGATGTAGACAGTCGTCTTTTCGTGATCTTTGCATTTTTATATAAAGGGTTTTGATTTTTAACATATATGAGGGAAATCAAAATCATCGGGAGAATGATCTCATATGTTTGGGTAGAAGAGTGTGTTCATGGCATACAATGGAGCTTGTGTTCTTGCTGGGACATTTTGAGAAAACTTTGCATCATTTGGACATGTGTCGCACATTATCTATTGGTTAAATTATAATGGCCTTCCATGCTCTGATTTACATGGAAGTTGAGAACATAGATTTTCCCTTTTAGAATTTTGAAATTTTTGGTGTTAGGCTTTGGTTTGACATGCATCTTTCATTTTATTAAATTGAATGTTCTATAATTGTTTTTTGTTGAAATCTATAATTTGAGATGGTTATACGATTTTATGTTATGTGACTTTTACTTTTTATTTTCCCCTTTCAAATGTTTGCTATCAACTGACTATTCTTTCTCTTGACACTCGAGCAGAAATGTGGAAACACTGATATTGAAGGTGTTGACTCTACTAATGCATGCTATGGAGGAACAGCAGCATTATTCAACTGTGTCAATTGGGTTGAGAGTAGTTCATGGGACGGACGCTATGGGCTTGTTGTTTGTACTGACAGTGCGGTATGTTTGTATTCTTTCAACTATTTAATGCATGTACCCGAATTTTATCTTTGGATAGATGAAAACACATGAGTTATGAGATCTCTTTAAGCTCAATGGCTGGAACTGGTCTTATAAGGATTTTTTCAAATTACTGAATACTTAAGTTCTCTGGTCAACCCTCATTCAAGATCTTTCTATTCACTAGGTCTATGCAGAAGGACCAGCCCGACCCACTGGAGGAGCTGCTGCCATCGCCATCCTAGTAGGCCCAGATTCGCCCCTTGCTTTTGAAGGCAAATTGAGAGGGAGTCACATGTCTCATGTCTATGATTTTTACAAGCCCGACCTTGCCAGTGAATATCCGGTAATACTTCCCAATTCCCTTCTATATTTGTATTGTTTTATATTTGATATATACTTAATGGTGTCTTTTGTGGTTTTGCCAATGCTTTGACCTTATTGATTAGTGAATTTTGTATGCTTGCTTTTAAACCCACTGGTATGCATATGGTAGAAGGATTGCTATCCCCGTCTGATATCTGTGAACCAGATGAAACGTGGAGTAAACTTTGAAAACAAGAATAAATATTTTGCAGTGATTCTCTTTCTATAGCTTTACTCATTTTGCTAATTTTTTAAATTTTGCCAAACTTAATTGTAGGTTGTGGATGGCAAACTTTCTCAAACATGCTACCTCATGGCCCTTGATTCCTGCTACAAACTTTTCTGTGCCAAGTAAGCTTGCTATTTACTAATGCTGTTATTATAATATAATTAGACTTGATTATTTCTGATCATGGTTAATGTAATTGTTTGGTCTTATTCTCTGTAGGTATGAAAAATTGGTTGGAAAACAATTCTCCCTTTCTGATGCTGAGTCTGTTGTTTTTCATTCTCCTTACAACAAGGTATGTTATTATCTGGTCCTGCAATTTCTTTCTTTTTACTCATCAATGAAATTATGCACCACTTAGCGACACTGGGTATTCCTTTTAATTGTATGTTTTGAACTACTGCAGCTTGTACAGAAAAGTTTTGCCCGTTTGGTGTTCAATGACTTTGTGAGAAATGCCAGGTTTGTCTTCTCATCTTATGAGAATTTTAAGTCTCGAGAAACTCTGTTGTACGAAGTATGAGGATTTGCTAATCAACTATACTTGCTTTCATTTGCAGCTATATTGATGATGCTGCTAAAGAAAAACTGGCACCTTTTTCGGCTTTGACTGGAGACGAAAGCTACCAAAATCGTGATCTTGAAAAGGTACATTAGCAAGCCTAAACTCATGAAAGATGAAGTTTTTCTTTTCCTTCTTTTAGTTTCCCAACAGTATATAAAAAAATCATTTACTTTCATCAATAAGTGACCCTAATTTTTTTGTAAATGTTGGATATATTTGCATTGTTTTTACATATAAAATGTTAAACTCCTTAAGTCATGCTAATTTCTAAATGTTGGATGGAAAAATATCTTAAGAATTGGTGTTAGAATTATCAAGCTACTTAGATTGGAGCTTCATGGTGACCATGTTCTTGCCATGTATATGCAGTTATCCCAGCAAGTTGCAAAGCCCCTTTATGACATTAAGGTGCAACCAACCACTTTGATCCCCAAACAAGTTGGCAACATGTATACAGCATCTCTTTATGCAGCATTTGCATCTCTTCTTCACAACAAAAATAGTGAACTGGTAAGTTTTTTCAAGTTCTGTAATTCAGTATACTAGCACTGTTGATATGTCTGCTTCTTCATGTTGAATCCTGTTCTTATAAGGAGTGTTTGAATTACTTGCAGGCGGGAAAGCGGGTTATATTGTTTTCGTATGGAAGTGGTTTGTCTGCAACAATGTTCTCATTGAAAATAAATGAAGGCAAATTTCCCTTTAGCTTGTCAAACATTGCAACTGTGATGGATGTTGCAGGAAAATTGAAGTCTAGGCATGAGGTAATGTTTGCGTTTAACTGTTAAATGGAATGGATTTTAAATAACTTGTTTATGGACATCTTAACATAAAACGTCAACATCATTGTGACTTTATGTGGAGAAGCGTACTTACCTACACACTTCAAAGAATAGATTTTGTTTGCGAGTCCACCATGTTCATTTGATACAGAGAGGTTGGTGTTGATTTTCTTGTAAACATGCCATCCTGAGCTTCTTAAACCATGAACGGTTCATTTATGTTGCTCCGTGGCATCTTAATATGGGAAAGGTCATTGACAGTTAAAACTCATTTGACTGTTCTTCATGGTTATGGATAGGGAAATACTTAAGCTCCCTAAGCTCATAGTGTTCTGTTAGATTGTGAAAAGAGGAAAAAGGGAAATCCTTGTGCTACTCTCCTAGAGAGTGGATTATAGTATTTGATTAGAAATGGATGTTTGTTATACGTGACAACATTATGCTAATCTCTGTCTTCTCGTGTGCAGTTTGCTCCGGAGAAGTTTGTTGAAACCATGAAGCTAATGGAGCACAGGTATGGAGCCAAAGACTTCCTGACAAGCAAGGATTGCAGCCTTTTGACCCCAGGAACATACTACCTTACAGAAGTAGACTCCAAGTACCGTAGATTCTACGCGGTAAAGGGTGTTGATGGTACATGCGAGAATGGTTATGTGACCAACGGTCACTGATTATTAAGAGCAGAGAGAAATTTGTAGCGAATCCAGCAATTTGGGTCCTATATTTTTAGATGTTGTCAGCCTAAGAAGGAACATGTGTTTTCCTGAGTTTGTATGGTAAAAGCAAATAGTTTGTTCAACAGCAAGTGTTGTCAGTGTAATTTTTTTTGTTTTCTCCTCAATAAAATCTCTTCCATTGCATTTTCACTTCTTTTGTTTGTTTAGCAGTTTGTTGCCAATACATAGATTTCTGCATTGCTGTCTCTTCCTATAAGTTCAAGGACCAAAACACATTTCTTGTCAAATTTGTGGACCACATCCTAAAAACACAAGTGCCTTTAAAGTTTAAACTTTGGGCATTGATGGATGTAGTGGAAGGAAGTAGGATCCTTTTGTAATTGGGTATTTTTGTAATGTACAAATCTATACTATATAAAAAGCACGAAGGAGCTTATTTCATTAAATTACTATTATATCTTTTAATTATTAAAAAATTTAAGGGTGTAATAGACTTTTCATTTTTATAAAATTACCTACAATATATCTATTATTCAACCACTTATTTAATTAATTAACCTACCTATTATTAAAATTGAATAAATCTATTACTCAATCACTTATTTAATTAATTAATCTACTTATTAAATCCATTGATTATTTAATTAATTAACGTACCTATTAAACCCTAAACTACAAAGCATCGCCAATAAAATTACAAAACTAATAACTCCACTCTTTTATATTTATTCAGTTCAGATTCACTCCTTTCTGTTTTATCAAAAAAAAAATCCATTTTCAAGATTACCTACAATATATCTATTATTCAACCACTTATTTAATTAATTAACCTACCTATTATTAAAATTGAATAAATCTATTACTCAATCACTTATTTAATTAATTAATCTACTTATTAAATCTATTGATTATTTAATTAATTAACCTACCTATTAAGCCCTAAACTACAAAGCATCACCAACGAAATTATAAAACTAATAACTCCACTCTTCTGTATTTATTCAGTTCAGATTCACTTTTCTTTCCGTTTTATCAATTTTTTTTCCTTTTTCAAGACTAGAGTGAATTCTATTTGGGTTTACATCATTTGGTGTAAAGTATGACAAAGAACTTGCTTCATCGAGGAAAGGAGTTTATACCTTTAAAGCTCAAGGTCAGGCATACCACAATCTTCCTGGATTGGTGCCCACAGAGAATAATCCAGTGTATTTTCAACTTTATTTTTATGATACTGATAATGAGCTACACAATAGGATGAGAATTATGGAGAATGTTAACTTGGATGAAAGCATTATGAATAAATTGATGAAGGTTTTGGAAAAGAACCCATATGCTAAATTTTTGAAAGGCTTCAAAAATATTTCCTCACTTGACGATTTACAAATCCATATCAACACAGGTGTTAATATTGATCAAAGAGTTTATAACCCGCCTTCTGTTGATCAAGTTGCTGCTATATGAATTGAAGGAAATAATTCTAATGTTCCATTTGAAAGAGATATAGTTGTTCATGCACATTCGAGACAACGCCACAGAATTAAACATTACTTTAGCTGTTATGATCCTCTCCAATACCCACTTTTATGCCCTAAAGGAGAAGTTGGTTGGCATCAGAATATTTTCAAACAATGCAAAAGGTCTTCCAATATTAATACAAAAACTACAGAAGACTTTTCAACTATTCTGATATTTACCTCTGCAGAAAATATTTTTGATCAAGAAACAGAATGTAAGCTTTTAATTAATACAATATTATTTCAATTTTTAGCTCTATTTTTTTTCATGTGTCTTTTAGAATTTTCACATGATGTTTTTAACATATAGGTGTGCATAGACCTACAATATCAAAAGTATCATGTAGAGAGTACTATTGTTACAACCTTCAAATTAGAGCTTTTATACAATCGATACTTTTACTATCTGGTAGACTATTCCAACAATATGTTGTAGACATGTACATTAAATTGGAGACTACCAGATTTGATTTCTTCCGTCATCAGCAAGCAAAAATCAGATCTGAATTGTACAAAGAAATTGCTGATAGTGTCATGTCAGGAGAAACTAGAGGAAATGAAGTGGGAAAAAGGTTAATCCTTCTTGCCTCTTTTGTTGGAGGGCCACGAGATATGCGACGATGATACCTTGATTCGATATCATTGGTCCAACATCTTGGAAAGCCTGATTTGTTTATTACTATGACATGCAATCCATATTGGAAAGAGATTCAAGATCAGCTTACAGAGGGGAACTTGCATAGGACCTTCCTAATTTAGTTGTGAGGATTTTTCGAGTAAAAGTTCAAGATCTCAAAGATCAAGCTATTAAGAAACAAGTATTTGGAAAAGTAGTTGCACATGTTCATGTTATTGAATTTCATAAAAGGGGAATGTCACACGTTCATATGTTAGTCATACTCGAAGAAGGTTTCAAAATTGTTTGTTCTGATCAGTTTGATAAATTTGTTTGTGCTGAAATACCAGATGAGGATGAAGAACCTCTACTTTTTCAATTAGTGACCAAACATATGATGCATGATCCATGTGGAGAAAGTAATAAAAAATGCGGTTGTATGGAAAATGAAAAATGCAGATTTCACTATCCACGAGGTTTTTCTTCTACAACTGCTGCTGGAAAAGATGGTTATCCAATATATCAAAGAAGAGACAATGAGCAAAAAATAATTAAGAACAAAGAGCTTGATAACCGATGGGTAGTGCCGTATAACTCTTACTTGCTTACAAGATATGGTTGCCACATAAATGTTGAGATCTGCTCCAGCATTAAATCAGTGAAGTATTTTTATAAGTACGTATACAAAGGGCATGATAAAATATCTGTATACATTGCATCAAATGATGGGAATAATTTGGTTGATGAGATAGAACAATTTCAAGATGGGAGATTTGTCTCTCCATAAGAAACTGCATGGAGGATATATGAATTCAATTTAAATGAGATGAATCCTCCGATGATAAATTTGCAATTACATTTGCCTAATAAACAGGCTGTCTATTATTGGGATAATCAAAATTTGCAAGAAGTGGTACTTTGGGAGCATGTATCAAAGACAATGCTTACAGAATTCTTTACAATATGTTCTGAGAATCCAAATGCAAGACAATATTTATACAAGCAAGAAAAAAACTTTATTCTTAAAATTTTATTTCTTTGCTTATTTATTTTCCAATGTCAGTATTAGTATATATATTATATTGTTTATTTATATTTATAGATATAGTACATTAATTAATGTTCCAATATGATATCTTTCACATAATTATTTCTTATATTTTTACTACAGGAAATTTCCTGTGCATTTTGTCTGGCAATCTAAAGAAAAAGCATGGAAAAAAGAGAATCAACGAGGGGTGTGATTGGTCGTGTAAATACTGCAAATCTAAAAGAAGGAGAAAGGTATTTTCTAAGGTTATTATTGAATCATATTAGAGGACCAAAGTCTTTTGAAGATTTATTGACGGTAAATGAAGTTATATGCAAAACATTCAAACAATCAGCACAAAAGAGAGGATTTTTTGAATCTGACGAGAGTATATCAGCGTGTCTAAGTGAATCCCTATCCCCCTTGATGTTATTAACTATGAATTCATGGACTTTCAAGATCTTCCTCATTGTGACCAAAGCAAACGAATTGGTAAGCAACTAAATTTAAAAAATGTTGTAATCATTATTTTAAATTGATAATTCATATTCTACTTTCAATTATTTTAATGACAAATATTATTGATTTCGTTATTAGCGCAAAACCATTCAATGACAAATTTTGAGAAATTCTATTAATGGACAAAATGTAATATATTTATTTACTAATGTTCAATTACAGTTTTCCTTATATATAAAATCAAATAATTACAATTTTGTTTAACAATACTTAAAATTTTAAAATTATAGGTGAAGAGTTGAAATTGATCTTGTGTGGAGACTTAACTGAAAAGGAATGAGAAGCCCTTTATGAAATAAAAGAGAAAAATTCTATCATTATTTTATCATACGGAATGACATCAAAATATCAAGGTATGTCTATAAAATATAAATTCGAGTCAATTGTTATCTAATAATAATAAAAATGCAATTGCTCAAATTGGGAATTTTACAAGTATCAACTACAAGAACGACAATAGTGATGATTAATCCCATAACATATGAAGCAGATGAAATCCGACAATGGTAAGAATATATATATTAAATATAATATAAGATTATTTTACCATTATCCATTGTTTAAGTTAATATTTTTTCCATTTAACTTTACAAATATTTATAAATCACAGCTTGAACTATACTCAACAAGAAGATACCCAGAAGATAATCAAATCATCTTCAAAGAGAATGGACAATGCGAGCAAAGCAACTGTAGAACAAATTGCTAACAAAATTTCATCATCAAAACAACAGGTACCAACCATAAAGCAAAATAATTAGTTATGAGCATAACTGAAAAAACTAACATTAACTCTTATTATTTCTGTGCAGTCTTTCTACGTCCTAACAACAACTATTATCGAAGTGATCAATAAAAGACAACCTTGGTATGAATCATGTAAAAAGTACTGGAAAAAGAATTTGACATGGGTGAGGGTCAAGCAACATGCGACAGGTGTAACAATTGCATTGAGACAATTCCAAGATAATTCCAAACAAATTAAAAATTTAATTATTTTAAACATAAAACAAGATGATTAAGACTCAACTTATAATTTTAGATGCATGCTGAGGTTACAAGTTAATGATGGTGAGAATGAAGCAACAATTGTTTTTTTTTTGACGAGACAGAAACACTAATTGGTTGTGACATCAAGAAATACAAAGAATCAGTTGATGACAAGGTAATTCTTTTGGAATAGTGATACTAAAGTTATTTTATTGCAGAAAAAAATACTAATATTATTCTCAATGTAACAGGAAAAAGAGAAGTCGTCACACTATAGAAAAATGATATCCTGTAAGGACAAGGAATTTGATTTCTTAGTCAAGGTCAGAAAAAAAAATAAGAGCGAACGACAGAGGAATATACTTATCACTTAAAAGGTTCATGCAACTAAAAAGAGGACACCAACTAAAGAAGAAATTGATGAAGACGAGGAGTTATTAGCGGTAGTTTAAAAAACGAGCCAACAAAATAAACTTCAAATTAATAATGCAACTGAAAAAATATGTGAACAATACGACAAGGATGAAAGCAAGAATAACAAGATGATAAAAAAAGGAAGGCGAATCAAGAAAATCAAAGAAGAAGATGATCAACAACAAGCTAAAAAATTAGCCAAGCCGAAAAAGAAAAGAGACAAAAAATAAGATGAGGAAGTAATTATTTTGCCCACACCGATACTCATTGACGAAAAAGCTGAAGGCAAAAAAGAGACAAGGAAGTGAACAATACTCAAGAACAAGAAATTTGATAAATTATATGAGTATGAGCCCCTAATGAAAAAGATCAAGTAAGAAAAATTGTAAAAAAACTTTATAATTAATAATTATTATTAGTATGCTTAACAATTTATATGGTTGGTTATAATACTTTAGTACAATATTTAAATACTATTACGCTATATTATCTATTAATAATTATTATTAGTATGCTTAATAATTTATATGTTCGGTTATATTGTTTTAGAACAATATTTAAATAGTGGCATTATCTATTTCAAATGACCAAAATTAATTTATAAACAATATCTAAATTAAATAATTTAATTTCATATTAAAAATTGCCGCACGTGCAACGCAAGTACCCAAACTAGTTAATCTAAACATAACATGAACTTTATTACCTTGGGTAGATCATTCTTTAAAGGACTTGTATTATGAAAGATGAATAAATTTGCCCAATGGCCATAACTCGTTGATTGTACGCTCGACTTCGAGTTCGAATCTTATTTTCTATTAGAAAAACGAATAAAATTGCTTAGTACAACCTACAAACCAACCATGTGCTAATGTTTTTCTTAAACTGGAAATGATAAAAAAGAAACGTGCTAATTTTCCAGAATTGGAAGGGACCTCTTCATTTATGCACTAGCCAGTAGCCACAGCTTCATGTGCTATAAACTTTTCATTCAGAATTTAATATATGTTTATTTAAGATATTTATAATTTATTTTTCTTTTGTAAAATTGAAATCCATAGGAGAAAAGCTCAAATCTATGAATTTTAATGGAATTTACAAGATGAATCTGGCAAACAATCTAAAGCCACTATACGAAAATATTTCCTAGAAATTCCCCTAATTGTTTAGGCAAGAGAAACATCTGAAGAGAAAAAAGAAGAAAGGGTTTTACTTTACGCAGGTGAAGGAAGGAAGCCCTAGTGATTATTTTGCATTTTTGTGCTCCTTAAGAGCTGGAGGCCATTCTTTGTTTGCACCATACAGTACTTCTACAGCTTCACTTGGATCATTGATAAGATAATTGATGTGGCTAACCCCACCTCCATATCCAAACCCTTTTTGTTGCACTACAAGGACAGAGACACGGCACTCAGAATCCGACGATGCCAGCATGTCTCCGATGAACCCTAACTCAGGAAACTCATTCCATTCAGTCATTCCCATGAAGAGTATTGATTGGTTGTCATGTGTTCTTCCCACAAGAATCAAGTCATAGGAATTTTCCAATTTTCGAACCACACTGACCAAGTCCACGCCATCTCTCGCAACTTCCTCTCTGAAAACATGATGCTTCTTTCCAACATTTGAATTCCTAAAGTGGGAGATAATATCATTGTCAAGCTCCACCTCAAGAGAATTTCTCCTCTCCTCGCCAGGCTCTATCACGCGTACCACCGTGACACTGACATCTGGGCGCTCACACATACGCATTGCATATGCTAATGCTTCTCTATCATCTTTCCCGTGAACAAAAATAACTCCAATCCTCTGTGGAGAACCATTTGTAGGGTCAGAGTCCACCAAATTGCCGCGATCAACCAATATCCCAACGGAGCACGGAGCCAATGCAATGATGTTATTATTAACAGCCCTTAGTTCTAGGCATTCTTCCATTCCATCTGCTCTCCATTGCTTATGGAATGGAATGATCAGCATGTATGTTATCTTGTCTAATGCAAGCCTACAAACTTGATCATGCATTGAGACAAAAGGAGAGATGGCAGTGAATAAGTTGATAATGACATGATCAGTCTGTCGCTCATATGATCTGAATGCTTTTATGATATGACTCGAGTAGTTGCTGTGAGAGCTTTGCCTTCTTCCTTGTTTATGGTGTATGAGAAGAGGAGATAACCGACCTGCAAGTTCCATCAAATGGATAACGTAGCAGCAGAGGGGGCTCCTAGCTGTTGGGTTGGAGAGTTCAATAAGACTAATAATGGAAGGGGTGTTATCCTGATTGTGTATGCAGGACAATATGCGGAATTCTGAATTTGGACTGGCATGCTGGATGGTCCTATTCCCCGCGCGGGCATATTTCTTGGTTGGGTCATAGATTACCTTGACTGTAGGTGTAATGATTGATGTTATAATAACCATTGCAACCACCATGGCACTGTACATTTGCTCATCTATTAGCTGCAAGATAGAAAGCAAAAGCATGTTAACTTCTGGATCAATATGGTGCGCAATGATAACTATAAGCTCGAGGTTCTGAAAGAGCTTTTGAACAACATAAGGCAAGCGATTATCATTGATTATAAAACTACTAATGTGTCTAGTTGAAATTATTTTTTTAGTTGCAATCAAGTAGCTATGTGCACAATTCACTATTTTAGCTAGAAAAAACAAGTATAGTTAAACAATATTGGTAGTATATACATATACTATAAAGTAAAAACAGACTGAGGATGAAAGATTACATGGAGGATTTGTGCAAGCTGTAATAGAAGTATGTCCGAGATTCCCTGAGCACTCATGATAAGGCCAACTGAAACGGCTTCGATGGGAGGCATTTTGCAGTAAAGTGCTGGCAACATTCCACCAAGAAATTTCCCAATGAAGTTGGCTAAAGAAAAGTAACTGACTATAAGGACTGTCGAAGCATGTATCGAAAATAAATTAACGGTTGCAGCACTGTACACAAAGTAGCTAGGCAGGAGAATCCAAGTTGAAAAGCTTTCGAGTTTTTGGACAAGTGCTGACCCTAGTGGAGGTCCATCTGGAACAGCTACGCCCATACCAACAGCCCCAAGCAATGCATGCTGACCCGTAATTTCACCGAACATTGAGAGCACCATTAGTATAATGAAGATAAATATTACGTAGCTCTCTTCGACGGGTTTTCCTTCAGGGGTATTTCTAATCATCAAAAGCATAATAGGACGGATTACATAGAATAAGAGTATGACAGCAAAGACCGCACAGAGGAACATCCAGAAAATTACGATAGGGGATGAATATGTGCTTATCCTTATTGTCACGGTCCCAATAACCATTACATAGCTGAATATGCCGCTGATCATCGATGCAGATGATGCTAACTTTCCAACGTCTGAATCAAGGAGCTTTAAATCAGCTAAGAGGCAGCTAATGACATGAAAAGTACTTACAGACTGAAATGTTCCCATGATATATAAAGGTCCTTTCATGCTGGATTCCATGTCACGGGTCAGGATCAGAGCTAGAAGCGAACTTAGTACCAAAGGCATGAAGAAAGAAAGGCAGCCTACTGCTATAGCTTTCTTTCCTGCTCTCTTCACCACGCTCAGGTCCATTTTTATTCCAATTACAAACATAAACAGAATGCACCCAAACAAAGCAAATGTGTGAATAACATGGGAACTCTTCTTCGTATATAAGGTTCCAATAATTGGATGGTTTTCTCCCCAAAAGGTGGGTCCCATAGCAAAGCCTACCTGACCGCCACAGCACATTGCATTAGCAAACAACAAAGCTAAATGGAGAACAAACGAATGAATTAACTTAATTAACCCAAGTCTAATTTAGCCTATTAGAATCAAGAAACCAAAGCAATGCGCCTAATTGAATGAATAAGGAAAGCGATTGCAAATTGCCAAACAAGCATTCCAATTATATATGAACAGAAAGCTGAAAAGGGTGTGAAACCCAATTTCCAAACAAGGATACTAATAAGAGAAAAAGTAAGAAAGAAGCGTAAATTACCAGAACCATGGAAACGAAAGAGCTTAATCCAAATGGGGTGAGGATGTATTGTACAATTAAATTGACTAGTGCGGTTACGCTGAGCTGTGCAAGAAGAGACGGAACCGAATAGTCCATCGGATTATCATGAAGAAAAAAGCCGGATGAGCTGATTAGAGTAGGATCCTGGCAAACCCAGTCGACCCTAATCCCTGGTAAGGATGTGTTCATTGTAAAAATAACGTTAAATTAGAGGGTTTGCAGGAGGGAAAGGGAGAGAAAAGAAATTGGGTAGAGGAAGAGGAAGGAAAGGGAAGGATGAGAGCGGAGAAGGAAGCATTGTAGCTTGAAGAATAGAGAGCTGAGAATACATGGATAGGAGGATAGAGCGGAAAAGCTAATTTTCACCTGTGTTCAGTGTTCTTTCCTGAAGGAGGGAGGGAAGAAGGAAATGTCCAAGAACTACTTTATTTTTAGAAGAATTTTCCTATTTCCTCACTCCCTATTAAGTAAAAAAAAAAAAAAAAACCTAGATTTCTACGGGTGACGAGGCAGGAGACTCGGTGTGATACCATGATTATTTAAGAATAAAAGCTATAAATCAACCCTAAATTTAAAATTTTAATTAATCGCAATTCTTAGTTTTTTTTGTTTAATTACAATTCTGGTCGTCACCAATATTGTTCAATCACCTCCTACTGTAACAGAAATCAAACGTGACACTGTTGACTGACGTTATGTGCCATGTCAGCCCTTGGAACATTGCCATATCAATTCGCCACGTCAGCAACCTGCCATGCCAGACTCCACGTGGCAGGGTTGCGATTAAACAAAACATTAAAATTTAGGATTGTGATTAATCTAAACATTAAAGTTCAGGGTTGTTTTATGTCTTTTTGCCATTTAGAAATCTTTATTATATGACTTTTTTTGTCTGGTTAATTAATTTATTATACTTATATGCTATATTATTCCTTAATATAACTAAGATTTAAGTAATTAGGTTTTCTCATAATTTTTTTTGGATTTTTCTCTTTTTTTAAATTAGTATTTTTTTTTAAACAAGAAATGCACAAACTTAGTTAGTATAAGTTAGATTTGATGCGAACAAGAAAATTAAAAATTAAATTGTAATTTAATCTATAATTGAGAAAATTATCATAGTCTTATACTCCGGAATTTATACAAAACAAATGTTAAAGAACTAAATTATAAGTAGTGGAATTTATTTAACTATGTATTGGAACCATGACCAATTTTTCGGGTAAGAGTAGAAAAATAGGGAACATAGCAATGTGATGAATTGATGTTAAATTGGAGTAGAAAGATAAGTTGTTGGGTTGTTTGAAAAGTAATTGTAGTTTTTGCTGTCTTAAGTTGTTGGGTTGTTTGAAAAGTAATTTGAAGTTATTTTCGTAAGTTTTCATGGTTAGTATCATGTTTACAGAGGAAACCCATGAGGTCACACATGAGTCCTTTGTTTCAGGTTATTTGATAATTTTTATTGTTTATGGTTGAGTTTATATTTTACTGTGGTACACCATAAAATTACCCATGAGAGATTTACTTGACTATTTAGTATTTAGTGATGAAACTTGTTGAATTTATACTTAGTTTTACATAGGGGTGAGAATTTGGATTTCGGATCAGAATCCGACGAGTTCGGATCGGATAAGTTCAGATTCGGATAATTTCGGATCGGATTTTTTCGGATTTTTTGTTAGGGAATCCGAAACTTATCCGACGAGTTTGGAATCGGATCGGTTTGGTCGGATTTTCAGATTTTTTCGGATTTATTAGAAAAAAAATTGAAAGTATTATTTATTTTCTATGTACGTACCAAAAAACAATTATCAGTATCAAAGCATACTCACTTGACCAAACAAAAGTATATGTTCCTAAGCATAAGTAATTACATCCACTGCCTAAAATATCAAAATTGGTGAAATGTTCGATCGGAACGATATTCACGAACTCGATACCTACGAAAGAAAATAGAAGCGAGTTAGTCATTAAAAAAAACCATTAATTTATTTTGGGCCGCAACCCATTTTCCTATTTTTTCTTTTTAGTTGGCCACAACCCAACTCTTTTTCTCTCTATCCTTTTCTGAGTTTTCTCTCCTTTTTTTATTTATTTTCTTTTTTTCTCTCTTTACCTTTCTTCTCTCTCGTCCACTCCTCTTTTCTTTTCCTTTCCATTCTCCTTTCTTTTCCTTTTCTTTGCTGGGCCACTGGTAGCACTCTCTTCTCTCATTTCTTTCTTTTCTATTTGGATTGGTTTGGCAGTGAGGGTGAATTTATAGCGGTGACTTGTGGTGGCTGGGTTGCGGTGATTAGGGAGCGGCTGACGAGGGGTGAGAGTAGATCGGTGCTGTGGCGGTGAGGGCAGCCAGATCGGAGATGGTGAGATGTGTGGTGTGGTTGATTACTTGATTTTGGTTACCGATTATGTTTGTATTTAGGACTTGGTGATTGATTTGGTTTCGATGGTTGGGTGACTAGGATGAGATGGTTGCTGCGAGCGACGGTGGTCGGAGAAAGCATTTCAGCACCTGACCAAGAAGGATCAAAATTGGGAGGGAGCAACGACTTATCGTAATCCGTCGAATTCCGATAATCCGACAGTCGAAATCCGAAAACGTTCAAATTTCGACAGCCGCATCCGATCTGTGTCCGAAAGTGCAACGATCAGATCGGATGGGTGAGATCGGATCGGTCAGATCCACCAATCCGATCTCACCCCTAGTTTGACATGATCAAACTTATGATGGGATTATGAACTATAAGACATGTTACATGGCTATGTGTGACATGTAATGTTACATTGTCTTAATACAATATATACATGTATTATATGGTGATGTTTTTATGTATGTTTGGTTGACTAGGATTGTGTAGTGGTTATATGAGTCTTAAACATGGTAATATAATATCTTGTTGCTATTGAAGTGAGTAAATGATTTATACTATGTTATTATTTGTTGTACATCATTCTCTTGAATCTTCGTCGGATGTACAATGTATCATTTGAAGGTTCCAAGTTGAGCTGGTAACCACTACGGTACGGTAAAATGTGATGATAATTTTCTTGTTTCGTATAGTATTTGATTATGCTGCTAACCGTAATTGTGAATGGAGGTTTATGATTCGATTTGATTATGAGATTTGATGGGTGCCGAAACCAACAAAAATAAATAGTACAATTCACCATGCACAAATATAAAATATACTGTAGCAAGTGGTAAAAAGAGATCGTTCCACAGAGATTTCACATCTAAATTAATTCATGTTCAATGACCAAAATTCATAACAGTGGTAAATACCAATAAAAGAGAGTTTTGTATCGCAATTAATTAAACAAATAAAAGAAACAAAAGAAGTAAACAGTTGAAGATTGATTAAACTCAAGTGACAAGCAATTCCAGGTAAAGACTCTAATCAAACCATGATTCATTCAGTTGATCATCGACGCAAATATTTTCAAAACCAATTTTCATAGAAAGGTTATAGAAATCAGAGACTCTCTAGATTTCCTGCTCTCCACCTATTCAAAACTAACAAAGAGACTCTCTATTGAAAATTCCTAATCGCCCTAACAATTCTAAGAGACTTTATAGAATTTAATTAAGTGATTGACGAACACACAGGGAGAGACCTTTCACAAACCTAGGAGAGAGACGCTCTACTCCTATAAGTAAGACTCTACTCTTTTTCTAATCAGCTCGCAAACCAATTAGTTGCCTTCGGATTCGTGATAACATGGACTCCAAAATTACCAAGAAAGACCGTAACTAAACATGCTTAATTCTAAATTGATCAAGTTTAAAACAAACACGAATAGACTGACCGTAAATCAAAAAGAGTAGAGATTTAAAAATTAGAATTTAATAAGCACAGATTTGATCTCACAAGAGAAGAATCATGGCTCAAATGGCCTTACGGGGAATTAAATAATTTTAGCTAGAACATGACATAATTAATTTAAACAAATAATTTGCATGAATTAATTAATTAAAGAAAGGAAGAAGAAGAGTAATGTATGGAATAGCCAAATTCCAAAACAGTAGCCGAATGTGTTCAGGAAGAAGAGATCCCCTTTCTTTCTTTCCTGCTAGGTTATTTAACAATCCTCTTCCAACTGTACTTCCTAAATAATTGGATAAATCTAATTTGAAAAGCCATAATATCCTAATTAGTTCAAAAATAGGATATTAATTAAAAGTCTGCAAAGTCCCTCTTCTTGGCAGGCCCAAGCCCAAGTCTTTTAATTTCTTTGCTGGTTTAATTTCTTAGCTTGTAACAATTGTCCAGCCTGAACATCACAAAATCAAGAGGGAGTTGCTGCATTATTTCCTTGTCTTCCACTGAACTTCAAGCTTGTACCGATTTCAGCTCCTTTTCAATATTTAAGCTTTGTAGCCTACTCTCTGCAAAAAGGGGTGAAAAGTGCACACAATCAGTGGAATCACCATCCAAAATAGCAGGAAAAGATGGTGATAAATTCAGCATATTAGCACTCAATCAAGATTGATAGTGTGTATTTTATATATGTTCTCCTCTTCATTTTCACCTCTTGATTTTTGCCCTTATTTCATCATTTTTGCAGTTCTGGGCGAAAAAAGAGAGAAAGATACAAAAAGATGCGCTATTTGGATGAATCTCGTGAACTCAAAGCGTCAAGACCAGTGTCGAGGCCTAGCTGTTCACCAGTTGTCAAGCCCTGGATGCGAC